>CM076578.1:568130035-568615035 GCA_034641835.2 Pinus albicaulis
CGGTGTCAAAGCCATGTAGGGTTTGGGGTGACCAGGAGGGGTAGCTGCTGGAGGATCAAGGTACCAGACTGGTATGCCCAAGGTCAGGTTAGGGAGAGAGAGGGTGGCCATGACGGGGACAGAATATACTCCGGGAGGGGGAGCGAGGAAAGGGATCTGCCCAGCAGGGAAATGACCAGGAGGGACGGCTCCGAGATGGTTAAGGCCTGGGGGAACCGATCCAGGAGGATAAAGAGGTTGAGGGATACCAGCTGTAGGGGGAGGGCCAGAAGGAAGAGGTCCGGCTGGCGGAGATGGATGGCTAGGAGCGGGTTGCGGAGGGCGAGGGGGAGGTTGCTGACTAGCCGAGGCAGGCCGCTTACGGGAAGCCTGAGACGATTGCATCATGCAAACATTCGATGAGCTGGGATCAGTGATGGGAGGAGGAGGAAGGTTAGGGAAAGTTCCAAGCAGGGAGGAATCTTTGTAAACGCCGGGGCAGACACTGGTCAAGGAATCGACGGTTTGCTTGTTGGTTACAGAAGAGATGGTCATCTTAGGTGAGGTCTGAGATTTTGGCTCATGATATGTCAACTGGTCAATGGTGACTATCTTTCCATTATGGGGGAAAGACATCTTGCGAAAGACCGTGGATGGGACAGCAGACATAGCATAGGTGTAGCTTCGCCCCAATAGAATGTTGTAGTCTAGCGGGGCTTCGATGACTTCGACGTCAACGCAAACAGTCTTACCGATGAGGGTGATAGGACAATTACGGAAAAGGCCAATGGGCTAGGAGGTGTGGCTGTCCCACGCTCGAAGGGTGATCGTGGAAGGGGCCATCTCAGGGGATCCGAGTTGCTTCCAAACCGAAGCAGACATCACACAGGTGGATGCCCCCTCATCAATTATACACCGTGAAACGTTGGCGTTCCGGATTTTGACTGGGATTTGGAAGGTGACGGAAGCAGGAAGAGGGGGATGGTCCGGTTGAGTGGCGTCGAAAACAATCATTTGGTCATCAGTAGGATCTACAGTGCCCATGGAAAATAGTAGAGCCTTCTTTTGGGAAGGGCACGACTGGAGGAGTTCCAGTGTGGAAATGGCAGCAGGAGATTGCGCCAAATCATCTACTATACTATATGAATGAGCAGCTCGATCGGAAGCAGCGTTTCGACGTAGGGGTCCCTTAGGAATCTTGGTATGGACCTCAACTTTGGGTTGAGGGATATGTAAGGGGCCACTGGATGTCAAAAGAGGCTCTGTAGAACCTGAAGAAGGAGGCTCGGGGGCAGACTGAGCAGGAGGCTTGGGGTACTGGCGAGACCGAGTTTGAAGGTGAAGGTCGACGGTCGGGGAAGGATCGGAGTGCATCATAAGGATCTGGTAATCAGAGGAACCAGAAAGGGAAGGGGGAGTGGCAACCTGGCTGTCAGGCGGTTGGGTAGCCACGAATCCTTGCTGAGGGAAAGGATCAGTAAACACAGCTGGTTGGGTAGTGGCCACATTAGGAGGAGCATGAGGGGAGGCGTGTTGTCCACGCAATGTGGCTTGAGACTCCCACATCTGCCACATCTGGGGTAAGAGGGGACAATCGTGGGTGTAATGACCATAAACACCGCAACACGAACAAGGCTTATTTGTGCGAAGCGGCCTGTCCGGCTTGGGCTGAGTGCCCTGTTGCTGGTTGGCAGTGTTAGCGTCCACACCAGGATTGGGTCCACGGGTACCAGGGGCAGATTGGTTTTGATTGCCTCTCTTCCTCCTTTGAGAAGAAGGGGGATTAGTCGCGCCCTGCTATGCAAATACTTGCCCTGGAGGGGGCTGTAAGTGTTGTTGCGGGTTTTGAGGAGGCAAGGGAGATGGAAGCGCGTATGCTAGAGGAGCCGGCGCACCAGGCTGCGGATAAGGGTAATGGTTAGGCTGGGCAACATTGAGGTAAGCAGGAGTTTGGGCAAAAGGAGGAGGCATGCCGTATCCTGGATACATTCTATCGGGAGGGGGAAGAGTGCTAGAGGTTCTGGCCCCTCCCTGAGGGAGACCATAGCCCATAGGAGGTTGAGCGTACGGATGGGAAAGGGCTCCAATGCTACCATCGGCAGAATGAGATGCCCCCGGGGCGTTAGCGCTGCCGGGCCTGGGGAGGTCAGGAAGAATGGTATAAACATTACCAGATTGAGCGTAGATCAGGTCATATTTCAAGGCTATTTGGAGGGCGGCTTCTTCAGTTTGAGGAAAGTGAGAGGCGACATCTTTGCCGATAGGAGCTAAGAGGGTGCGAAGGAACTAGTCCATGTAAACCCGATCTTCGAAGGGGGGGGCTCGACATAAGCTTCGTCTTCGTCGCCATTCCTGAACATGGGCGGAAAGGCGGGTCGAAGAGGTTTGCTTGAATGAAGTCAAGAGCTCCGTGCCAGTATCGTATCGGAGAGGGAGCTGGAAATAAGATAAAAAGGCTTGGGCAAGGGTCACAAAGGTGGTATGGGAAGAGGTGGCTTGGTCAACATACCATTTAGAAGCTTCGCCGGTAAGCGTGCGTTGGAAAAAACGAAGACGGATGGAGTCATCGGTAATGGAATTGGAAGAACACCACATGTGGAAAGATCAGACATGATTGGTTGGATCTTCTCCAGTAAGGCCTTCGAACTTAGGGATGTCGGAGGGGAGCTTGGTTGGCATAGCAGGCCAACCAACATCGTGGCGGATAGGGTCATTGATCAACTGATTGAAATCGGGGAGGCTGAGGCCTGCAATGTACGGCAGCAAGGGTATGGCCGAGGTAGTTCCTATGGCGGTTCCGCTAGTAGTGGTTCCGGCATTAGGGCCTGGAGCACCGCTAACGTTAGGCCCTGGACCAGACATAGTGAAGGTGACAGGGGGAGAACCAGGAGGAGAAGGAGAACCCAATGAATCAGGAGAGGAGTCGGAGTGCGGACTCGGAGGAGGACTGGCTCGACGACGGCGGGACGGAGCAGGTCGATCGACCGGAAACTGAGGGTGAAGGCCAAGAAGTCTCTGGGAAAGGCGCCTTGGGGGCGCAATGATGACGGGAATAAGGAAACCGACAAGGGAAGAAAGGGACAGAATCGAGTGAGGTCAAGGGCAGAAAAGGTGCAATGACAATTGATTTTAGAGTCTTTGCCAGGCGGTGTTAACCAGGCGCTTCTTCACTTAGGGTCAGTGTGTGGCGTGCGTTAATTTTAATTTTTAAACCCTTTCCATTTTGAGAGCAAGAAAAAAGTGTGCTGCGTAACTGAAAATAAATCTGCAGAGAACAATATATAATGCTGAAATAACATAAAATTAACAGCTACTTGTGCATCTATCTAACCCAAGAAGGGGGTCTCTCAAAAATAATCTAAAAAGAAAGGGAAAAATCTAGGGGAAACACACGGAAAAGAGGCCAATAGTTCTAAGGTCAAAAGGGACAGGGATCTAAAGGATAAAGCTACTGAAAAGAGGTGTAGATCACAGCCAAGAGACAGAGGCAAGGTGGCTGGAAAAAAGGGAGGAAATCAGCAAAAAGCGGCAAGGACAGGGAGGGGGTCCTAAAGAGAGGTCCAAAAAAAATGACAAGAGGTGATTTGAAAGGAAGAAAGGCTGATTTAAAGGGATCTAAAAAGGAAGTATCAGATCTGGACAAGGGGGAGCTGAAACTCAGAAAAATAGAGGCTGAAATAGCTAAAAAATCTTCCACAAAAAGTGGAGGGTACTGAAGCCCTAGGGGGCTAGGTTCCCACTTATATGAGCTAAAACAGATCAAAACCAGGTCAAAGCGGGCTGAAATAGAGGCTGGAATACCCTGACAGAGGCTTCAGCAAAACCCAGAAAAATTGCAGAAAAATCACTGAAAAATTGGCAGGTCGCAGGTTCTGACATGTTTTCAGTGCAGGTCGCAGAAAAGGGGCAGAAAAGTGCAACCTGGAGGTCCAGGTCGCAGGTTATGGGCCAAAAAGTGCGACCCCCCGTTCCGGTTGTCTCGGCGGCAGATTTTCAGAAAAGTTTCTGTCTCAGTTGCGGCTGGTGTCGCTTACCTGCGCAATAGGGCCAGAAACACACGGAAGTTAGAAATTTTAATGTTTTAGGGTTTTATGTGAGAAAAACAACATAAAAATAGGAAAAATAAACAGCTGAAAAGAAACCCTAGGGTCCGAAGTAGCTGGATATGCAGGAATATGAAAAACGACAGCGGTCGTAATTTAAAACCCGTGTGGAGTCGCCATTTGTTAGTATGAATCCTTTGTCGAAGTGTACGAAAAAGGACCACTTTAGCTACGCATAAATAATATCCCTAACAACAAAAGTGGCTGCCAATATCTTCAGATCTGCAGTTAGTTGATCAAGAAAAGAGCTGCAAAAAACCAGATCTATGCATAGAAAGACATTAAGCAGTAAAAATAAGGGTTTTCTCCATATACCAATAGACAAGACAAGAACAATTTTTTGAAAGAATTTTTGTATTAAGGGCACCTGGGAGGAAAACAAGAAGGCGTATCCAATTCTCCTCAATGGGATGGGTTCTTGGAAGTCCTCAGCACTTCAGATCTAGAATCTCTCTCTCTTGTTGGTGTAGAAAACCCAGACAAAGATAGAACTCAAAGGGAACTCACACAGCAAATAATGTAGAAAAATGTGACCAAGTGTATAGATCCAGAGTGATCTAATAGGCAACAAAAGGTGAAGAATGGTAGGAAAAACCCTCCCATTTATAACAAAATATTGGGTCATTCTAGATCTTGGTGCATGATTAAAATAATGTTAACCAAATCTAGATCCACCTTTTATGGAATATTTTATTATATTTGTTGGAGGGAAAAGGTATTTGACTCGGGTCAAATCCCTTGATTAGTCAAAAATAAATAAATAAATGATTTATTTATCTTTTTAAGGAAGCGGTTAGAAGATAATCAAATAAATAATGATTTATTTAATTATTTAAGGAAGTGGTTGAAAGATAGCTAAATAAATAATGATTTATTTAATTATTTGTGGGTGATTTGGTCATATTTAACAAGGAATACTATCTAAATAAGATTTAAATAATTATTCCTAGAAAATAATAAGATAAATAAAGGTTTATCTAATTAATTTCTTTGTTTTTGGGTTAAACATGACTGGGAATAATAATTAAATTATGGTTTAATTAATTATTCCATGAGGAAAATCAAACAAATATAGGTTTGTTCAATATTTCCTTTTGGGGTTTCCTGTTTGGACCATAAATAACCTAATAAATGTGGTTTATTAAGTTATTTAACATAGTGAAGGAAATTTTACTTAGCGTAAAATTGGTCTTACATGGTGTACTTGAGTCCATCTAATGATAATAGGTTAGATGACCAAAAAATGGTGTAACACTCTCATTATAAATAGATGGTGAGTTACAACAGTGGTTATAATCATTTGGATGTGTATATTAACATCTGGTATTGTTCTTCTTAGCATTAAAACTAAATTTTCCTTTTGGATATCCTATACATGAGTTAATCTCTTTTTCTTCATTATTTAAACCACATTCTCGATCTCGGATTGCACTTTCAGAAAATAGCAAATTTTTTTTCTGGTAATAGAGTTAATATACCATTTCTGAGGTGCAGAGATCTCTTCAAGCCGAGTTCTACTGTCTATTTTTTTATAACAGCTTAACTAAAATCCGATGAATACTTCATGCCCGTGAGCATATTTAGAATTTTCTTGAAAAATATGGCTTGGAAGGCTTTGGACTTTCCCTGATACAGACTCTGTAAAGCTCACCTAATGCATTATACCAACATTATTGTTCAAGAGGCAGTCTTACAAAGTTGTACGGCTTTTTCATTTAACCTTTTCGTAAGGCATCAACCTAAAGGGTAACCCTGACTGATGTGTTTCTCCCTTTTCTTTCGTTAAACATATCTATAAATGCCTAGGGGATATTTTTTACATTGTTCTGCAGTTTTTATTTCATGCCCTTGTCTAGTAGACAACGAAAACTTTAACATGTTGAATCTATAATATATTATCCTCAAAGGTCATTGACTACATGTATGCCAGATTCATTAGCATTTTGGTTAGACTTTTGTTGTTTAGGTCATTGAGTAAATCACTATGTTGTGATACTTCACAACCCTCCATTTGTTCTAGGTAATATAACATGTTAAGTCATGGGTTGTAAGTGTTTTTGTTTTGGCAGTTAGTGGCAAGCCAATAGTTTCCAATTTTCATAGAATTCACTCGTGGAGTTTTCAGCGTGGACATCTCATTATAAATACTCATATTTAGGATATGCTTTAATAAGCAGAACTTGTATTTGATTTGAGGATGGAAACATATTACTGTTTATATCTACTTAGCTCATGTCATCCTCGTTGAGTTCTTTTGTTCCTATTTCTGCTGTCTCATTTAGGAGGTCATTTTGCTCATTTCTCTCTCTTATGTAGTGTATCCAAGGTGGGTGATCAGGTTTTATCAACCTAAATCTTTCATTTTCTGTCACATTCTTTTATCTTCTCCTTAATATTTCCTTCTTTGCTATTATTTTCATAAAATTCAAATCCATTTGTCATTGTTATAAAACAACACAAAAAAAAGTTGAAAATGCATTCTTAGTTTTTGTTCTGCCTTTCTTTTTCGTTCTATGTTTTTTGTTCTCCTGTTACACATATCTAATGCCTTTCAGGTGTCAACTAATACTCATGTAACCCTCTTACATCTTTACAGTGATTTCACAGCGAATCAATGGTGCTATGCTATTTGTTGATTGGCCCTCAAACAAGTTGTTATCCTAATAATTAATGTGTAAGTTGTGGCACTCTTCTGGGTTAGCTAATGACGGTTCATTCCTTGGCAGATATCAGTTTCTTTGTAGGTTTCTAGGGATATACAAGACTGTGGTTGTGCTTTTGATCATATCAATTTTTTCGAGAGACAGATATAGACCTGAGGAAGGCACCTTTTCAGCATGTTGCTCAGTCAGGCGTGGTTTAAAGAGAATGGCCCATTGCTTTTTTGCCTACAAGACTGTGACAGTGGTTTTGACAATATTTACATCTTTGAGACTGTGATACAAACCTGTGGAAGGCATATTTTCAACATGTTGCTCAAGCATGGCTCAAAGAAAATGGTCTATTGTTTTATTTGCCTTGCACAGAGAAAATATGCCAAGCACTACCATGATCTTGTAGAATCCTGCATTTGAATTTGGGAGTCACTTGAACCTGTTGTGGAAGAATTTTAGGTTATAGACCAAGTTTAGAGTTGTTTTAGGTTTCCCACCTGATACATATTTAAATATATTTAAATTTGGATATGCTTAATATATTTTTTTTGTTATATTGGAAGTCTAAAGTTGTAGATGGATTATATCTGACTTTTCAATTGAGGGCATTCTTTCTAAAATTCCAAATTTGACAGTTTTTGAATGGCTTTCTTGTTATTGCTTTCATAATTTATTTTTTTGAAGTATCTCCTTATTTGAATAGTGTATATGGAAATTTAGAGTTTCCCTTAATATTTCTTTCACATTATTCTATCCCTACCCAATTGTATAGGTGTTGCATAATTTGTGTTGGTTTCTTAAAAGGAAATGGAAAATTTTTGGGTTTATGTTCAAGAAACTGTTCCGATTTGTCATCACTAACATAATCTTGAACAGTGTCACCCACCTGTCCTCACATGTGTTGACCTTCTGTTGACTTGCTATTGCAATGTCATTTTCTAATTGTGTAGTGTTCCATATTTTATTTGTCCAGTGAACATGGCATGCGTTGAATTTTTGCATAATGATATTACTCTACATGCCGAGTTTCATATCCCCTCGAGAGTCCTAAATCAGCCTTATGTGCAGAGATTAGTGTTGGTTTATCAAAATCGGGCAATTGATTTTCTTTATATTAACAATAATCCCTGATTTGAATTTGTAGCACTAATATTGGGTATCTTGGTTTATCATGCCTCAAACTTTAGTGATGTTAATCAACACAAGCTTCAGTTTGTGGCAACCAATATCAATTCCATTTCTAGAGGCTTGAGAGGGATTGAAAACCATTTCTGTATCCTTCTACTCAAATAGGTCAATGAGCCTC
Organism: Pinus albicaulis; assembly: GCA_034641835.2. Taxonomy (NCBI): domain Eukaryota; kingdom Viridiplantae; phylum Streptophyta; class Pinopsida; order Pinales; family Pinaceae; genus Pinus; species Pinus albicaulis. Next base: position 568,138,078 of record CM076578.1, read on the forward strand.
ACTAATGCGAGCTCAAGTAATGTTATTGCCTCCTTTCGGCGTTCCCTTGCACCTCCTGGTGCAATTGCTAGTAATAAACTTTACAACTACATTCCGAAACAGGCTCACAACCCTTTTCTTTTATATGCAATGCATATATTAAAAACATAACAAAACTATGCAAATAACAAATCTATTAAAATGCTCCTGGGGTCCACAATTTATAAATGTTTTAATATATATATGAAATATATATATAAAACATATATACGTCGCATTTAAAACAAAATATTACCAAAACCAATGTGGGAGCTTAACAAACAATAAAACTATTCCTTCGCATGTTATATAAAATAAAATATATAACAAAACCTTTGTCAAAACTTCAAACAAACCCTTTAGCCATGGAGCCCGCCGGACTTCAAACGGCGATAAACCATAATTCAAACCAAATTCGCGTTCCAAAATAGCCTGCTGACATCGGCCAATTTTGTGACACGAAAACCAAATGAATTCCACCCTAATATTTTTTGGGTCCGAATTTGGGATGGCATACGGAGAGAGATTTGTGACGCGAATTTATTATCAAATTCGCCCTAATATTTTTCGGGTCCGGATTTCCACTGCGCGAGCGGCCCAAACAAAGATCCACTCCAATCAATTTCTGCCACGTGTCCTCAATCACAAGTTGCCCTGTTCTTGGATGCGGGTGCATTCGATGGCGTTTAAGGCGATGGGACATGGATGTGGTGATTTCATATCAATCGCATTAAGTTTTAACAATGTTCAATCAGCCAATATTTAAGTTACAAGGTTTTCACATCAAATCGCATTAAGTTTTAATGTTGTTCAAGATCAGACCTCCACTCCTGTTAGCGATTCCGCATGCTCCAATATGATCTAGCCTTCGGTTCTCATCAATGAGAGATTAATTATGACGGGTGTTCTTCGATGCCATTGCAGTCGGGTCGATAAAATGGCGTTTCACTATGGTTTTTCAGACGAGCTGAAACCTTTGAATTGCAGATGCTCTCCGGATGCTGGGTTACACTGCCTGCTCACTGTGATGAGAAGGAGAAGTGGCCAGCTGAACTGCTGCTTAGACCTTGGTGCAAATCTGCATTTCTCTCGGTCTGGTCTGTGTCTGTCTTCCTCGGTTTCTTGGAATCCTGCTTCTCCGTCTCGTCTTATGCCCACTGCTGAGACTACACCCATGCCTTGTCTGGGTCAAAGGATGTGTTGCCATAGGGGGAGCACTAGAGGTCAACCCCTGCGCACTCCCTCCAGCCCCTCAACCGAGTCGTCTTCTGTCCAGTCCAGTGATTATTACGCAGGTCGTTATCCAAACACTAGAAGTGGGCAGGGTCGAGTTCTAGGATCTAGCCACCATATGGGCTCCCCTACTCCTCATTTCCCCACCGCTTCACCGATTTCTCCCACAACGTGCACTGCGCTTTTTTCCTTTAATTTCTCTCTAAACCACCCATGAATCACAGCTTCAATCACCGTGGTTTTCTGTGAGGAGGCCCAAGTGGAGGAACAATGCACCCGTCTGGCGGGTCTGAGCTCATAAAAAGCCGGCTAGCATTTGGGCCTTCAGGAGGGGAGCGGTGGCGTGAATGTGGAGATAGCACCTGGAGATCCTGGACCTTCCAAAGGATGGTGCCTAATCGTCGAGGAACCACCGGAGGAGTAGTTTGGTTAATTTGGTTTTCTTGCTTCGCGGCCCACTTAATTGGACATGTTTTAGATTATATTACTGTGCTGGACCTCTGTAATATTTTTGAATTCTGTAAACGTTCAAGACTGGTTTCCCCATATGAGGGCAGTCTTCTTTTTTTATTTTTTGATGACAATTTTTCCATAATTCTGGGCAATGTTTTTGACTTCGGTCATGCTGCAATTTTATTCCCACTGTTAATAGATTAACTTTACTTAGAAAAAAAAAATGTTGCCCTGTTTCTAATTTAAACTTGTTTTTTGAAATACAGAGCAATGTTTATATGATTTTTTATAGTCGAAGAACTGTGGGGTGGTTTACTATATTAATATTTCACAGTCAAATTATGTTCATAACAATTGGAAAAAAAATTGTTGCCCTGTTTCTATTTTAAACCTGTTTTTTGAAATACAGAGCCATGTTTATATGATTTTTTATAGTTGAAGCATTGCAGGGTGGTTTATTATATTAATATTTCACATTCGAATTATGTTCATAACAATTGGAAAAAAAAAAATTTGCCCTGTTTCTATTTTAAACCTGTTTTTTGAAATACAAAGCCATGTTTATATGGTCTACGTATTATACTCTTTCTCTGTATATCTACAGGAACATTTTTGCTATGAACAGGGTGGATGCTGTAGCGGGCTACTAATGGAAACAAGCGAGCCTGAACCTTACATCTCAAATGATACAGATGGTTACCAATTTTGGAATCAAGCGAGCCGGATCTTACAAGCGAGCCCGAGTTTCTGCAGATGGTTTTTATTTCCGGGAACAAGCGAGCCAGAACATACAATCGACCCTGGGTTTATACATATTTTTTCTCTATCATGGATGCTTTCTGTGTGAGGCGTATATCAACAGTACATGTCTCTGCACATTTCTTGTATCCGCTTTATGATACTATTTTATGTGTTGACAGGTTATCACTCTGCCTTCAAAACTAGCGATGTTGGTCTATGTTGTTGGTTTATTGATATGGTCTGATGGTCTTTTTATATTTTGGACATATCACACTCCTCACATGATTAGCGTTTTTCTCTGTTCAAGGATTTTGGGTACTTTAATTTGCATTTGGAACAATGGACGTCGGTACTCTATCTGTTGCTTTACTATTCTACATACTGCTATTTCACTTTCTTATAGATGCCTCGGGCATATTTGGATGCTTTCTCAGATTGTCGATAATCTCCATGTGGACCGTTACTGGGTTTTATATCATGTCCCCGTATGTGACATGGGGTATTTTTCTATCATTGTCTGGGGTGGGACTTCCACTTTTCTGGATGGATATTTGGGTTCCAATCTTCAGATGTGAAAATGTAATGACTTCATGGATCGTTTTTCTTCATATAATATATTCAAAACAACGTTTTTTCTCTTGTGAAAAAAAATGATTGTTTATAGTTGAAGCACTGCGGGGTTGTTTATTATATTGATATTTCACGGTCGAATTATGTTCATAACAATTGGAAGAAAAAAATTGCTGCCATGTTTCTATTTTAAACCTATTTTTTGAAATACGCAGCCATGTTTATATGATTGTTTATAGTCGAAGTTAATCGCGTGGTGGTTTATTATATTAATATTTCATCAATAGAATGCCCACAATTCATAACAAATATTGGAGATTTACCGTCCGTTAAAGTTTCATTTTTTTTTTAAATTGAACCTATCGTCAAATCGTCGAATACCGACGCTTTCAATTGCCGCTCGACGTTCAACGATTTCATTCTGCCTTGCGGACGTCCGTCGATATTGAGTTTTTCCTAGGGTTGGTATTGTACTCTTTTGGAATGCACCTGTGATTATGACAAAGTTTGCGGGACACGTCTTCTGCCTTACGACATTTATGCAATGCATCGCCCGTTGCGACACTTTTGCAATGCGTCGGTCTTGCGACACTTTTGTAAGGCGTCAGAATTGTGACAGTTTACAAACATCAGAAGAGCGACGTTCAAAACGTCGGACCACATTTCGTCGGAATTGTGATCGTTTACAAACATCGGAAGAGTGATGTTCAAAACGTCGGACCACATTTCGTCGGAATTGCGACAATTACAAACGTCGAAAGCGTGATGGTTTGGGAAATGTCGGAAGAGCGATGCTTGTTTGGAAGCGACAGAAAAAGTGTCGGTAGTGCGACACTTTGTCAGTGCATCGGAATTGCGACGTTATGGCAAACCATGTTTTGCACGTCCTTGAACTATCGCTCTTGCGACGACTATGTGTCGGAATAGCGACTAAGTGGCCGTCGGAAATTGCGCCAAATTTTCTAGTGTCGCATGAGATTCCAATGCACCCTAAAATAGTTTTAGAGCCATTTGAGAAGTGGGCCTTAGACTTTGTAGGACCAATTAATCCTTCATCTCATCAAGAGTCCTACATCCTTGTTTGTACAGACTATGTCACAAAGTGGGTTGAAGCTAAGGCACTAACCAGGGTAACTAAAAATTTTGTTTTAGACTTTCTATTTGAAGACATTTTGTTCGCTTTGGAATACCTTGGTAAATAGTGACAGATGGAGGACCATGGATCACATCTCATTTGATCCAGAGGCTAGTTGAGAAATACAAGATATGTCACAAGATTACCTCACCATATCATCCATAGGGGAATGGCCAACTGGAAAGAAGTAATAAGGTTATTGAATGAATTCTTACCAAGATCGTAGCCAGTCACCGAAGGAACTGGGCTAATAAACTTCCAGAAGCACTATGGACATACAAAACTACATGGAGAAACACCATAGGATTTTCACCATATGAATTAGTGTATGGTAAAATTCCTTTATTTCCCAAAGATTTCGAAATAAAAACACTAAGAACATAATTTCAAGTGAAATGGATTTCGCTACAACACATAAACATCAATTGAATCAGTTAAATGAATTAGATGAAAAGAGATTGGTTGCTATCCAACAAACAGATATCATCCATCACTAGAGGATTAAGTGGCACGATAAATTTATCAAAGAGAAGGTGTTTCAGAAAGAAGATTGGGATCTATTATATGATTCACGATTCAAATATTTTGAGGGGAAGATCTATACCATATGGCTAGGTCTGTATGAAGTTGATACAGTATTTGACAATTGGATTGTGAAATTAGTTACCATAGAAAGTGCTAGAACGCCATTACTTGCCAATGGGAATCATCTTTGATTATATCATAAACCAACCTCAAAGGTTATTTGTCAACATTGTCTTAGGATTTGATCTTCAAGTTCTGAGGGTAGGGGAAAATTCTCCTGCATTGCCAAATTTTTAATTTTTAATAAGTGTAACAGCTAAAAACCAACTTCGCTATGTACCGATACACCAAAATAAACATATAATAAAAAATATAAAAAGAAAAAAAGAAAAAAAAAGAAAGAAGAAAAAAACAATAATAATAAAATAATTAGTCCGCTTCGTGAAAACTTCTTATAGGCACAGCATAATGGTAATGTCGAAAACCACTCGGTGGTGGATGTTGTTAGGATTACGCCTCCGTCACCTCATTGGTCTTCAAACATGTCGAATAATGTCTGGCAGTTAGAGGAAGGTTCAAGAAGTGTTTATTTTGTGAATGTCATCGTCAATAATGTGAGATTGATTCTTCTTCAAAACCCTGTTTTGAAGAAGAAATCATTAAATGTGTTTTTTAGAATATGTAATTTGTCAAAATGTTTCAAATTCTCCAGCTCTTCAAATGGTAGCAGCTTCAGCAGCTCCAATCCCTGCAAAAGCACAAACAGAAAGAACATCATCAGCAATCAGAGACAAAGCGAAATCAAACAAAACGGAGTGTTGCATCCAAATGCCAGAAATGATGGAACTTGTATTACATAAATACAAATCAGCTACAAATATGACTGAACAATTTGTAGCCTTGGGTGCTATTTCCCAAAATGCCGGAGATGTACGAGATGAAGTTTTGTCTGATTTCTATCAAAAGTGGAAATAAAATGCCTTGGTGATCATTAAGTGGCTTGCATTGCAAGCTGTCTCTGATATCCCGAGGCAATGTTAAGAATGTACAACGCTTGTTGGAGCACCTTGCTTTTGACATTCGGAATCCTAACAAGGTTTATTCTCTCATTGGAGGGTTCTGCAGCAGTTCGGTTAACTTCCATGCAAAGATGGTTCTGGTTATGAGTTTGTTGGAGATATGGTGTTGAAGCTAGATAAAATTAATCCACAGGTTGCATCCCGCAACATTTCAGCTTTCTCAAGGTGGAAGCGATTTGATGAGGGCAGACAAACTCTTGCAAAGGCTCAACTAGATCATATTCTATCTTCCAATGGGTTGTCAGAAAACGTGTATGAGATTGCCTTAAAAGGTTTGGCTGCCTAGTTGCATAGGATACGGTTATTTCACTTGCAAGCTATGATTCTTCAAGACCTTAAGAATTGTATAATCTACACCTTGCGTGTTCAATGCTCAGATGTAGAGACTGTGGTTACAACAAATCTTCGATGCTTGTTAATGAATGGTCATGGGTCAAATCTCGCTCTTTACAACTGTTCTTGTGCATGTATCCTGTCTCTTTTGAGTACATTAAAAATAACAGCTTGTTTATAGCAATCGATATAAGAATCACAACATGAGTTGCAAAGGCGTTGTTTTTATGTCAGTTCACATGACATATGAAGGAATTAATGGCAAAGCTGAGTTAAAGTTGCTTGAAGGATTGAAGATATATCATCGTTTGTAAACAATTCAATTTCTACAACCAGTTTTATGTATGGCATGAATCCTCAAGGCAGAAGTCGAATTTGTGAAGTGGAGGGCCGAAGACATGTTTTGCAGAGCCATGGACTAGATTGAAGGTGCGCGCTACCCATACAGGAGGCGCGCTACCCATATAAGGGGTGCTATGCATATAACACCCCCAGCCCGTGTTAAATATCAAGTGCGCTACGCATATGGAGCGCGATACGCGTTGGGTCCTCGACAATCAACAATATATAATATACTTCTTGCAAACAAGAAGAGATGGTATTTAATCATGCCAAATTGCGGCTCCATCTCGAATTCATAGAAAACAAATGGGCTGAAGTGTCAAAGGTATGCACAGCATTGATAGGGAATTCTTCACGTAGCGAGGTTATCAATGCAGATGACAGCGTCATCATACCATATGTCTCTCATCAAAATGCAGAGACAGGAAAGAAACTGCACCAGAAACTGGAAAATGAAAACTCAAATTCTGTTAGACGATCTTCAAGACAACGGGAAAAGCAAAATGAAACGACTCATAAGGATTCAGACTCGACCCCGAAATTGACCAATGGAAAACAAAGTGATGGAAATCAGTGTGATGGTGTTGCAGCTCCTAATGCGAAACAGGCATGCAATCCAACTCCAAAGGGTCTCCCCGTAGGAATTGAAGGAGAAACTTCATCAAGCATTCGAGCACAGTGAGGACAAACAATGGCGACTACCAGGCAGAAATTTCCATATACATTCACAGATTCCATAACCTTGATCTCTTCCAACAAGGATGGTATCAAATAAAAGTCAATGCAAGAGGAGGATTCTGAGAGCTGTGGGAGGAAATAACTCAGCACTATCATTGTGCAGTTTGACAGAGGAGTAATTGAATGCTCAGCTCTGATTTATAAGATTCATGTGGCTTGAAGTTTAGCATAATTTATTTTCTCTATGTTTCATATGTATCTTGTAATTTTTTTCATTTCATTCATAAATCGTGTTCAGTTTGAATGCTTGAGAGTAAGAAAGGTAGAACTCGCCATTGCTCATTGAGAAAGTGTTCGTACTTGTGTGGCTTTCTTCGTCCAAAGGGATTCATCATTTAATGCCCTTTTCGGCCTATCTTAAACAAATTTTCCACGCCATTTTAATTTCAATTTAATCGTTAAACTTCACTCCTATCTTGCCTTATGGAATAATCCGTACCTTTGATTAAACCGCTCACGCTCGTTCTTGATCCCATACAACGTAAAACCCCGTCATTTATTAAAACCCCATTCATATCTATTTACTAGCCTAAGATCGCATTCATTATAAGTCATCTCGCACCCTATTGTTCATTTTTCCGAGATAGACCCGGAGAGAGCCCTCTCCTGTCCTCGTAGGGCTAGCTACGAGGCTGAGCGTGGTTTGATGTAGCCTTGAGTTTTACCTTATTTCAGCCTAAGGTAGATTTGAGCGCTAACATAGTGGCGACCATACTGGGGAACTCCTCCCCAGTAAAGGATGACAAAGTTCAGATCTAATTGTTGATGGTGGACAACAGTCAGACATCGCAAGGCTGAAATAATTCACCTGGCGACTTCGTTCACTGAAAGATCCAGACAATCAATCCTTCATGGTGACTTCACTGCAGGGAGATCAGTAGCCGTCAGATTTTCAAGATGGACCGAATCACAAGAAGATATGTTCCCATGAGCCGAGATCACATTCCAAGTATTCCGAATAAGATGCCCAAGGTAGATTGGTCAAGGAATCTGCCTACGTTTAGCAATGATGGTAAGAAAGATGTTGCTTTACATCTAGTTAGATTTCACATGCATATTCACAAGTTGAAGGTGGATTTTCCTGAAGATTGCTTGATGAAGATATTCCTGGCCCGCCTTCCTTCAGCCTGAGGCAGATTCGAGCGCTAACATAGTGGCGACCATACTGGGGAACTCCTCCCCGGTAAAGGATGACAAAGTTCAGATCTGATTGTTGATGGTGGATAGAAGTCAGACATCGCAAGGCTGAAATCATTCACCTGGCGACTTCATTCACTGAAAGATCCAGACAATCAATCCTTCATGGTGACTTCACTGCAGGGATATCAGTAGCCGTCAGATTTTCAAGATGGACCGAATCACAAGAAGATATGCTCCCATGAGCCGAGATCACATTCCAGGTTTTCCGAATAAGATGCCCAAGGTAGATTGGTCAAGGAATCTGCCTACGTTTAACAATGATGGTAAGAAAGATGTTGCTTTACATCTGGTTAGATTTCACATGCATATTCGCAAGTTGAAGGTGGATTTTCCTGAAGATTGCTTGATGAAGATATTCCTGGCCACTCTGGAAGGTGAAGCCCAATCTTGGTATGAAAATTTGCCGCTGGCCTGTATTTATTATTTAAAGGATTTTCATGCCCTGTTCATTGAAAGATATCAAGCATCGTATCCATCATTAAATTTAGTTCATGACTGTTGCAAACATGCTTCTACTTTTATTGAAAGCCTTGAGAAATATTATGAAGATGATAATTTCATGGATGATGAGATCATGGAGGCTCTGTACGAGAATCCATTTCAGCAAAATGAAGAGAACCTAGAGGATACCCATCAAGATGCTCAGGAAATTTTGCAGTAGAATCAAGATCAACAGGTTGAAGAGTGCCATATGGCTGAAGATGATGAAAGGGAGAATGACATTTCAGATCTGCCCACAGAAGAAGACAGCATGCCGGGAACTCAGGTTTCGATTGCAGATTGTGATAATGTCCAGTCAGCTACTTCAGATTCAGATTCAGATCATGATGACCAAGCATATCTTGTGCTGAAGCCCATCAAAGAGAACTCTGATGTTGAAATCATCTGGAATGCAGAAGACACAGTAATGGATCCAAATGTTCTCAGTCATACTGTCAGTCCATCATTGGAACACAGCCTTCATGAAGAATCAATCCAGTCAGTTCATGAAAAACAGAATGAAATCTTTGTGCAAGTAAGTGATAAATCTCCTTTCAATAACTCAGTAATAAATGATAGTTTGAATGCCCTGTCATATGAAGATAATTACTGTTTAAGCAGAAGAAAATAAAAGGTATTGTCTCCTTTGTCTGAAGATGAGATAGATCTACTTTTGAAAGGTCTTGTTACAGTCCAAGCTACAGCAGATTTGCAGTGCACACATAGTCAGGAAAGTGTTGGTGAAAATTCTTCCTCTTTTGAAAAAGATGACTGTCTTGTAATTAGTTTTGTAGATCAACAAACAGATAATTTTTTCCTTCACAAAGATGATAAGGCTGTCATGTTTGATAATCTTGAAGATTTTTTTTTGCTTAAAAATGATCTAGATCATGAAGTTGAGTAATATATGCCAGAATTTCTCATAGTCAAGGAACCTACAGCTAACACTCAGATGGCAGATTTGTGCATTTCTATCCCTCAGAAATCAATTGTCCTTTCAGATCAGAATGAAGTGAATACTATTATTTTTGCAGCTGGATCTCTAGATAAGCCAGTGCTTCAGGATTTTCAAGACCCCTTCAGCATTCTTCTGCAAACATTAGAAAGGATAAATATTGCCTGGTTCATTATCATAAGCTTTGGTTTCAGTGGTTATTTTGAGTTGCCTACAGGTTCATCATTCTGCCTGCTGAAGGAGAGTAAGAGCAGAAATTTGGGGTGTAGCCATCTGCTGGATTGGTTACATTGGAAGGCACATTACACATGATTGTATATATCACATCAGTATGCAGGTGGTTGCCATCATGATTTTAAGAGCTTGATGTACTGCTTCCCTTTTCAAAAAAATTTTGTTTTAATTCATTCATTTCAGTTTGCATCGAGTCAGTTTGAGTCGATTTTCCAGTTAATAAGTGGATTTATCAGTCTTTAGTCTGTTTGTCAGAATAATGATTCAATAGCCCAATGGATGGAGGCACTTTCTGCTCTCCCAAAGCTCTGTGGTTCTTGGCACCTCCAAGAAGCGGCAGCTGCCATCCCCATTGGAGCCAATGGTTAGACACAGTCCTGTCAGTCCTTCGTCATTGGTCTTCAAACATGTCGAATAATGTCTGCAGGCTAGAGGAAGGTTCAATAAGTGTTTATTTCAGGAATGTCATCGTCAATAATGCAAGATTGATTCTTCTTCAAAACCCTGTTTTGAAGAAGAAATCATCAAATGTGTTTTTTAGAATATGTAATTTGTCAAAATGTTTCAAATTCTCCAGCTCTTCAAATGGCAGCATCTTCAGCAGCTCCTATCCCTACAAAAGCACAAACAGAAAGAACATCATCAGCAATCAGAGACAAAGCGAAATCAAACAAAACAGAGTGTTGCATCCAAATGCCAGAAATGATGGAACTTGTATTACATGAATACAAATCAGCTACAAATATGACTGAACAATTTGCAGCTTTGGGTGCTACTGCCCAAAATGCCGAAGATGTACGAGATGAAGTTTTGTCTGATTTCTATAAAAAGTGGAAAGAAGATGCCTTGGTGATCATTAAGTGGCTTGCATTGCAAGCTGTCTCTGATATCCTGGGCAATGTTAAGAATGTACAACGCTTATTGGAGCACCCTGCTTTTGACATTAGGAATCCTAACAAGGGTTATTCTCTCATTGGAGGGTTCTGCAGCAGTTCGGTTAACTTCTATGCAAAGATGGTTTTGGTTATGAATTTGTTGGAGATATGGTGTTGAAGCTAGATAAAATTAATCCACAGGTTGCATCCCGCAACATTTCAGCTTTCTCAAGGTGGAAGCGTTTTGATGAGGGTAGACAAACTCTTGCAAAGGCTCAACTAGAGCGTATTCTATCTTCCAATGGGTTGTCGGAAAACGTGTATGAGATTGCCTTAAAAGGTTTGGCTGCCTAGTTGCATAGGATACAGTTCTTTCACTTGCAAGCTATGATTCTTCAAGACCTTAAGAATTGTATAATATACACCTTGCGTGTTGAATGCTCAGATGCGGAGACTGCGGCTACAACAAATCTTTGATGCTTGTTAATGAATGGTGATGGGTCAAATCTCGCTCTTTACAACTGTTCTTGTGCATGTATCCTGTCTCTTTTGAGTACATTAAAAATAACAGCTTGTTTATAGCAATCGATATAAGAATCACAACATGAGTTGCAAAGGTATCTGGAAACACACAGGCGCTGTTTTTATGTCAGTTCACATGACATATGAAGGAATTAATGGCAAAGCTAAGTTAAATTTGCTTGAAGGATTGAAGGTATATCATCGTTTGCAAACAATTATTCAATTCAATTTCTACAACCAGTTTTATGTATGGCATGAATCCTTAGAAAAATGCAGTTTTGGGTACTGAAGTTTTTCGCTGAAAATTCAACCGGAGGTAGAAGAGGCGCGCTACTCACACAGGAGGCGCGCTACCCATATAGGGCGCGCTACGCGTATAACACCCCCAGCCCGTGTTAAATATCAAGTGCGCTACGCATATGGAGCGCGCTACGCGTTGGGTCCTCGACAATCAACAGTATATAATGTACTTCTTGCAGACAAGAAGAGATGGTATTTAATCATGCCAAATTGCAGCTCCATCTCGAGTTCATACAAAACAAATGGGCTGAAGTGTCAAAGGTATGCACGGCATTGATAGGGAATTCTTCAAGTAGCGAGATTATCAATGCAGATGACAGTGTCATCATACCATATGTCTCTCATCAAAATGCAGAGACAGGAAAGAAACTGCACCAGAAACTGGAAAATGAAAACTCAAATTCTGTTAGACAATCTTCAAGACAGCGGGAAAAGCAAAATGAAACGACTCATAAGGATTCAGACTCGACCCCGAAATTGACCAATGGAAAACAAAGTGATGGACATCAGTGTGATGGTGTTGCAGCTCCTAATGCGAAATAGGTGGTGACAGAACCAACTCCAGAGGGCTTGCCTCAGAGGAATTGGAAGGAGAAACTCCGTCAAGCATCTGCAGCAAAGCAGTGCAGAGGACAAACAATGGCGAACGCTGTGCAGGAAATTGCCATATACATTCACAGATTCCATAACCTTGATCTCTTCCAACAAGGATGGTATCAAATAAAATTCAATGCAAGAGGAGGATTTTGAGAGCTGTGGGAGGAAATAACCCAGCACTATCATTGTGCAGTTTGACAGAGGAGTAATTGAATGGTCAGCTCTAATTTATAAGATTCCTATGGCTTGAAGTTTAGCATAATGTATTTTCTCTATGTTTCATATGTATCTTGTAATGTTTTTCATTTCATTCATAAATCGTTTTCAGTTTGAATGCTTGAGAGTAAGAAAGGTAGAACTCAGTCATTGCTCTGCCTTGAGGAAGTGTTCAGACTTTGTGTGGCTTTCTTCTGTCTGAAAGGGATTCATCATTTAATGCCCTTTTCAGCTATCTTAAACAGTCTTTCCACGCCATTTAATTTCAATTTAATTGTTAAACTTCACTCCTATCTTGCCTTATGGAATAATATGTACCTTTGATTAAACCTCTGCTCACGCTGTTCTTGATCCGATATAGTCCAGAAAACCCCGTCATTTATTAAAAACCTCATTCATATCTATTTACTAGCCTAAGATGAGCATTCATTATAAGTCATCTCACACCCTATTGTTCATTTTTCCGAGATAGACTCGGAGAGCGCCCTCTCCTGTCCTCGTAGGGCTAGCTACGAGGCTGAGCGTGGTTTGATGTAGCCTTGAGTTTTACCTTATTTCAGCCTAAGGTAGATTTGAGCGCTAACAGATGTTACACATTTTTTCTTCCCTGTAACCACATGTTCTCTTTCAAATATTTCATAAATACTATGTTGTTACAAGTCTAGGTTTTTGTTTTAGTTTTTCAGAAGTCTTCTCAAAAGAATAATACCCTCAAAGGTATATGCTATTGTAAATAAAATTTTTGTTGTAAATATCCATTTATCATTAGAAAAAACATTTGTTGTTACATCTGTAACATTTGGTGAATTACATCAGGGAACCGGTTACAATTGTCTACTTCAATAATTTTCATCAATAGTACTTTGTCGTCAGTATCAATCACGTCACCCTCCGTTAAGTCATTCAAATGGCATATTTCTTTTTCTTTATTCAGAAGCTATGGAAATTAATATGATATTCCATTTTGATGGCCTAGGACAACCTTTGCATTTAAGTTCGGGGGGGTGAATCATTTTGTGATCTGTAATCTAACCTGACTTGAAGCAACAAATCTCATAATCATTAACAAATCCTGCAATCATTACCACCTTTTTATATTAATCATGTCATCAAAGTTAGTTGTACCTAACTCAGACTTCCATATATTCATAATAATAATGAAATGATAACGCATATTGTACAATTTTCTGATCTTGTTATGTAACCAGCTCACAAAATAGAGGAAAATATAGTTCAAAGACTTATAAATAGCCTCTTCGAGGGGGAAACCTCCCTTACATTACATAAATGAACAATTCTTGGATGTTACAAATGATAAAACCTCATTTCTATATATAGGAGTCCAATGAGTCACAATATAACCCTAGATGACATAACAATAACAATGTAAGGGCACAAAAATAACAATAGTTTGCTTCTATGGGGCACAATAATAACAATATGGGGACTACATGGACACAACAATAAAAATAAGGGAGCTATAATAACAATAATAATAAGGGGATACACTATTATTATAGGAACCTAGCATGCCCCTCTCCTTCAAACAAGTGATGTCCTCAACGTTTGAGTAGTTCTAGATGCTTCTGTATAAAATTCTCATCCTCCCATGTCGAATCTTCAGTGGGTAAGTTCTTCCACTTGATGAGATACTCTAAAATTGATCGATTTCATAGTTGTCTATTTCTTGTTTTTGTGACTACTTCAGGTTCCAATATGATTTTTCCTTCTTCATCAAGTTCTGGAAATATTGTTTGATTTTTCCTTCTTCATTAAGCTAATGACATATTAGTTAGCTTTGATGCTACTTCTCTTTACACCAATATTCCAATTAATGAATCCATGGAATTTATGTGAAAAATAATTGATCCAAACACTTCTAATCTCATCGAAACGTGCCTAAGATCCACATTTTTCAGTTTCAAGGATGACATTCATGAACAAACATGTGGTGTCGCTATGGGATCTCCTTTATCCCCCATAATTTCCAACTTATTCATGGAAGACTTTGAAACCAAAGCCCTAAATTCTTCCCCCCTTAAACCAAAATGGTGGAAAAGATTCGTTGATGACACCTTTGTCATCTGGCCTCATGGGAAGGATAAATTAGATATTTTCAAACAACACCTAAGTAGTTTATCTACCTCGATCAAGTTGACCATGGAATTTGAGATTAATGCCAACCTTCCTTTCTTAAACATTCTCCTCTCTCGAAACCTAGATGTATCATTATCCCACCAATTTTATAGACAAAAATATTTACGCTAAGAAATATCTACATGCCACCTCTCATCACCATCCGGCCTAGAAACTTGGAGTCCTAAACACCTTAGCAACTAGGGCTATAAGAATTACTCACAAAGAACAATTGGAATTTGAAAAAGCACATCTTATTGAAGTGTTTTCAAGAAATTTCAAATGGGTATGATAATCATCAAGTTATCAAGGCCTTCCACAATGCTAACAAACCTAAAAATAACAATAACAATAATAATAAAAACAAAGATAACATTTTTGGGAAGGTCAACCTACCTTACATCCTAGGGATTACTGATAGGATTGCCAATATTTTAAGGAAGAATAACATTTATGCCACTTTCAAACCTATAAACCCTATTCGCAGCATCCTTAAGTCTGTTAAAGGTCCCCTTGACCCTAATTTACAAAAAGGTGTTTATCTCATCCATTTCTCATGTGGAAAACCATATATTGGGAAAACTGGGCATTCCATCAAAACTAGGATCCAGGAACACATTGCAGACATTAATCATAATCGATCTAAAACTTCTGCCCTAGATGATCATTCAAACAACACCAAACATCACATCTGCATTGAATACTCCTGCATCATAGCCAAAATTGACCATTATTTTCATAGGAAATTCAAAGAGGCCCTAAAAATCAATAAACATCCTAATAACCTCAATAGGGATGAAAGGTAGAAGATTAGTGAGAATCGGGTTCCTACATTAACTTCTAGGATAACCCCCTCTCAACAATGAAAATGTTTATAATTAATAAGTCCATATTTAATAGTAATTATTTATCATTAATGTCCCATATTTAATAGTTTCTCAATTCACATTTATTTTAAAATAACCTAATTTTAATTCATATTAATATCATTTATTTAATATAATTTGTGTACACTATTTATTAAATTTCAATCATGATAACTAATAAAAAGTACATAATATTAACAAATATTAAATTAATCCAGTCTAATGTTTTTTTTCCAAGGGAAAAATCATAATTTTCATA
Source organism: Pinus albicaulis (assembly GCA_034641835.2). Taxonomy (NCBI): domain Eukaryota; kingdom Viridiplantae; phylum Streptophyta; class Pinopsida; order Pinales; family Pinaceae; genus Pinus; species Pinus albicaulis. The sequence goes on from CM076578.1 coordinate 568,153,885, forward strand.
TATATAGGAAAAATTACATGGTGTATCAGCATAATATGCATCTATGCATAGATTAAAAGAGACAAAAATGTACAGTAATATAGCTCATTTTTACATATATAACTTGTAATAACAGTACTATGCATAAAAAATGAAAATATCTACATAATCACAAAATATAAACAGATAAGTTTGGGCAAGTAACATGTCAAAATTATCCAAAAATAGCAGTCTGCTTAGACTGCCCCCTGTCTCTCTATATCCTCTATGAAGGGTCTATGATATTACTCATATTCATGTTGTCCATATTGTTAAAAAATGAGCCAATGACCCCACTCTAGCTGTGATGCTTCTTTGGATAACTTATCAGCCACTTGGTTCCTCTACCTATAAATGTGAGTAAAAGTTATGAAATCAAAATAAGCTTTAAGTGCCATAAATTCATCCAGCAATGATCTAAGAGGATGAACATGACATAGTTCATCATTGTTAAACCAGGTTATAATGACTTTTGAATCCCCAAAAATCTGAATCTTGTTGCAACTTTTCTCTCAGGAAAAGGTGAGGAGGAGTTTGGGTGTTGAGCTCAGTGTAATTGTTAGTCCCTGGGCCTAGTCACATCTTGATTTTATATAATTGTGAATCGTATTTGTGAAGGATAGCACCTCCACCACAACCTTGCATGTTTGAGTCCCTGTCAAAGTATGCCCATGGGATGAACTTTTCAATAAATTCAGGAGTAATAATTCTGCCCTGTGTTGTAGGTGTGTCGCTAGGCATGGAGTGATAGATCGATACAATAGTGTTGCTAATGTTGGTCCAAATAGCCATCAAACCCTGGAATATCACATGATTGCAAGCAAGCCAAGTACCCCAGGCAATCAGGAGGGGTATATTTCACTCTTTTGGACATTGAGCCAATTTCCACCAGTTTGACCAAGCTTCGAATATAGTACTAACTTTCCATTGCTGAGTGGTGGCTAGGAACTTCGAAGTGAGAAGACAAATATGTTTGCTAGCAGAGCAGGTGAGAAAAATGTGGTCCACGTCCTCAACCTGTAATTTTCACAAACATCATATAGATGGTCCATGTATATCTCTTTTGATCAGGTTGTCCTCTGTTGGTGCACAATTTGTGAGAATACACCACATGAAGAGTCTATCTTTTGGTGGAGCCTTTAATTTCCAAAGGTGTCTCCACCACCACTGTTTATTTTGAGGTTTCTTGTATCTCACATAGTGAGGTATACCCCTCCTTTGGTGTGTATCGACCCCTAGGGGATAAGGCCCATACACTACAAGGAAAAGACCCTCTAGCAGAGGTTATAAAGGAGGTTTTTAGTGTTATAAAATTGGCCAAAATTGTCAAAAAAACATATGCTACCACATTTTTTTATGGTTACGGAGGTTTTTGTAGAGCTTTTAACAGAAATTCAACACAAATAAAAAAAAATGGGCAGCCGAAGGTTATTACAGATGTTTTTTCATCGGTGCGCTAATCAAGATTTAACGCACCGATGCATACCTATAGCCGGAGCCTCAGGGCGGTCAAAGGAGAATGCACCGGGCCATTAAGATATAAAACAACATCGGGTGTAGTGTTGGTGATACAACAAATGGGGCCATTCTAATTGGTCTTGGGATTTGAGCGGTGCCCATAGGTTGTATCAACGTGTTGGTGCGTAGACTTATATAAACGCACCGGTGTGCCGTATCACACAAATGCACCGAGATTTATAATTGGTATTGGTATTCATACAGTGAAAATATGTCATACAAATACACCGGTGCATATATACACATAAACGCCCCGGTGCGCAGTATCACACAAATGCACCGAGATTTATAATTGGTATCAGTATTTGTGCAGTGCCTATAGGTCGTCCAAATGCATCGATGCATATAGACACAAAAACACCCGGTGCATAGTATCACGCAAACACACCGAGATTTATAATTGGTATTGGTATTCGTGTGGTGCTCATAGGCCGTAAAATGGCACTAGTGCGTATATAGACATAAATGCACCAAAGCGTCGTACCGCACAAACGCCTCGATATTTTTAACTGGTTTTGGTATTTTTGCGGTGCCCATAGGTCATAAAAACGCACCGGTGCACCTAAGAATACAAGCGCACCGGTATAAGAATACACGCACCAATTTTCATATTGTATTTTTTAGAAACATCGACCTGTGACAATGCAATTATTGTGATTATTTTAAATTCATTATTCATCAAAGGTCGACACATCTTATAAAAATATTCATATTAATTGAATTTTTATTAATGCATTTGAATGTGATGTGTGGATTAATTTGTTATATCATATCATAATTATTGTGGTTTTTTAAAATTCATTATTCATCAAAAGTCGACACATATATATCTTATAGCAATATTCATATGAATTAAATTTTTATTAGTGCATTTGAGAATGTCAATGGAGAACGCAATAGCGACAATAGAGAACACAATAGAATAAATTAAAACATTTTTTATTATATATATATATAATACATTCTTTGTCATACAAAATGGGACAGTTATTGGTATCCCTTTATCTTTCAATCGGGACATTATGTCCATTACATTAAAGAAAATGTATGATTTCACAAACATTTTTCAAAAATACAATGCTTTGATTTGATATCCAAACATAGTGATCATCATTCTTCGCTTAAATTGTTGTCACTGTTAGAGCTACTTCCATGACTTGGGTTATTTTCAGGAATGTTTTGTTCACAGTGTTGATTGTTTTCTTCTTCTTCACCTTCCATCTACAAACATAAAAATAAATTGTAATGAGTGTATATACATTGGTGAGAATAATGAAAATTGCAATATTAAATAATATACATCAATGTAAATCGAAAAGAAATGACGTACCAATGCAACAATTGACTCATAAACTATACACATTCTTTCAAAACCACGTAACATGCCATCTTTCAAGATTTGATCTGTTGGCGCAGTGCCATACTTTGTTTCCTGCAAGTTTTATACCCCATAACAAATCATATATTTAATATAAAAAATTTATTTTTTCTATTAATTATAAACGGAGCTAAGTAAAACAAGATCGATAGATGCTTACAAATTCCACAATTAAGTTCTGATATGCCAACATATACTCACAACCCATATTTAACTCAATTTCAATCAATTCCTCTCATGGTTCTTCTTTGTATGTTAGCACTTGTTTGAAGACATTCAATGATGATTTTTGTAAAACAACTTAAAAAATACAAAAATGAAATCTAGTTAAGTTGTTATAAGGAAGTAACAATTACTCACAAACTTAGATATCAATCATTTTCTTCCTTGTCGTCCTGTTTTATGTGCTGAATGGTTTCCATTTTATTTTTCTTTTTTCTGCAAGAAAATACTTGAAAATTAATATTTAATGCTAAATTGTTTATTTATTTTACCTAATGATCGAAAAATTCAATGATTACATATTAAATTTGAAGCACGTTGTTGTTGAGATGGCTCCTCCCACGCTGCAATTTTGTCCATTTCTTTGACCATCTCCTTGTACACCTTTTTGGACATTCCTACTGTCATATTTCTGATATCATCTTGTTCATCTTTTGAGATTTTTATAATCTTCCTGAAAATGTAACATGACAAGAAACTATTTAATTTTTATATTGATATATGAAAAGTAAGTATAACAAAAACGATATTTATAAATAACCCTAGATAAACATCTAAAGGAATATTACTTTTTCATTCCTTTTTTTTTGTTGTTGTACGTTTTTCCTATTAAAAGTCTGACATGTCTCATTGAACAATTCTCTAGAAACTCTTCCTGTAGTTTAGATAAAATTTAGTTCTTGGAATCATTGGATTGGTTTTTATATTGTAAGTGGAAAGAACGTCTAGAAATTCGTTCCACTAGATCCCTCAAACTTTTGTAAAAGTTTTTCCCCCTTTTGTTAACCTCCAACACCACTCTAGATGAGCTAAGGAGAAATTCATTTTCATTTGCATGTTCTGTTTTTTTTTTATTTTCTTAGAACAACATTCTTTTTCCGAGTTGTTGGTCCCTACAGAACATTAAACATATGTGAATTAATAGATTTTTTCACACATGTTATCTAATAATTTTAATTATATTATTAATGAAAACTAAAAAAAGAAACTCATAGTGGATCGATAGTATTTTTTCATTCACCTGATTCATCCTTTTGCAATTTTTCCATCAAGATTTTACGCTCTTCTGGTCCTAGATCAGAAATAATCTTATCAAGCTTCGTCATTTTGTGGCTCTGCATGATACACAATAAACAATACATATTAGTTAAACTTACATATAGTTCAAAAATAATTTTTTTGTAAAAAAATTACAAATAACTTGTCTTTTTTGCTTTTCTTGATGTGTTATCAGTATTTTTGTTACTTGATCTCTTGTCAGTCATTTATTTATCAATATCAAACATGTACCATATCATTCATTAATATATTTATAAATAAATTTTCAACTTTTCAAGTAAAAAATAATCTCAAGAAACCGGTGCGCCATTTATGGTGTACGCACCGACGCCGGTGCGTGGCTGTCTTACAAATGCACCACACAAACAATATAATAGACCGTATAGTTCTTTATGTCAACAAGGAGCACCAGTGCGTTACATGTCAATCACCGCACCCGTTAACCATGATAAAATAATAAAAATAGTCCAGTGTTAGCTTTTGTAGCATAAACCGGTGCCATATTTTACATATGGCACACCGATTAAAAAAAAAAAATGTTTATTAATTTTTTATCACATTACTTATGTGGTGCACTTATACAATACAAAGCACCGGTGCGCTATGTTACGCCATGCGCACCGATAAAAGAAATCTATTTTTTTTTAATTCATGCAAGGGCCCACATGGATTGGGATCCGACTATGTTAATCGTCCAGTCGATTGGATGTTTTAGGTCTATATTTAGCAATTAAAACCCTATAAATCTAAATTTAAAAGCCCTAATTCTGAAATCAACGAAAGAGGGAGAAGAAAGGGCAGAAAGAAAAAGAATGTAAGGTTTGTATTTTTTGAAAAAAAAAATCGAAACAGAACGTTCATGGTGCGCCATAATGAAATAGCGCACCAGCTGCATATTTTAAAAATGGCGCACTAAGAAAAAATATTTTGTTTTTCTAATTTTTTATCACAGTACTTGCGCGGTGCGTGGGATAATAGAGCGCACCGGTGCGCTTAGGTACACATGGCGCATCAAAAAAAATCCTTTTTCTTTTAATTTATGCAAGGGCCGACATGGATTGGGAACCGACTATGAAGGTCCTCCCGTGAGTTGGATGTCTTAGGCTTATATTTATCAATACAAATCTTATAAATATAAATTGAAAAGCCTTAATTCTTAAATCACAGAAAGAGAGAGAAGAAAGGGTAGAAACAAAAAGAATGTAGGGTTTGTTTCTAAAATGGTTTTTTTTGCAAAACAACACGTTTACGGTGCGCCATAATTAAATAGTGCATCGGTGCCATATGTTACATATGGCGCACTGATAAAAACATATTTTGTTTTTTTGGTTTTTATCATTGTACTTTCACGGTGCGCTATGTTACGCAGGGCGCACCGACGAAAAAAAATCTTTTTTTTTTTTAGATTGATGCAAGGGCCAACATGGATTGGGATTCGACTATGCAAGTCGTCTCGTGGTTTGGATGTCTTATGACTATAAAAACCCTATAAATCTAAATTGAAAAGCTCTAATTCTGAAATTACAGAAAGAGGGAGAAGAAAGGTTAGAAACAAAAAGAATATAGGGTTTTGTTTCTAAAAATGGATTTATTTTTTTATTTTGTTTCTGAAAAATGCATAAAAGGTAAAAAAAATTGTAGAAATTTTTTTTAAAAAAAATAAACTTTGATTTTGTTATTTTACTTCATAAAAAAACTACAGAAAAAGTTAAAAAAACAATAGACTTTGATTTTTTCTTTTACTGCATAAAAAAACTGCAGAAAAAAGTACAAAAAAACAATAAAATTTACTCACATCGTTTGAAATTCTATGGTACAAGGTTTGAATCACTAGAGGTTTGGACTTCTGATTGTTTGAATACTTCTGTTTGAACGTATTTCCCTGCTCCACAATGCTCTCATGCTCTATTTGCTCCAGGTATGTATCCTGCAAATCTCTGGCTGAACTTTTTTGCAAAAATAGTGAAATAATGAAAAGTGTTTAGTATTTAAAGAAATGTTTTATGAAATTAGATTTTCGAAAATATTTTTCCGCCCATTTTTCAACTTACTGTTTTTTTCACTTAAAGAAAATAGGGTTGCACTTTTTTTATTTGCGGTTATTTTTTTACTGGTGCGTCCTTTAATCGAACCGTACCGGAGCGTCGGGTTATAAAACGACACCGGTGCGCAAACCAAAAATGCACCGATGTGGTTATCTGTACATTACACATGAAATTACATTTAGGTTTGTGCACCAAAATTTATTGTTTTTTTGCTCAAATGCAGGGAGAAAATATCATATATTATATGGAATGGACAATTCTTCAAAATCCAACTCGTTCCATAATATTTCTCAAAGTCCATCACGGAGTTCTCCCTATCCATCTGGAGACGTAATATTTACTTTAGATTTGTTTTATTTGTTCACTATCTAATTGAATTTATGTTTTTTATCCATGCAGTCAATCATGCACAACTTAATTAAATTTATAATGTATACAAATTTGTAGGTTAATGTAGATTCAGCATTGAGTTTAGATGCACAAAATATTCAAACTGCTCCAAAACATCGGAAGTTCTTATCAGGAGCTGCATACTGCAAGGCGCATTTGGTAGATGAAAATGGACAGCCGCTTCACCCTACCAATTGTAACAATATTTCATCTTCTAACCACAATCCCGGGACAATGATGGTAATTATAATTATAATTTTTTGGTATATATATTGATTAATATGTAATTATTTCAACATCAAACCAATTTATAATCATGCAATATTGTCAACGTGGTTACTAATTGATATCATATATTTTGTACTAATCAAGTTCATTTTATTTTTTAATTATTAGGGTTCTAGTGATGATGAACGACCTACCTACCATGTTCTGTTGTAGCCCACGACAATGTCAAATCAAGAGAAGACTGAATTAAGAGAAAAAATCGGAGAGGAACGATACCAAGAATGGTTGAATCAACCACCTATTAAATTCCCGCTACGTCCAAATTCACCAATTAGGAATGACTACAACAATAGTAGTTCTTCACAAGCTGGCAATGGAGGCAATCAAATAGAGGTTGGTATGGATGATTACTTAAGGGATACGACTGCTATGGAGACAATGTTGTTAGATGCATTCCAAAATGATGATCAGCTAGGGGATGATGCTCATATCACTGACACCTTTTTCAAAAGCCTTAAATTTGCTTCCACCACCCCTCTCTTTGGACCTTGCGGTCAATCAAAGTCTACCTAGTTGGGGACAACGATGTTACTATACAACTTGAAAACAAATATTGGCTTGTCGAATTTATGTTTCACGGAACTTTTGAGGTAAGTTACCATAAGGTAATCCCCTTATATAAATTTGAAATATAATTAGTACACTACAATGAACATTACAAATGGTAAATTTTATGAACATTAATAATTATATCGACATTAATGTACATTTATTAATATATTTTTCCATGATCACCAACTACAAGTCATTCAAAGATAAGGTTCTTCCGAGTGATAATGTCTTGCCCAGTAGCTGCGAAGAGGCAAAGAAATTGTTGAAAATGTTGGGTGTTGAGTACATATCATATCATGCATGTCCAAATGATTGTATTCTATATAGAGGAGAATATGAAGACAAAGAGATGTGTCCAGAATATGGGTATGACAAGTACGATAAATTAAAAAGGAAGGGTAAATCACGTATTGGTCATCATTTTAAGATATTGAGGCACGTGCCTATAATCCCAAGGATTCAAAGGCTCTTTCATTGCAAAGAATTAGCTATGTTACAGGGATGTCATGCCTCACACAGAAGTGAGTTGGGAGTTATGTGAATCCCAACTAATTCAATAGCCATGAAGCATATAGAGGATACATGGCCTGAAAAATTCAAAGATGAAGTACGAAGTCTACGACTCAGCATAGCCATGGATGGCGTCAACCCATATTCCCTCCAAAACACCAACTATTCTATTTTTCCTGTAGTATTGATCAATAAAAATATCCCCCCATGGTTTTCCGTGAAGAATGAACATCTTATGTTGGCTCTCATAGTCCCTGGCAGAAGACAAGTGAAGAATATGGATGTCTACTTACAATCACTGGTAGATGAATTGAAGGAATTATGGGATGGGATAAATGTATACAATGTATCAAGACCCATCGCAGTAGAGAGGAGTTTTACGTTGTATGGCATATGTGCTTACACGACACATGATTATCCAGCCTTAGGAGTTTTCTCTGGTAAATTACATGTTTAATTTATTGATTTGTTTATATATGTAACAATATTCTTTCACATATTAGTTATTTAATTCGTTGTAATATTTGTTCTAATCTTCATGATATTCTTTAACATGCCATGCATATTAATTAATGTATACAAATATAATCTCGCAGGTCTTGTAACAAAAGGGTCTTTTGGATGTAAATGTTGTGGACCTTCTCTGAAAGCTAGATGGTCCAAGGACCTACGAAAGCCAGTGTATGATTGCTCCATGGTATTCCTACCAGAAGAACACCCTTACATAATAGGTGCATCCGCTTTCAATGGTAAATAAGAGAGAACCCAAAGGCCTCCAATAATGACACCAGCTAAATGGCTTAGAGCATATGAGAGAGAGAAGGAGAAGGAATTCATAGAAATGTTTTATTCAAATGGGGAGCCTATGTTTGATGATCTAGATTTCTTCGACACCTATGTTGATAAATTTCCCATTGGGATGAAAAGGAAATCTATCTTTTATGACCTCCCATATTGGGAGCATCTTAAGATTGCCCACTTATTATATCCCATGCATATATTTAAAAAGGTTTCATCTTCTTTATGGAGGCACATATCATCGAAACAAAGTGACACATTGGTTGTTAAGAAATATCTTATTACTTCAAAAACTAAAAAGAAACATTGGCCAAGATGATTAGAAAGTACGGGATCAGAGGCAGGCGCTGGTCCCTCTAATTCATGGTTTTTCAAAGGTGATGTCCCATGGATTTTAAAAAAAGATGATATATCTTTGGCAAAGGAAGTTATAATGGATGTGAGGGTGCCAAATTCATATGGGTCTTCACTACGGTGCTGCTTCACCGTGGATGACCATTTGTCGGGGTTGAAATCGCATGACCATTTGAATCTTCTAAGAGTACATATAATTTCAAAAGCATGGTTTTATTATTTGTTATATTAATAGATTTTATCCCATGTGGGGATCATAAAACAGAACTAATTTTGTATATTATTGCACGTGTTTATAACTTTGCAGTGTCATTATCCTTTTTTCATGCGTGAGTGTGTGAAACATGAATTCCCTCAAGACCTAGGACGTACCATATCTAAATTATCTGCATTCGTTGTTTCACATCAAAGGAGATTCATGTGGCTATAATTCCACGATGGCATCAAGAGATAGTTGAGATTGTTTGTATGTTTAAGAAGGAACTTCTGACGAGTTTCATGGACTTACAGGCTCATCTTCTAATCCACCTAGTAGATGAGGTTGAATTAGTTGGGGTTGTTTCTTGTCATTAGATGTTCTTCTTAGAGAGGTACATGAAGAAATTGAAAGGTTTTTTTCGACAAAGGGAAAAACCCGAGGGGTCTATGGCAGAGGGGTACATATTGTATGAGTATTTCTATTATGCTAGTGAGTACATCAAGCAGATCGACAACAGACCAGGCGCGGTGATTTTGGACGATGAAATGGATGAAGACAAAAGAGAAGGAGAGTTGCTCCAAACGAGTGGAAAAAAGCACTTGATAAAGAGTAAGCGACTTATAATTTTTCAAATTTACAAAAAGTAATTAATATTCATGTTGAACTTCGATATAATGTATATTTTTATCTCTAAGTACTATATAATGTTGGTTTGATTTCATCGGCGAATGTTGAAAGTGAAGAAATCAATAAATTCGTTCTTTACAATTCTGAAGCGACACAACTGTGGGTTGCATTGTACGAACAAAACACGATGAAATGGGATAGTGACAGGAAAGAATTCAGATGGTTTAATGGTAGAAGCGTGCCTTATCCCGATCATTTAAAATAAAATATGCCAAAATTATGACCCAACAGTTGGGTTGTTGACCAAGTCAGAGAGAAATACGGTGCTACCGGTCGTTACCCGCGTGTTGAAGAGGATGCGCTAAACGTAAGGAGTGGGTGTAGCAACTCGGTAATAATCTTTTTAATTTATATGTAAATTGGAAACTTATATTAAGACATATACATTTCATATTTTAACTGTTGGATTATTATTTATAAGACACATGACACTATGATTTTTTTAAATTTTTTATAATAGGTGCATTTTTTCCCATCTATGTGGGCATATGGACACCATTTTCACACAGAAAATGTCGATGTTGGAAACATCACACAAGACTGTGGAGTGGAAGTCAAGTTCGATCAATCTAGTCAATCTAGCCACCGCGATCAAAACCTAGTACGAGGGACGTCAGGTTACATTGGAAAGATACAAGAGATCATTGAAGTGGATTTTTCTTCTTTCCAATGTGTTATTTTTAGGTGCAAGTGGTGGGACACCTTTGATCAGAATAATGTAAAGGAATATCGCGATAGTAGGCTGATATGTATCAACTCTAGAAAGATGTGGGATGAAGCTAAGGAGCCCTATGTTTTCCCTAAACATTGCAACCAGGTGTTTTTTTACCCACATGTGTTGGATAGGGATTGGTGGTTCGTATTGACACATGACTCTAGATCAAAACATATGTTTGAGAACAATAGTGTTATCATGCCATGCGAGCTAGAATATAATGAGGGTGATCATGAGAACCGAGAGTGATATGGTACATGTGTTATTTCATTAATATTTATACTTTTTAAGATGGGTTTTTCGAAATATTAATATAATATGTATTTTGAATTAATTGGTAATTTTCATTGTGTTAATGTTAAAATCAATAATTCTCTTGATAATTTGCAATTATGTTGATCTCAAAATCAATTTCGTACTGTATAAATTAATTCTTTTTTTGTATCTAAGATCATAATAAAATAATGACAATTCTAAAGTACATGAATTTATTTGCATTATTTTTTAAACTTTATTATGTTACAATAAATCATATTATTCTAGATTTATTATTTTACAATTATTTAAAATTTACAAATTTACAAATTTAAAAATTTTAATAAATTCATTTCACATTAATACAATTACAATTTTACAAATTTAAAAATTACAATTACAATTACAATTTTACAAATTTACATATATACCATTACAATTACAATTTTAGAATTTTAAATACAATTAGAATTACAAATATTACAATTTTACAATATCATGATCATTTGGTATTAAATTAATTAATAAACATCAAGTTCATGATAACCATCGTACAAACATCATATTTGACTAAAAAACACATTCTGCAAAATCGCTAACTGCATCATCATGGTCATGATCATCTAACAAAATACAATTAACATTATGTATTAACATCATCACAACACAAACATCAAATATACATGTCATGTCAAATAACTCATGCTATCACATACACATCTATCTACAAGCTGCACATTAAATGAACATATCTAACATGACCTAACAACATACACATTGTGATGATCACCAACATATAAATTAAGTACAACTGCAACATGAACATAAAATACATGGACCATATATATATATAATGTTAAAAATATACAACTATAATATAAATGTCATGGATTAGCTGGTGGTAGTACAACATCAATATCAGTACTAGTGGTCGATGGTCTAGCCTCATCTCCATGATGACTCCTGCTAGATGCTAGTGGAGGCTCATGCTAATCTGGCGTGGCACGAGGTGAACGATCATGAGATGATGGTACACTGCGGCTCGCAGACTGTCCATCATGTGTTGCGGCTCGATTGTAACGTGCAAAAATCCTCGTCAGTCACATAAAAGTTGTCGTAACTCCTACGACATGCCACATCAGGTTGTACATGTCACACAACATGCCTCTCCACATCCGTAATAGCCTATCATCATCCTCTATGTCTCTGTAATGAGCAGGCCTGATGCCCGCCTCAACAATCAATGCAATGAGTTGGTCACTCAACTCCATCATGTATCTAGCGTCACTTAGTTGATCGCGCACCGGCGCACCAGCAGGAGCAGGTCTCTGATCTACACTGGCCTCCTGATGATCCTCGGCATCTGGTATGCCCTCATCGTCATCAAGATCCACACCTGGATCAGGTGGTGGTGGCAGCAACTTCTCGCCATCAAAAAATACAATGTCTGCAAAATATATACAAGTACACAACAATAATTAGACAATTTCATTACAAAATTTAATAAAAACAAGTTAAAGAACATGTTAGAATAAATTTAAATAAAACAATAATATTACCTCTATCATCTGGCAGCTCATCGGCTGTGAAGAGGATGTTAGCACACCATCGCCAATCCAACCTCGCATAAGGACAGGGGACCATAATGAAGGGATGCTCATCAACATTGGCTAGAAACTTCAATGCATCATATGATATTCTCACTGGAAAAAGAGTCTCCTCCCTCTTGGGCATCATCTGCCCCCACATGTGCATACATGCCTCAATAACCAGCCTACGAGGCTGTCGAAGAAAACTATGCCTCGTCTCTGGAAACCTCTCAAAAAATAAACAAAAAAGCTCTGAAGCAAAAGGGAAGTTGACCCTCCCTTAGCACTGGTTTACTAGGCCGAACCATTGACAATTTTGAATTACGGTATGCGGTGTGCTGACCACATTACGCGCCCCGGGGCGGATAATTCTGTCAATGCACCGAGTTGTCGCAATACCACATTGTCAACGGTGCGGCCTGGTAAACGACCGCACTGCAGTTTTTAATTTTTTTTAAAATAACACGATGCGCCTCGTGGTACCACCCCAGAACCGGTACAGATACCGTTAGCACTGGTTGTGGTGCGGCCTGTAAATTTACAGGCAGCACTGCAAACCAGTGCGAGCTGAACGGCTCGAGTGCACCGCACGAAATTTTTTTTTTTTTAATGGTTAATTTTAAGGTTTTTTGAAATTCTAATCCACTAAAAGGTTTAATTATGGAAAAACAAGAAAAATACCTGTACATTTACCCGTTGAGGAGGCATATTGGTTGTAGAATTTGCAAAACAAAATTTATCCACTGTTTTATAAAATTCAGGCTGGAGATTGGTGGCAATGCACAGCAGCAGTACGTGAAATAAGTGCAATGGGAGCACGAATTTCAAGGCGACTCAAACAAGGATAACTTGCACCGGTGCTTGAGAGCTCCGTAGCACTCACAAAAGTGAAAAATTTGGTTTTTTTTCCGTAATTTTTTTTATTTAACCTTGTTCCGGTGCGCGGGGTTTTTACTGGCGTACTAGTGCATTTGCAGTATGCCGCCCCGGGCGGTTTCTGTTTTCGCGCACTTTTGTGAGGCACCGGTGCGACGTATCTATAACGCACTGGTGCTCTAAAGTAATATGATGCACCGGGCACGGTGTCCAGTGAGCAAATGATTTGTGCGATTTTTTGGCCGTAATTTTTTTTTTTATTTAACCCTTTTCTAGTGCGCGGCGTTTATGGGGACCCCGGTGCGTTTCTGTCATTCCACCCCAGGCGGTTTCTATTTCGCACGCTTTTTATGAGGCATTGGTGCTGACAAGTTGACACACATCAGTACTGTTCCTTAATTAAAGGCACCAGGCGGGTGTGTACGGAGCGCACGGTTTCCGATGTGCCAATGTTTTATGCGATTTTTTTGTTGTAATTTTTTTTATTTAACCATCTTCCGGTGCGTGGGGTTTATGGGCGCCCCGGTGCATTTGCTTTATTCCACACCGGCAGTATCTGTTTTCGTGCACATTTTCGAAAGCACCGATGCGGTAGAGATGTAAGGAACCGGTGTTGTACAAGAATATGACGCATTGGGAGGGTGTGTTAAGAGCGCATGGTTCCCAGTGTGCCTATGTTTTGTGCGGATTTTTGGCTGTAATTTTTTATTTATTTAACCCTGTGCAGGTGCGCAGGGATTTCAAGGCAGCCTGGTGCGTTCGCAACCCGGTGCATTTAAGGGCGACCCGAGCGGTTTTAGTTTTCGCGTGTTTTTTATGAGGCGTCGGTGCGGAAGTTATGTGAAATACTGGTGCTCTACAGAAATACAACACACCATGCGGGTGTGTAAGGAGCGCACGGTGTCTAGTGCCAATTTTTTAACCGCACCGGTGCTTTCTCGTATTGAACGCACCGGTACATTTTACGGTGATAAGAGCACCGGACGAAATACATCCGCAAAAACCTCTGCCCACCAACCTCCTCTAGGAACCTCCGCTACAAATGGATGTCTGGGGTATTTTTATAAGGGGTTCCTCAAAAACATCCGCTATAATGTCTTTCCTTGTAGTGATAAGATTTCATCCTCATTCTCGGTAATCCTGATGTTGGTAGACCGAAGAGCTCTGAGATATTGGTTCCAAGCCGACTGCCAGATGTCTGGGATATCTAGCTCTTGAGTCACTTTCCATGTCTGAGAGATCCAAGTGGAATTGTAATTGTCTGTAATTTGGGAAATAGTGTGGATTCCAGTTGATGCTAGATGATGACTAATGGCCAGTGGTAATTGGAATGTCTGTCCACAGCGAGACCAAGAATCCACGCCAATCATAACATTTTCCCCTGATATGATTCTCTAAGCCAAGCCTTTCTTGATGATGTGGATGGATCTTGTGATGGCACACCAGATGATGGATGATCTAGGAGTGTGTGGGATGTGACCTCTGATCCACTCTAGGATGGTCCGGGGGGCAATGTACTTGAACTAAGTTACCTCTTGCCACAAACTGCTGGTTATAATTAAGTGCCACCCCACTTTTGCTGCCAATGCAGCGACAAAAATATTGAGGTCTTTTAGCCCCCAGCCCCCCTAGCTTTTGGGTTTGGAAATATTCTTCCACGCGATCCATGCATAAACCTGTCCATCTTACTTGACCCTCCAAAGGAATTTTCTGCATATTTCTTGAATTCTGGTTGTCACTCCATTGGGAATCCATGCCAAATCCATCCAATAAATAGGAATTGATTCCAATACTAATTTTATTAGGACTAATCTTCCTGCTTTGGAAATACATATCTGCTGCCAGATGTTAACCTGTCGCTCCACTTTGGCAATTAACCAGTTCCAATCATTGATGCGGTAATCTTTAGGTTTCAGAAAAAAGCCAAGATATTTGATTCCTTCCTCTAATTCCTTGCATCCAAATTGAAAGAGGCCAAGAGCATGCCTACATTCAAGTTTAGAGCACTTTACCAAAATAATTGTGGATTTACTATGGTTAGGATCCATACCGGTAGCTTTGCAAAATATATTCATCAATTTAATGAAGCTGGTGTTTTCATGGCATGTACCATCTAGAAAAATGAGTACATCATCCACAAATAATAGATGGGTCAGTTGAATAAATTCAGATAATTTAACACTATTAATGTTCCCTTATGCCTTTGCTTTGCCATAATAATTGACAACCCTTCCATAATTAATAAAATAGTAATGGGGAGAGTGGGCATCCTTGAATAATTCCTCTACCTGCATGGAACAAATCAGATGTTGCACCATTGATAAGTAAAATGAAAGATGCATTAGTTATACACCCCATTATCCAATTGGTGAAAGAGTGGGGGAAGCCAATATGAAGAAGACTAAGTTATAAGTAACTCCAATTGGTACAATCAAAGGCCTTAGCTAGGTCTATCTTGAGGATAGTACTCGTAAGGCTTTTGAGCTTTATGGAATGCAGGACTTCCTGAGCAGTACCAATCACTTCATGAATTTGTCTCTGGTTTAGGAAAGCAAATTGTTCCTTGGCAATGTGCATAGATAGAATAGGCTTAATGCGATTGGCGATGATATTCGAGATGATCTTGTATATACATTTGCACATGGATATGGGGCAATAATCATGGAAAGATAGGGGTTTGTCAGTCTTGGGTATGAGGGAAATGAATGTGGCATTGAACCCATAACATACTTGACCAAACGTCTAACTAAGCTCAATGACTTGGAGAAAGTCCTTTCCAATGTGATCAAAAAAGGTGAGATAGAATTCAATGGGCCATCCATTTGGGCCATGGCTCTTTTCCTTCTTGAACCACTTTAACACTTCTTTTGATTCCCCCAAGCAGATCGGCATGTTCAGATTTTCAATGTCTTCACCCTTCACAAATCTGTGCATAGATCTGATAATCTGTAGTATCTTAGTAATGTTTGCATCCCTAGGGTCCCTATAAATATTTTAGAAGTGTCTAATTCCCATATCCGCAAGTTGACCATGTTTTTTGCCACTCTACCTGTCTAATCCTTCAGCTCCCATATGGTGTTTATACTCCTTCTGCCTTTTGCATATTGTTGGAAAAATTATGTATTGTCATATCCCACTTTGAGCCAAATTTCCCTACTTTTGAACCTCCATTCTTCCTCCTATTTCCTTAGTAATTTATATTTTTCCATTTCTAGGAGTATGAGTTGATCCTTGGTTTCAGTGGACAAGAAACCAAGACCATTTGGACCCGACATGATTTCTAATTCAGATTCAATTTTCCTTAATGCCTCCTCATCCTATTTTTTCTTCCCTCTAGCCCATCTTATGGTGAGAGTCTTTAATATTGATAGGTTGTTGAATAGTACTCGGGTAGGCTCTAAATCAGGCCTCTGGTCATAGTGGATTCAGTCGCTTTTGAACAAGTGGTGGAACTCTGGCTCCTCCAACTAACATGAATTGAATTTGAAAGGGGAGTGTGGTTTGTAGTTGTTGAGCCTCAAGATTGTGCTTTCTTTCATCTTACTTTACCTCATTTTCCTTTGTCCATTTCTATCCTAGACCCAATTGATCAATGAATTTAGTTAAAATTACTTTTAGAATTATTAACATGACTGACTTGCTAAGTTTTGTGATTTTTTTCATTGTGATGCATTTTGACCGGAACTAGCTGGAGAATGCAGACATTCCGTAGCTAACCGGCAATTCTGCAACTGTCTTCACATTTGGGTATGTTCCAGGTGGCCTCTCAAGAAAAACCGCATATGGGTATATTCCACGTCATGTCTACATTGTTCGTTGCTCACCATGAAGGAAGAAACGAATTCTGGATATGGTTTTGATACGTGGGAACACATTTAAGAAGGCAGACTTCTAGTAGGACTGTCTTAGTCCAGATGTCCTTTTCCTTTTTACGCAGCCACTTCAAGAGTCCTAATGTGATTTCGATAAGGAAAGACAATGATCCTGGAATTGTTGCAAGTCTTTTTATGTGCATTTGTTATATAAACACTTGGGAAACCAAGAGCTAGGGTAGATTTTGTTCTAGATTTTGCTTAGATTCTGTGCTACATTTCTAAAGACGCAGATTTCTCTGTTCAAGTTATTTCTCTTTTAATGAAGCAGACAGTGTTGTTTTGAAAGCATTGATTTGATTTGGAGTTAGATTCCGTCTGGTGGTAGAGGGCCCCTGCCCCCTGTACGGATTTATTTGCGTAATTTAGATAAGTATTCTAGCTGTTTTTATGTTTTTGAAGTTGAATTCATAGTTGTTTTTATTAGCTACTATAGTTATACTCGTTCTAAAAACTCTTCCAAAAGAAGAAGCTCTTCCAAAAGATTATAATGATGAATGGGAAATGGCTATAGTGTTGTAGGATTTAATTGTAATCTCTTTTGTTCACCATCACAGTTATACTTATGCTAAGCACTCTTCCAAAAGAAGAAACTCTTCCAAAAAATCCTTATAATGTCTTAAGCATTATTGTGATCTTGAATGCTTCAGTTGTGTGTTTTTACTAAGTACCATAGTTGTTCTTGCTCTTAAAATGTTTTTCCAAAATATCATAATGATGGGTAGGAGATAGCTATGATATCTTAATTTTTCATTGCTTTCAGTCTTTATGTTTGCATTTGCACTGAATTGTACAGTTAGGATTGTTCTAAGAAACTCTTCCAAAATACCAATCATGATGGACAAACAGACTGTATAATTCCATAGAATAATGCATGATAGCCTAGTTAGGATACTCCGGAGTTTAATTGCACTTAACTCATGCTCAGTTGTTCTGTTTTAAGTTTGATAATGACTTGTAGTTCAGCATTGTTTTAGGCTAGTGACATTTTAAGTTCAGTTTTAGCTTAACTCATTGCATTTGCACTCCATATTCAGTTGTCATTCACTGCATACTAGATTACTTCAGTTGTTAAGATTAACAAAACAGCCTTCATTATTTACAAACCTCTTCTTGTTCTAAAATCCATAATTGATTCCTAACCATATGAACAGAAGACAATATCATTTTAAGGCCTGAAGTACTTCTGCAACTTCCTTATCATTTCACAAACAAACATTTCCTCAAAAGACTATTTTAAAAATCTATAACCTTTGAGTGAAGTGTAGTGTCATCAAACTAAGTTGCATAATAGAGTTAGGAACTAGTCTTAGAGTAGAAGACCTTATGATGGTATCAATGTTTTACTCCAAATATGCTTCAATAAATCTCTAATCAAGGATAAAATGTTGCATCATTATAAGTTAGTTGTTTAACTGTTTAGTTAGGAGGATTTGCACACTTAGTTGACCATGTCTCAAGCTCTCTCTCAAAATGCCTTTGATGAAAGAATTTGACAAGTTGAGTTTGTGTTTTGAATCATTTGCTTAAAAGTCATTATCAAGCTTTGTTTTTGCTTATTCATAGTTTAGATTTGATTCTGTTTTTAGTATTGCATTTGCATTTACCATTTCACATCAACCAATTAGGCTTCACTCTGTTTTTATTAATCATTAGCTCCCTTCCATTAGCCTTCTAGTCATTTTCCTTGTGAACATAAAGCCACCAAAAGATCAAAAACATCATAAATCATCACAAAAGACCAAAAACATCACAAAACACTACACACAACGCATTAAGAAACAAACACCTAGGTACATACAGTACACTTCACTTCAGCAGTTTACCAACCCTGGTTGACAATTAAATGAGCTCAATTTAGGAGACTAGATTGAGACCAAACATTTTGGCGTCATTGCCGGGGAAGTGAAAACTAGGTAACCTTTGTTTCTTAGCATCCAAAAACAATTTTATGCGTAGGGAGAGAGATTCAAGGGGAAGATTTATAAGTAGCAGAGGCAGAAGTTTGATTTCTAGAACACCACTTGTTTCATCTAGATCCAGAGCTAGTACACCTTCAACTCAAACCCATATTCCATCCTCTCCTGATCCTGGACTTCTAGAAGATCTAAGGTCAACTATTCCATTAGAAAAACCTTCCACTTCATCCACTGAACCTGCCATAGAAGAAGATCTAAAAACTCCTGTTAGGGACACAAACCTTTCCACTTCCACAGGAGAGTCAACCATGGCAGAAGAAGGAGGAGGAGGAGTTTTTAATGGAGAAAACACACTATTTGGAGGCAGAGGTAGAGGTAGAGGAGAAGGAGGTAGAGGTGCAGATGGAGGAAGAGGTAGAATAGGAAGCTCTTTTGGGTTCCCTATAATTGATGAAGAAACTAATACAACCATGAAAAACATTTCACCCTCTGTCCTTCCAAACTTCTATGGACTTAAAACTGAAGATCCTGAAACCTTCATATTTGAATTTGAAGTGCTGTGTAGAACTTATGACTACTTACAAGATGCTCAAAAACTGAAATTATTTCCTTCAACTTTGAAGGGAGCAGCATTGAAGTGGTTTATGAGTCTGATCAGTAGTTCTATTAGAACATGGGAAGACATGAAACAAGCATTTCTAGAGAGATATTTGGATTATTGTATGTCGGTTAATCATAAGGAAGAAGTGTTCAAGATGTTACAAAAAGAAGATGAAAATTTGGAAGATTTGTTGGAAAGATTTAATTACAACATAAAAAGGGCAAAAATGGAAAACCTAGATCAAGACACCTTAAAATCTCTTTTGTTGAAAACAATTAGGGATGAATGGTTGGATATCCTTAACATGATGTGAAAAGGGGATATATCACAACTCACATTACCTGAAATATCTGAGTTATGTATCAACCTTTCAAGAGGGAAATCTAAAACTGTCAAAGGTCCAAGAGATCCCGCTCTTGCAAGGGCAAGTAAGTCTGCTTCTGGGACAGTAAGTAGATCAGAAATAGGACACATGCTTGATGATTTTAAATCTAACATATTAGGGAGTCTTAGTGAAAAAATAGACACCCTTAAGATACAAAACAAGCAAAAGGCTAAATCTGATGCCTTGGCAATCTTTTGTCCCAAATGTAGAAAGAAACATGCCTTGAGAGAGTGTCCTTTGGATGTAAAAGTTGTAGAAACCTGTGTCATTTGTTCTGAAAAACATGAAACCAAGAATTGTCCTTCTCTTCCTGGTCTCAAGGCTGTCTTTTAGGAGGAAACTCCTACAGATTCGACAGAGTCTCTCAATTTTGTATCTAGAAGACCTTGGCAAGGACCTCAGACACAAGGATTCCATGATCAAATGTATAATCAACCTCCACCTTGGAATTCTTGGCAGCAACCTTGGCCCCAATTTCAAAATCAATCTCAATCTTGGGCACAAGGAACACAAATTCCCTATGGAAAATACTCCCCATACTATCAGTATCCACCATCCTATCCACCATATCCACATTTTTATCCTCAAAATCCTCAACAAAATTTTCCTCAAAATCTTCAACAAAATCCTCAACAACATCATCAGAACCAACCACATCAAAATCAACAACTTTCATTACCATTCCCTCAAAAATCAAATCAATTGCCTGCTCAACCCATACCAAACCCCAACAATAAGAACCCTCAGAATACATACATGATAGAAGGCCAATAGTTTCCAACTTATTTAATTACTCCTCTAGACCTTAGTGATGTTCAACTTAGGTCTGGAAGGATACTTGAAAAGAGGAAACCTTCTGTGATCATACAAGAACAAGATAATTTTGAGGAAGACTCCCTACGGGTGAATAAAAGTCTTGAGGAAGACACATCCTTTCAAGACCCACACATTGAAAAACTAAAACAAAAAGATCCAATAAATCCAACTCCTGTATTAGAGCAACCATCCACATCTACTTCTATACCTCCCTTCTCGGAAAGATTACAAATTGATAGAGGTGTAGAAAAACAAATAATGGTGCCTAATTATGATTTCTTAGATGAATTGAGAAATGTTTGCATTAAAATTCCATTATTGCAAGCCATCAAGGAAATCCCAATTTTAGCCAAAACAATAAAGGAGTTGAGTATGAAGACAACAAGAAAAAGAATAAGAGAAACAAATAAAATTCAACTGGTAGGACAAATAGCGGACATTATGATGGGCAAGATTGCTATTCCAAAGTATCTTGACCCAGGAAATCCAGTTGTCAAAATTCACATCAATGGAATTGAAATTCAGAACACACTCATTGATTTAGGAGCAGCAATTAATATCATGAGTAGACAAATCATGGACAAACTGAAACTTCCTAATCTTCTCTTTACACCCACACTATTACAATTAGCAGATAGATCTGTGATCAAACCAGATGGGGTAATAGAAGACATTCCAGTGTCCCTAGATTCTTGGGAGTACCCCGTGGATTTCATGATCCTAACTCCTAAGAATAATCTAGGAGGCCATCCTGTTATATTAGGAAGACCTTGGTTGGCTACAACTGATGCTTTTATTAGTTGTAGATCCGGTGATATGTACATCTCTGATGGTAGTTCAACTAAGAAGTTCACTTTATATCCTCCAGCTAGGACAATTACAGATCTAGATGACACTCAATGGATAGAGGATGAGGAAGATTTACAACCTCTCTTCACAATTTCAGAAATTAGTGAAGATAATCAAATTCTGAATACTCTAGAAAACTTTGAATCCTCTCCATAACAAAAACATGAATCATTTCAAGAGGGATCCAATATTGAGTTTTTGTCATCAAGGCATATGTCTCTTCATTCTATGGACAAATTTGGCAGCTCTACAAGTGAAATTTTTCCAGGCAAAACTTTGAACATAAATAAGAACCTAGAAAAATCTCAACAAGAAGAGTTAGTAAGAGTATTACAGAGACATTCTTCTGCATATGCATGAGAATACACTGACATGAAAGGGATAAGTCCCAAGACTTGTACTCATAACATCTATATAGAGGCAAATTGCAAACCAATCAGACAACCTCAAAGACGGATGAATCCAAATCTTAGGGAAATTGTTAAAGAGGAATTGCAAAAATTGTTAAATGTTAATTTCATCTATCCTATTTCAGATAGTCAGTGGGTTTCTCCTTTGGTAATTGTGCCAAAGAAAAATGGAAAATGGAGGGTATGTGTTGACTACCGAGAACTAAATAAAGATACTCTTAAAGACCATTTTCCCTTACCTTTCATAGATCAAGTATTAGATACATTAGCTGGAAAAAAGTAATTTTCATTCCTAGATGGGTTTAGTGGTTACAATCAAATCCAAGTAGCACTTGAAGATCAAGACAAAACCACATTTACCTGTCCTTGGGGTACCTATGCTTACCGAGTATTGCCATTTGGATTATGCAATGCACCTACAACATTCCAAAGGGCAGTATTATGAATTTTTTCAGATCTAATACATGATTTTGTAGAGGTGTACATGGATGATTTCACAGTTTATGGAAACTCATTTGAAGAAGCTTTAGACAACTTGGAAAAAGTTTTAAAAAGACGTCAAGAAGAAAACCTATCACTTAGTCATGAAAAATGTTTTATGATGTTTACTGAAGGTATTGTTTTAGGGCACCACATTTCAGGGGATGGGATTAGAGTTGATGAGTCTAAAGTTGAAGTCATATCTAACTTATCCATTCCAAGTTGTCAAAGAGATGTTAGAAGTTTCCTAGGATTTACAGGATATTATCAGAGATTTATAGAAAAATTCACCAAAATAGCATCTCCACTCTTCAAATTACTCACCAAAGATTGTGAATTCAAATGGACTTCTGATTGCCAGTTAGCTTTTGAAACCCTGAAAACCAAAATTTATGAAGCACCTATATTAAGGGGACCTAACTGGAAGTTACCTTTTCATATCTCCATAGATGCCTCCAATACAGCTCTAGGAGCAGTATTGGGGCAGAAAGACTTGATTCCCTATGCCATCTATTATACCAGTAAAAATTTGACTCCTGCAGAGTTAAAATATACTGTAACTGAAAAAGAGTTTTTAGCTGTTGTTCATGCCATAAACAAATTTAGACACTATATAACAGGCTATGAAACTTTTGTTCACACTGATCATTCTGCAATTAGATACTTAATGAATAAATCCATTACTAACGACAGAGTTATAAGATGGTTATTGCTCTTACAAGAATTCAACATTACTATTCTAGATAGGCCTGGAAAACAAAACACAGTAGCTGATTTCCTATCTAGACTCCAAAATATCAAAGATGACACTCCGGTTGAAGATCAATTTCCCGATGAATATCTTTTTGCAATCTCTACTCAAACTCCATGGTTTGCTGATATTGCTAATTATTTAGTTTCAGGAAAATTTCCTTCAATTATGAATGCAAGGGATAAAATAAAAATCATTTGTGATAGTGAAAAATATTCATGGGTTTCTAATGAGTTGTACAAGACAGGTCCAGATTTGATCATTAGAAGGTGTGTTCGTGAAGATGAGATGCCTGAGATTCTCAAGGCATGTCATGATGAACCTTGTGGCGGACACTTTGCAGATAAGAGGACAGCCTATAAGATCCTTAATCAAGGATATTATTGGCCATCCTTGTTTAAAGATGCTAAGGAGTATGTCAAAAGGTGTGACAGTTGCCAAAGGGTAGGGAAACCTTCTCCTTCAGGTGAGATGCCATTACAACCTTAGGTACACATTGAACCTTTTGAAAAATGGGCTTTGGATTTTGTAGGACCTATTAGTCCTCCATCAAGACAAAAGAAATATATATTAGTTTGCACTGATTATGTTACTAAATGGGTAGAAGCTAAACCATTACTTGTTGCTAATGAAGCATCCGTAGTTACTTTTCTTTTTGAGGATATTTTTACTCGTTTTGGTGTCCCAAGGGAAATTTTTACAGATCAAGGAGCTCAATTTACATCAAGGCTAGTGGAGCAAATGATGGAGAAGTACAAAATCAGACATAGAAAATCTACTCCTTATCATCCACAAGAAAATGGTCAAGTGGAATCTACCAATAAGGTCATTGAAGGAATCCTAACAAAGACTGTTCATTTACATAGAAGAGATTGGGTAGATAGGCTTCCTGAAGCCTTGTGGGCCTATAGAACTACATGGAGAAACACAACAGGCCATACCCCTTATGAGCTTGTTTATGGAAAGCAAGTTTTGTTTCCCATAGAGTTCCAGATTCAAACTTTCAAAATGGAAGTTCAGCTAGGACTTGATTTGACGGAGGCACAAAAGCATAGACTGGAGCAGATTAATGAATTGGATGAGATCAGACAAGATGCAGTTCAGAAAACAAGTCTAGTCCAACAGCAAAGTGCTAGATGGCATGACAAGTACATTAAAGAGAAGAAATTCAAAGAAGGTGACTGGACTCTCTTGTTTGATTCAAAATTCAAGGATTTTCAAGGTAAATTTCAGACACATTGGCTTGGACCATATGAAATTGTTGAAATTTTTGATAATGGGGCAGTAAAAATCAGAACTATAGATGAAGAAGAGGTCACTTTTCTTGTGAATGGTCATATATTGAAGCTATATCACAAACCACTCTCAAGAGAAGAATTTGTCAAGAAGTTCCAAGAACGCAGTGATGTGAAGTTAATGAAGAAGAATCTCTCTTCTTCATCAACTTGATTAAATTTTCTGAAGCATTTCTCTTTGAAAAATAAAAAAAATTAAAAATTAAAAAAAAATAAAAAAATAAAAAATAAAAATAAAGGTATAAACATGAAAACCAATCATTGATTGGCATGTTTATAAAGAAAAGATAGGGTGAAAATCAGAGTCTCTCTGACACTCTAACTTTTCCATTTTGTTTTTACAAGCAGCTATTACAAAATCATAAGTTCAGATCCATAGTGCTTATGATCCATCTCATTTCATTTCATTCCATTCACTTATCCATCCATACTCCATTTCATTCATTCATTCATATTCTACTTCATTCCATATTTCATTCATCTCATTCCATACTCCATCCATCTCATTTTCATGTCAAAATTTAAAGTTTGATATCTTGCTGTAAATGAATAAAACATGTCATGGATTGCAAGGCAGTTCTTATGTTCTTCCACTCCATTTCATAAACTGAATCCATTCCATTTCATCATCCACTTCATACATATCATGTCTCATCATCCATCTTCATTCATACCATATAACATTTCACCTATATTCCAAAAACACTCCATTCCATGATTAAAATACTCTACAGGTACATTCTGCAGCTTAACAGACATTCTGCAGCTGGTCAGCCTTTCTGCAGCTAGACAGTCATTCCGCAGCTACAAATCCTGAAGACATTAGTCAGCAGACATTATAATTGCAACAAAATGATCCAGTGTATCCATGAATAAGAAGAATCAAGAAGTATTATGAAGACTCTTCCAAAGAAGAACAAAGAAGACAAAGACTACAAAAATCAAATGAAAGGCAGAGGTAACAAGTTTAGATTATAATGGAATTTCATAAAGTTTAGCATAGTTTTAGTTATGAATTGTTCGAAAAGGTTGTTTTAATTATTTTTATTGATCATGACCAATAAACCCTCCACAAACTTTGGATTAAAATCTCTCATTTCAAATTCTATACCCGATATCATTTAAGCGGTTCAAATGGTCGGAGTGTTTGAATTCTTCACATCACCCAACCAAATCATTCAATGATGATTTTCTTTTCCGTTGTAAAAATCTCCGCCGTGTTTTCAATCATTAATTCGTTTCCTCCACCTCACTCCATTACCTCATTTTGTAACTACTTCCATCACTCCATTCTGTAGCCGGCACTTCATTCCGCAAACAGAGATATCCTTATCACCGAGAGTAGAGCAAAAAGGGTATATCAGTTTGGATATCAAAGCACTATCACCGTGGGCAGAGATTGAGCATTATCACTATAAACGCAGAGGTATAGCAGTGAATAATTTGAAGTCATTTGTCACCGGGAGACAGAGGTATAGCAGTGAAGAATTTGAAGCCATTTGTTACCAAGAGACAGAGGTATAGCAGTGTGGGAATTTGAAGCCATTTGTCACTGTCAACCAGAGGCATATCAGTCCAAAGTTTCATTGTGAACCAGAGGCATATCAGTCCAAAGTTTCATTGTCAACCAGAGGCATATCAGCTCGAAGTTTAAAGTTGTTGTCACTGTCAACCAGAGGCATATCAGTCTGAAGTTTGAAGCTGTTGTCACTGTCAACCAGAGGTATATCATTCCGAAGTTTGAAGCCATTGTCATTAAGAACCTGAAGCCATTTCAATTCGAAGGTGAAAGTTATTGTTTCAGTGGGTAGAAAGAGTATTAATCTGAACATTGAAGAATCAATTATGGGTTTCATTGTAAGAACTGAATTAGTGGGTACAAAATACCTAGAAGGCTACCCTCAATGTAAAGAAATGTTGCAACAGATAGGATGGTTACAATTTTTGGAGAAATTTAATGGCTTCCACAAAGAAGTCACTATAACATTTGCAAGATCATTTCAAGGAGCTGAAGTTGAAGTGGGAGATGTCAAATTCACTGTCACTGAAGTTTTCATTGCAGAAGCTACAGGGTTGCTTAGAAATGGAGAGAGATGGTTCAAAAACAGAGAATTCCATAATGAATCCTCGAAGAAAATTCTAAAATCATCAGGTATGTATGTCACCGTGTTTAAGAAAGGAATTCCAAGTTCTGCATTGAAAAATAAATGGAGAAACATACTACTTATTCTGCAAAAATTTATTACATGTGAGGGTACATATGACACATTTTATGTTTACCACATTAGACTGATAATGAATTTTCTGGGGGATGACTTAAACCTACCCTACTTCTTGCTTCAAAGTTTGAAAAAGATGGCTTCCTGTGTTCAAAGAAGGGTTCAATTTTTAGAGACAACTCTATACCATCATGGCTTGGTGAAGATTTTAATTGAACACCATTTAGCCAAAACAAATGATACATGGGACAATTTATTGATAAGAAATCATTTTGAAGAGCCAAAAGAACCCTCACCTGAACAACAGCCCACAAGGAGAAGTAGAAAATGGAGAACTTCAAAAATTGAAATTGACAAAACAGTCCAAGAAAGTAGTGAGGAAATCATCTCAGAGAAGTTGACTCAAATCAAGAGACAACTTAAGAAAGAGAAGGTAATCAGGAAATCTGCCACAGAGAAAGGAGAGGGATCTTCTCAGCCAAGAAGAAGCCATAGACTAAAGGGGAAACTAAGGAAAACTCAAATCAAACAAATAGGGGTGATTAATATAGAAGATGAGGAAACATCTATTGAAGAAGTTGTTGAAGAGGATTTTAATGAAGGAACCCCTGAAATTGACCCTGCTCAGCAAGAAGTTTATGATTATGTTGAAACTTTGGAAAGGAAAGCTTCAGAGAGCAGAGAGAGAACCCCTAGTCCTCCACTGTCCGAAATAGATGAGTTAAGAAGGGATAGGTATGAGCTGGAGATACTTAATAGACACATCAAAAATGAGAATGAAATTTTGAAGGAACAAGTCAAGCTCAAAACCGATATGAACTCAACCTTATCCCTACATATAGACAAAGTGGAAAAGGCTAATGAAAAGTTGAAGAAGAGGAACAAGAAGCTAATCAGGGCACTTACCAACTTAAGGTTTAAACTTGTCATCAGAAAACCCAGAATATCTTTAGCTTCCAGGCAAAGGATAAGGAGAGGATTAGATGTTCTTGCAGAAGCCTCTGAGTTTATAGGATAAGTTGCATGAGGACATGCAAGAAATCAGCAGTGGGGGTATGTTGAGCCTCAAGATTGTGCTTTCTTTCATCTTACTTTACCTCATTTTCCTTTGTCCATTGCTATCCTAGACCCAATTGATCAATGAATTTAGTTAAAATTACTTTTAGAATGATTAACATGACTGACTTGCTAAGTTTTGTGATTTTTGTCATTGTGATGCATTTTGACCGGAACTAGCTGCAGAATGTAGACATTCCGTAGCTAACTGGCAATTCTGCAGCTGTCTTCATGTTTGGGTATGTTCCAGGTGGCCTCTCAAGAAAAACCGCATATGGGTATATTCCACGTCATGTCTACATTGTTCGTTGCTCACCATGAAGGAAGAAACGAATTCTGGATATGGTTTTGGTACGTGGGAACACATTTAAGAAGGCAGACTTCTAATAGGACTGTCTTAGTCCATATGTCCTTTTCCTTTTTACGCAGCCACTTCAAGAGTCCTAATGTGATTTCGATAAGGAAAGACAATAATCCTGGAATTGTTGCAAGTCTTGTTATGTACATTTGTTATATAAACACTTGGGAAACCGAGAGCTAGGCTAGATTTTGTTCTAGATTTTGCTTAGATTCTGTGCTACATTTTTGAAGACGCAGATTGCTCTGTTCAAGTTATTTCTCTTTTAATGAAGCAGACAGTGTTGTTTTGAAAGCGTTGATTTGATTTGGAGTTAGATTCCGTCTGGTGGTAGAGGGCCCCTGCCCCCTGTACGGATTTATTTGCGTAATTTAGATAAGTATTCTAGTTGCTTTTATGTTTTTGAAGTTGAATTCGTAGTTGTTTTCATTAGCTACTATAGTTATACTCGTTCTAAAAACTCTTCCAAAAGAAGAAGCTCTTCCAAAAGATTACGATCATGAATGGGAAATGGCTATAGTATTGTAGGATTTAATTGTAATCTCTTTTGTTCACCATCACAGTTATACTTATGCTAAGCACTCTTCCAAAAGAAGAAACTCTTCCAAAAAATCCTTATAATGTCTTAAGCATGATTGTGATCCTGAACGCTTCAGTTGTGTGTTTTTACTAAGCACCATAGCTATTTTTGCTCTTAAAATGCTTTTCAAAAATATCATAATGATGGGTAGGAGATGGCTATGATATCTTAGTTGGTCATTGTTTTCAGTCTTTATGTTTGCATTTGCACTGAATTGTACAGTTAGGATTGTTCTAAGAAACTCTTCCAAAATACCAATCATGATGGACAGACAGACTGTATAATTCCATAGAATAATGCATGATAGCCTAGTTAGGATGCTCCAGAGTTTAATTGCACTTAACTCATGATCAGTTGTTTTGTTTTAAGTTTGATAATGACTTGTAGTTCAACACCGTTTTAGGCTAGTGACATCTTAAGTTCTGTTTTAGTTTAACTCATTGCATTTGCACTCCATATTCAATTTTCATTCACTGCATATTAGATTGCTTCAGTTGTTAAACTTAACAAAACAACCTTCATTATTTACAAACCTCTTCTTGTTCTAAAATCCATAATTGATTCCTAACCATATGAACAGAAGACAATATCATTTTAAGGCCTGAAGTACTTCTGCAACTTCATTATCATCTCACAAACACACATTTCCTCAAAAGAGTATTTTAAAAATCTATAACCTTTGAGTGAAGTGTAGTGTTATCGAACTCAGTTGCAGAATAGAGTTAGGAACTAGTCTTAGAGTAGAAGATCTTATGATGGTATCAATGTTTTACTCCAAATATGCTTCAACAAATCTCTAATCAAGGATAAAATGTTGCATCATTATAAGTTAGTTGTTTAAACTGTTTAGTTACGAGGATTTGCACACTTAGTTGACCATGTCTCAAGCTCTCTCTCAAAATGCCTTTGATGAAAGAATTTGACAAGTTGAGTTTGTGTTTTGAATCATTTGCTTAAAAGTCATTATCAAGCTTTGTTTTTGCTTAGTCATAGTTTAGATTTGATTCTGTTTTTAGTATTGCATTTGCATTTACCATTTGACATCAACCAATTAGGCTTCACTCTGTTTTTCTTAATCATTAGCTTCCTTCCATTAGCCTTCTAGTCATTTTCCTTGTGAACATAAAGCCACCAAAAGATCAAAAACATCATAAATCATTACAAAATACCAAAAACATCACAAAACACTACACACAACGCATTAAGAAACAAACACCTAGGTACATACAGTACACTTCACTTCAGCAGTTTACCAACCCTGGTTGACAATTAAATGAGCTCAATTTAGGAGACTAGATTGAGACCAAACAGTATTTATCCTTCAAAACCTCAAGATAAATGGGGGAGTGGTCCGAGGATCCTCTCGACCTCACCCATTTTCTGGCTTTGTCAAACCTGTCAGCCAGTTTTTCCTTGATCAGGAATCGGTCCAGTCTTCTAGCCAATGCGCCCTCCCCTGTTCTCCTGTTCTGCCAAGTTGGTATATTTTTGGGCATAATCGGATCCAACAGATCAGCTTCATCAATTAGGCGCTCAAAGAAGGATGATTTGGGGTCAAGAACTGCGTTCATCCCCTAGGATTCAGCAAGGCCAATGGAGAAATTAAGGTCACCTCCCATGATGATGTGAGCTCCCTTCATAATGGAAGAGTTCATCCACTTTTCCTAGAAATCCTCTCTGTTATGGCATGGGTTGTAAACATTTATCAAGATAATGGGAAAGTCAATGTCGATAATGGTTATGTCTACTCCTAAAATCCCATCTCTCCCCCACCAATTGTTCACTTGAATAGTTTTGCTGTTGAAACCCATTGCACATCTGCCTCATCTCCCCCTTGCATCCATGGATTGAAAGTTTCAATCAGGAAGAATAGAGGATAGCAATTTAGCAATGTATTCTCCATCTCCAAAATCTTCCTGAAGGAGGAGTGTGTCCACTCACTCGGGAGCTAATAGTCTTCTAAGGGCCATTTTTTTGTCGGGACTGGCTAAACCCCTACAATTGAAAGAGTTACAAATCATTGGTCGCCAATGCCGTGGGTGTTCTTTTCTCTAAGAACCATGTAAATTAAAGCTTGTGTCCCAACAGAAACCTCCATACTAGCCCTAACGATGGCCTTGGATAGGGAGGAAGGTCTACCATACATTGCCTTGGGCTGAGAATCATTGATATTAGAACCGAGTCCATAGTTCTGGGAGGTTATGACCCTTAAGGCAGATCTAAGATTGTAATGGTGGCTAGCAGATCGGCTCGAATATTCCGAAATGGAATGGGATGTAGTCTCGCCTACTAGGGTATGTGAGTTAGGCCTAGAGACAGAGGGAGGGGCAGTTGCAACAGGACAGATAAGGGGATCAAAATTGCATCTGATTAAATATATTTTAGAAGTTACAATAGAATTTACAGGGGATACAATGCAATTCATATTTCAATTGAGAGAAAGAGAAATAGAAAGAGGTATACACAGGATTAGAGTAGTGTCCCCATCCGGGGGTTGGGCAGTGCATGCCTGTGAATCTACTAGTGCAAAGTGAGTCGGGGAGCGGCATGGAGAGGTCCTCGGCGCTAGTTCCACCAATGTTTTCACCTGAGCAGTGTCCTCTTCCCCATTTCCAACTATTTGAGTCCCCATGTGCACCAAAAACTTGGTTTGTTTTGTGTTGGCCACAATGATGAGAGGGCATTCATTGTAAATATGTTTGAATTCATGACATCGTCGACATCTAAATGAGACTCCTTCGTAGTCCAGGATATGGAATCTCGTGATGTCTTTGTAGCGCAAATTATAGCACTCCACTAACCCTTCCCTCGTATCCAAATGGACGAGTATCTGAACCACTAAGATGTTAGTAGTCTCCAAATAGGACTTATCATGCTCCAAGTATATCCCTAAATCTTTGCTTATGAAACAAAGCGCTTCCTTAGTCCAAAATTGCAACAGAAGACCTGGAAATCTGACCCAAATAAGGTATGCCCCCATCTTCTCTTTATCTTGGTCAAAGAAAGACGTCCATCTCTTCAGAAGCACCGGGGTCATTTCAATGTGTCAGTACTTAGTGACCACCTAGTTAGCCATCTCCGGGTGGGGAAAGATTAGAGACAACCATCCCTTGTTCATCGTGAGGACCCCAAGAAGTTGCTCCAAAATATTGCCCCATATTTGAGATGTCCAGATCTTTAACCTGGCCGAGGAGTAGTTCCTTCCATGGACTCAACCCACCAAAACAGTCTGTGAGGTTTGATCCATAATTTCCATTCTTATTCCTTCGCCAAAAACCAAATCCCTCTTCAACTCTCTGCTTTTTGTGCACCTATGATTTTTCTTCCCCGACCTGTGGGAGGTCCTGTGGTGGCAATTTTCTTCCGATTTTGGTGTGTTGTCTGAGTCCAATGTTCTGACTTCCTCTTAAGGTAGAACCAAGTGTGTAATTCCCTCAAAACATCTTGAAGCCGCTACAAATGGGGGCTACCCTAAACTGGTCACGTGAGTTAGGTCCTCCTCACCATGGTTGATTCTTATGTTCGAACCCAAAGGACCCCTCCGCTTTTTCATAATTAACCCCCAAACCAGCCATTATCGGTCCCAAAACATCCGATATAAATTGTGCTTGATTCTCCCAAAGTCTGAGAACCGATGACAAAGGGATGGAATATGTCAGAGAGGCCAGTGCCGCTAGATAGGGTTCCGAACAAACCACCTTAGTTACTGGGAGAGGTTCCACTAATGAAAATGGTGTATGTGATGATTCACATATCACCATGGCCACATACTCTTTTCCTGCTAGGTCATCCTCCTGATGTGACCCACTTGTCCGTTGTAGAATCAACCTAGCCCATATCTGAGATGGGTCTAAATTTTCTAATGTATATTTCAACTCATCATCATTCACCTTCACTAGTCAGGTGTACACCCCCGTTCCGAGTTTGCTACAAAACCTTCTGCGATGCCTTGCCTACTCCGAGGAGTTGCATAGTCGCTGCAACGATTCACCGTATTTTTTGGGATCTAGAGAAATGGACAATGATATAATGATAACCCTATGTTTGTTTTTCAGGGCCATTAGAATAAACCAAAGGGCACACCCTTCGGGGAGATGCAATAAAATTGTGACTGTTGCAGCAAATCACCAATGTGGTCAAAGGATGACCTTTGTGTCGGCAGTCAGTTCAGGGGTAAGGGTATTAAAAAATATCCCGCAGAAATCAGTGCCTGGGAGTTCTCCAAAAACCTCGACGCCGAGAAAAACAAAACAAAAAACACACTGCCCTAGATACAGTCATGCCATTCCATAACATAAACCATCACACCTGGATAACCGCCGAATAACAACTAGGGTTGTTGTAGGGTTAAGGTTTCGGCCGCCATCGCGAATTCTCCATCTCCTTCATCCTCTACTTGACATCCCTCTTTCAAGAAACATTATCCAATCCATTTTAATGTTAAATAACAATTATGAATAATTTAAATTAAAACTAACACAAAATTATTTTTCCATTCTTTATTAATGAACAACCTTACACCATTAAATTAATGTGAGATCCATGACTCCCCTAATTTAATTCATATTAATTTAATTTCAATTGACACTACTTATTAATGTCATTCATCTTAACTAATAACAAATTCTTAATATTAAATAATTTAGTTAATTCCATTCTTCATATATTAATCCATGCTAATAATAAATAACAAATATGAATAATTAAAATTAAAATTAACACATAAATATTAATACATTATTTATTAATTAATCTATAATAAATAATTTAAATTAAAATTAAAACGGTAATATAGATCATTATTATACAATTTAAGCATACTTAATATACAATATAAATAATTAATATACAATATAAATCATTAATATGCAATTAAACCTGTCGACTCATTCTTTTCAACCCTTTTCCTATTTATTCATTATTCCCGAGATCAGTTTTTCACAATTTTCTATCTTGAAAATGAACCTCGGTAGAAGGTTCGAAACGTCGATAAAAGAATTCATTTAATGTGATGAATCCATAAACCATAATACAAAAAAATATGGATCGCAGAAGTGTGAAATATGAGATATTTTTGGAACTGGGAGCTTGTCACCTATAACCTTCTTTAAGCATGAAACATGGAAAACTGGTTGTATTCGGGAAGATGCAGGAAGATCCAATTTGTATGCCATAGTACCAATATTTTGCAACACCTTGTAAGGACCATAATACTTTGGTGATAATTTATGATCCTTCTTAGCTTGCTTGAGGGACATTTGTATGTATGGTTGTAGCCGTAAAAATACCAAGTCACCTACATCAAAACTTATTTTGTTGTGATGTTGATATGCTTGTTGTTTCATTCGATTTTGTGCCAAAGTAAGAGTTGGAGAACTTGTTGTTGATGCTCAATGTGAACTTCCATTGCTTGAACCTTATAATTTTCTCTTAAATATGATGTGATGGATGGTGGATGATATCCATAAAGTTCCATAAATGGGGTCATTTTTGATGTAGTATGGAAGGAAGTGTTATACCACCATTCGGCCAAAGGTAACCACTTGACCCATTGTGTTTGTTTATCAGATACAAAGAAACAAATAATCCTTCCAAACATTTGTTCACTATCTCAGTTTGACCATTAGATTGAGGATGATATGAAGAGCTATGAGAAAATTGAGTACCCAAACGAGAAAATAATTCCATTGAAAAATTTCTTGTAAAACTAGGATCTCTTGCTCTTACAATGATCTTTGGGTTTCCATGCAGGTTTTGAATTTTTTCCATAAATTCAGTATCAATTGTACTGGCTTTAAATGGATGAGATAATGCACAAAAGTGTGCATACTTGGTAAGTCTGTCAACTACCACCATGATGACAGTATTTCCTTCGGGCTTGGGTAAACATGTGATAAAATCCATTG
Organism: Pinus albicaulis; assembly: GCA_034641835.2. Lineage (NCBI taxonomy): Eukaryota > Viridiplantae > Streptophyta > Pinopsida > Pinales > Pinaceae > Pinus > Pinus albicaulis. The sequence goes on from CM076578.1 coordinate 568,188,835, forward strand.
AAACCTCCTCCCACCACTGACTTGGAATGGATAAAGGTTATAACAGACCCGGGGTCTTAATTGTCTCAACTTTATTTTGTGGGAAAACCAAACATTCTGCCACAAAATTTTGAATATCAGATTTAAGGTCATCCCAAAAAATTCCTTCTTGAACCTTTGGTAAGTTTTTAAAAATCCAGAGTGCCCTCCTAAGGGAGAGGTGTGAAATTACAAAAGAATATTTTGTTTTAGTTGGGAATTCTTACAAATATATAATAGATCTTTGTACCATAATGAATCAGTGTTCCATCTAAATGTTTCAGATGTACTAGGATCTTGTTGCAAATTTTGAATGAGTGTCCACACCTCTTCATCATTCTTCCATTCATCCCTTGCTTCGTTTATCCACTCAAGTTGGATAATAGAAATGGCAAAAAGTAATATTTCCACATTCTCAACCTTTATTGAGAGTGCATCTGCAACAACATTTTTCTTCTGTTTTTTATAGATGATTTCAAAGTCATAACCCAACATCTTTGTGACCCATTTTTGCTACTCTTCTGAAAATAATATTGTTCCAAAAAGTACTGAAGACTATCATGATATGTTTTTACCTTGAAGTGTCTTACCATTGGGTAAGGCCTCCATTGCTTTAGTTCATGTAGTATTGTCAACATTTCCTTCTCATAAATAGGTTTATGTGAATACTTTCCTTTGATTGGCTGACTTTCAAAAGCAATGTGTCTTCCTTCTCACATTAAAACTGCACCAATTTCATTTCCTGAGGCATCACATTCCACAATAAAAAAAATTGTGGAGTCTGGCATAGATAAGACTAGTGCTTGGAACATTGCCTCTTTAAGATATTCAAAGGCCTTGGTTTCTTCTGGAGTCCAAGAAAATGCATCTTTCTTTAGTAATGATGTTATAGATGTTGATATTCTCCCATAATTCTTAACAAACTTGCGATAATACCCTGTTAACTCCAGAAATCCTCCAAGATGCTTTATGGTTGTGGGTATTTTCCATTCCTTCATGTATTTAATTTTGCTATGGTCTACCTTAACACCCTCTTGAGATAGAATATGACCCAAATATTCTACCTCCTGTACTCCAAAGAAACATTTGGAGATTTTTTTATATAATTGTTTCTCTTCCAATAGTTTGAGCACCCTGTCAACATGTTGAACATGATCCTTCCCAGACTTGATGTAGAATAGTATATCATCAACAAATAATAACACAAATTTTCTAAGGAAGGATTTGAAAATGGAATTCATCAATCCTTGAAATGTGGAGGGTGCATTAGTAAGGCCAAAAGGCATTACCAGAAAATCATAATGACCCTCATGAGTTTTGAATGTTGTTTTCGAAATGTCTTTAGTCTTCATTCTAATTTGATGATATCCAAAATGAAGATCCATCTTGGTGAAGTAAATTATTCCATGTAATTCATCCAATAATTCATCAATGACGGGGATGGGAAATTTATCTTTAATAGTGAGATTGTTAAGCTCCCTATAAACCAGACACATACACCATGATCCATCCTTCTTGTGCACCAATACTACTAGAGCAAAGAAATAACTTTAACAAGGTTTAATTATACTAGCCTCTAGAATTTATGAAACGATGTGTTCAATCTCACTCTTTTGAGCATAAGGATATATGTAAGGCCTGATGTTTGGAGGAAAACTTCTTGGAATCAAATGAATAGCATGATCATGATCACGAATAGGTGGGAGTCATTTGGGAGTCTCAAACACCTTGGAATGATTCTCCAATGCTTTTGGATATCTAGAGAAATAGATGGTTTCGATGTTTGAAACTCTAGTGAGCATAATTGTGAAATTACACCTCGTTGTTATTTCTTCAAAATATTTTTCATGATATTAGAGCTTATTATATTTCTTGGCTTCCCTGCGATGCCTCGTAATTCAACTTCCTTTCCTTCCAAAAAAACAATTCAAGAAAAGTTCTTGAAAATTAAAAGCTATCGCCCCCAAATATTGTAACCATTGTACTCCTAGTACAACATCAATGCCACCCATTGGAATGGAGAGCATTGGACTTTTCATTACATATTCCCCCATGGTTAGCTTGATATTATGGCACTTTCCATAGAAATTTATAGTTCATCCATTTGCAACCATCACTTGAGACTTTGGTGATGGGTATAGGAAGCAATTTAATTCCTTGGCTACCTTGCAATAAATAAAATTATGGGTACTACCCGAATCAATCAACACTATTACATTTTTCTTCTTTATATGTCCTTCTATCTTGAGAGTTTGAGGAGTGGTAATTCATGCCAATGCATTACAGGATATGTTCGGATTCATTTCTTCCTCCTCTAGGGTTGGTTCCTGGTGTATATCCTCTTCTTTTGAAGTTTCTTGTTACTTTTCTTCCTCCTCTTCGTAATCTATGTAAAATAATTTATTCTTAGCACACTTATGACCTTTAGTGTATTTGTTATCACAACTATAGAAAAACTCTTTTTCTCTTTTGTCTTCCAATTGTTGTGGTGTCAACCTTGTAGGTTGTGGAAGTCCAAGAGTAGCAAACTTCCATCTTTATAGATGTGAGTGGTAGGCTTCCTTTTCGCCATAATTTTGCTTTCAATTTTTCTTGCCAACCTGAATTCCTTCTCCAATGAATCAGGTTCCCAAAGGCGAACCTCATGTTGGATGTTATCCTTTAAAGTCCCTATGAAGACATCAATCATGTGCTCCTATGGAATATTCTTTACCCTTGTATTAAATTTTTGGAAGTCCTCAATGTGATACACCATTGAACCCTTTTATTTGATATTTATCAATTGGATAAAGAAGGTGTTTCTCTTTGTATCCTCGTAATGTGTTATCATTTCCTCTATAAAAATTGACCAAGTGAAAAAAAAATTATGAGAGAAAATCCATCGATACCATACAAATGTGTTGGGTTCTACATATAAAGTTTCATTGTGTACCTTTTGCATGTTTTTCACATTATGGAGATCAAATTATTGCTCCATCTGTAGTATCCATGTTATAGGATCCTTGCCATCAAACTTCCTCATATCAATATTTGGAATATGGTGGGTCTTAAATCCAACATTAGAGTCTATGAACTCATGATTAGCATTTATTTTGTTCTCATCATGAGTTTCCTCCACAACCTTTTCGCCATTAGGAATAATTTCTTGTAGCAACTTTGTCAAAGATTCCATCAAACCTTCCATGTCTTCTTTTAGATCATTCTTCATGTCTTCCATGTTGCATTTTAGGTTTTCTTCTATACCATCAATCTTAGCTTCCATTCCATTCATCTTAGCTTCCACACCATTCATATTATCTTACATTCCTTTCTTCAAACCATCCATTTTAGCTTCCATTTCATTTTTGGTTACTTTTTGTGAGAGCAAAATTTGTTGCACTTGGTCTCGTAATTTTGATATATCATGTTGCACTTCTTCCTCTTCATGCATCATAGTAGTGATTTTTGAGGAATTAATGGGTGTGAAATAATTTTTGGGAGGCATTATAGAACCCAATACTGATAACAATGCTTCAATATACCCTTGGAATCACTTCAAACTAATTTTTCAAACAAAAGTTATGTAGTTTGTTTTAAAAATACACACTTTTTTCTTGCTTTAAGGAGCTCGATCTTGAAACAGTTGTAACTTTGTAATTTTGGATCTCCAAGATTTGAACTTTGTTCCTGTGGTATCCCTATGAGTCTTCTTTCCAATTCCACATGTCATACCTAATTTGGATTCTTCAAGGCAAAGTTATGCCCTATCTCCCACAATGGCCTAATTATGGATTGGTTCAGTAGAGCGAACTTTTACGACATGCCACATGTTACTATTTTGAATTTCAGCTCTGAAATCAATACACACGAAACTACAGTCTGTGTAATTTTTCCCACTTTTTATAGATTTCCAATCCGATGTCTGAAACGAAAGTTATGACGATTTTCCCTCGGTCACATGTTTGAGATGAAATTATGGAGCCTGCACAAACCCTAACTTCCTCAAATCATATATCCAAAAATGTATCAAACCAAGATATGAAATTCTTACACAATGTTCCTCGAGATTTTGGATCAAATGGGTTTTTTTTAAAGCTTCTGAAGCTTCATAGAAAAAAAAATATAGCGAAAATTCCAAGATGTCATGTTTGCAGTAGCGAAACCCTAGAATCCAAAGCTTTGATACCAAATGTTATGCAACCAGCTCACAAAATAAAAGAAAATATAGTTCAATGACTTAGAAATCAACCTCCTCGAGGGGAAACCCTCCTTTAAATTACATAAATGAACAATTCTTGGATGTTACAAATGAAAAAACCTCCTTTCTATATATAGGAGTCTAATGGGTCACAATATAATCCTAGTCGAAATAAAAATAACAATGTACGAGCACAACAATAACAATAGTGGGCTTTTATGGGGGAAAAATAATAACAATATGGGGACTACATGGGTACAAAAATAACAATAAGGGGGCTATACTAACAATGACAATAAGGGGATACACTAGTATCATAGGGACCTAGCATATCCGATATCCTTGCTTATTGCCCTAATATCTACACCGACGAAGCCGATGCGCCCTCATTTTAATTTTGACAGTGAGAAGACGGAATCACAAAAACCATTTTTTGTAATAGAGGATGGGAGGATCAATGGTAATACATGAGCCAAATTCCACTAAGGCACTGAATAATTTTCCCATAGTTATATCAAATCTTCAGAGGAGCAATGTGGCTCAAATTTTTCGAGTGACTTAAGGGGTCAGATGAAAGTGTTTCTCTGGAATTTTCCTGGAACTTGAATAGAAACCAGATAGAGGTTAGATGTTTAAAGATGGAGGTTACAGAGGAAGTAATTATCAAGGTATCAGCACTGCAATATAAAGGGAAGAAATGGTTTAATAGTAAAATCAATGACACATCCCTCAAAACCAAATTTCTGCAAGAGGGGGAACAATTGCTTAATAAGGGTAGACGAATTGACCGATTTTCCCTTCCACATCCATGGGATGATGTTTCCCATTTTATCATTAAGTACATTACATGTGAAGGACAAGCAACGATAGTTTTTAACTATCATTTTCCTTTTCTGAATCATCTTTGGCACAAACAATTGATCAACCTTCCTTACTTCCTATTGGATAATTTGAAGCATATGGATGTTGTGGTGAAGTTTTCCTCGCACCCAGAAAGTTGTATCACTAATCATTCACTTATAAAATTTATCATAATGGAAGCATTGGAGCAACAAGGACGAAACTGGGAGGACTTCATTAGAAAAAAGACAAGAACCCCATGTCGGAAACGATTTGAAACCTCCACTGACACTCTGGAAGAATCTAAGGTAGTTGAGGAAAGGGGGCAGTCCTCCGGAAGCATAATCAAGAAAAAATCATTGGAGAAACCAATAGGCGGTAGAACACCAAAGAAGAGGGTCAAGGTTGGCACTCGACCAGAACCATTGCCACCAACTTAAAAAAACTCAAGCATGCATGAAGATGCAAGGAAACATAAGAAAGAGGAACATGCCAAGCAAGAGGATATTCCTTTGCCAGGTAAGAACGAAACCCAGACCCTTATGCTTAAAATCAAATAATTAGAAGAATAAAATAAGGAAATGAGGCAGAAATTAGAGGGTATCAAAGTGGAAACAAGGGTTCTGGGTCTTGATACTCTCACAGAGGTTGTTGATAAGTTGAGCACAGAAACTATGTTGGGAATAGTATTTACAACATGTGCTAAGGGTTTGGAAACAACAGGTTATAATTTTTTTTAGCAAAAACCATCTCAAAAGAAACTCAAACAAAACCATGGGAGGTTTTTATACAAGAACCCGTTGAGGATTTTGCTGTTACACAAGAACTAGCAGCTGAAACAAAGTATCCTGTTAATTTTTCATAAAGCAACATTTTCTTCACTTTGATAGTTACATTTCTGCATTAAATGTTGTATTCACCCCAAATACTTTTTCCATTGTACAGATCTATATCATTAACCATGAGAAGATGAAACTCTGTGTAAAACCATCCTCCTCATCATCATCTAAGAAACGGAAAATAAAAGATCAAAGGAAGAGAAGCATGAACACATAGAGACTTCAGGATTTTTCCAAGACCATGAAAAACCCACAATGGGGAAAACCACTAGAAATTATTCATTAGGGGAATTTTGAGGTCTAAAATGGGCCTCCTAAGGAAATAATAAAATAATAGCTAAACCAATAAAACAATATTTATGAACTTGCAATTCACTTTTTGCACCAAATTCCATGTAACCATAGTTAAATTCAATTCAAAAGTTGTACCAAAATAAAATTAATAAAAAAATTGTATTGATGTGACTATAAATAAAAATAAGCTTTTCAAGAAAAAGTCATTATCATTGAAAAACTATTGCATTTGTCCTTTGTACTTAAATAACTTAAAATAAAATATAATATAAATTTATAAATTCTCAATTACATTATATGTTATTAATTAAAATTTATATTATTTATATTGTATAATAACATGTAATTAATATACTATATAAAAATAATATAATATAATATAATAAATGTATAGGGATTTTCATTGTTTCTTTCAAGAAATATGAAATGACAATAATATTATTTTATTCAAAAAGTGTGAAATGACATTTATTATAAGTACTTTACTTTGATTTTAAAAGTACTTAGAGCACTACCATGGTTAACCATGAGTTTTTATCCACCATTGATAATGTGACAAGCAAGTACCTTTAACTCAAGCAATGCCACCTCAACCATTAGGGATGATGTCATCCCCTAAAATGTGATTGGTTCTCATAAAGTGAATTTTTATTGTACATTTTCCTTAGGAGGCCCATTGTAGACCTCAAAATTCCCCGAATGCTTCTTATATCTTCATTGAATGATTCAGCAACAAGAGTACAATGATACTAAAACCATACCCATACTCCTGCATGAAGGAAACTGAATATGAGAATTGAAATGCACTGACACTGGCTGTAGAAAATCGATGAACACGACTGATATTGAATGAGGACTGAAGATAAATTTGCAGCGGAAACAAAAAGATCTAATCTACAGATATACAAATCTATAATACCAAAAATCAGATCTGAAATATCACCAAGTGATCTCAACTTTGAATTCCTAGATCTGAATCCAAGAGACAGTCAATGATGCTCTAACGCAACTATGACTAAACATCTTGATGTCTGGAAGCGTTGTGAAATCAACTAAAGATGAACCAAATCTGATCTTTCCAGAAATTTTCTTGGTCGCGGTCTTAGCTCGCTCAGCCTGCAGTTGAAGGACTCTGAGCTGTTACCACAACGTTCTATGCCCACGGCTGTGAGTCTGAATACCTTAGAACCCTGGGCATGCCCTGAAACCGTCCTGTCAACGGCTTTACCAGCTGAGCTGCGACCTCAACAAGGCCAACCAACGGCTCTGCCTCAGCTCAACCGCTACCTCAGCGTGCCCTACCGTGGCTCTACCTAAATAGACTTATATCTGGAATGTGCACCAGACTCTGACCCTGATCCACTACTTGAGCTCTTACCAACGTACCTGTGCGAGCCAAAACATAAACATAGGCGCAATAAACTGAAGGATACAAATCATAGATTGCTTGAGAAAGTTTACAAATGAGCTTGAGGTCACTTCTATTTATAACTTTGTGAGTGACCACTTGGGGCTTTGACCGGATCAACATGCGGTTAGGCCAACCCATAAAATATTAAATTAATTCATAAATTAACTTTTTCTTAACTGATTGGGGCGATCTATAGGTTGATTTTGATCCTATCAAAAAGAGGAATATAATTAAATTATTATCTTAATCATCTGAGCTATCCACCATTGAATTTTACCCTAGTTTTAAAAGTAACACTCCCTCTCAACTAGGAAGAATTCCACTTTGCAATCTTTGCTTGTAGACATCACCGCTCAACACAATCTGTTGATGTTTTTTTATCGATCAATATGTCATTCTGATATTCATGCATCATCATGTTTCATCACTGAACATCTATTTCATGTAGTTGTCATGTTGTGAAGCTTTCTTATTACAAATCATCAAAGTACTCTTCATGCTTATTTCTTATTATCTCTTGGTTGTTTTTGCTTGTATGTTGTACATTCTCGGATCTAGAAGAATAATTTGTCACCGGAGGGGATCTTGGGCTACCACCCGTCATTCACCAGGTTTTCATCATGAAATCTCTTCCATCAGGCTACTACCCATAATATCATCGTCAGAGAGCATATCAACAACTATTACATCTCAACCTGTAACCGCATCGGGGACTGCATCTCAACCCGGAATCTCATGGGGGATATATACCTCTACAACCCCATGTCTAGGAATAGGATATCCAATCATGCAGGGGAGTCTATCACGACCCTGGAATTACATCGGGGAGTTCACTCTCAACCTAGAACCACATAGAGTTATCAGAACTCATCCTATTTCCCACTGATATTCCCATCGATGACCCTAAATAGTCATGTGGTAGAACACATGCATCATAATCCACTTGGGTTGTACACCCCAAGTACACTCTCAACTCATTGGCTAAATGAGGAGCGTTATTCTGGACAAGCCAACCCAGCATGTGGGTATCATGCCAACTAGGGTATACTCTGCAAATACCAAATACGGGAGCAACATTCTACGACCCTATGCGGATAGGTGAGCAAAATTATCAACCTTGGGTAACAAATAGGTAATACGCCCTATTGTCTAGAGTTCCCTCAATCCCAGGAGCCCTCTATCTCAATTCCCCTTTCCAGGAGCTCAAACAGAGAGGACGAGTTGGCTTAGTGTCCTCGATTAGTGCTGCTCTCATCTGGTATCTGTTGATTCTTGTACCTACTGGAAATCAAGTCAAGTGTTATGTTAGAACATACATAATCATGTAAATCACAAAAAGATACCATAAACATCCTCCCTCTCATGGAGGTGTCAAACATGCATGGATACTATAATCATCCTCCCTCTCACAGAGGTCACATGGATATTATAATCATCCTCCCTCTCACGAAGGTGTCAATCACAAGCCTCAGCTTGTCTCGAACAGTTGCGTTGTCTCAAATGGAGAAATCACAGTCCCAACTATATGTATTTGGGATTCTCTGTCACCATTGTGTATCCATGTCTTATCCAGATGATGCTCGATCAACTCTCTAAGGATCTTCTACATCATGCCTCATAGTTAGCGTTTCTAGTGACATTGTACCTGACCTCGGTCATGCTATGGACCTCTCATCCAAGAGATTGTGGAAAATCTCATATTAAAGCAGCATCCAAATGTTCTTACCAATACTAATCCAAAAGATCATTAGTTCATTCATGCAGCTACATATCATGGGAGAAATATCTCAACCAAATAAAAGATGCTTGGTGGAAATTCTGAGTGAAGCAGCTCAACCATGAATTCAATAATGTTCTATACACATCATACACAGATTCAACACGGAACAACAATGCTTCATCCAACTACCAAATTCCATATCATGTTCAATCAGCATTTTAACTTTAAATCAAATTATCCAAGGATTTATATTACACTAATAAATTTCAACAATCTTGATATATGGAATTTATTTCCTAAATTCATGAGATCAATTTATCATGCCATGATACATCATTACGATATTCAAAATTCATCTCCCTCTTACTTAGATTTTTAGAGTCTTGTCACCTACCAGTGATATACTATTAGTATGTATAATCAAAGCCATAATAAAAAATCAATACCATACCTTGGAACTCATTATCCTGAATTCACCAGATAACAAACACATATAAAAAATTATGAATGAAGGAGTTTGCATCACGCAACACTCTCTATGAGCCTAAGGCCTCATCATGCCGACATATCCAGGCAATCAATGTTGTGTCAACAAAATCAGCTCATCCAAGTTTAGAAGTGAGTCACGACTATTATCAAAGACATTGATTTCATAGTTATAAATTCTTTCAACCAGAGACAGATAACACACATATCAAGTCTTGACTTCATTTCATGTCAAGCTCTTCAAGTCTATCATTTAAAATTTCATTATAGGCCATTTCCGTCATTAGATGTAAGTGCATACACATCACGATTATGTCATGCCTGTGGAACAAGGAGGCCAATACATAACCATACATCTGTATACTCACATACAACACTGAAGGTCACTATGCCCACATAACATAGTCATATGGGAAAATCAACCATCACTAGATCAAATCATGTCAAAGCCAAACGTGGAATCATGGTAAGATCTGTAAATCCAGACATGTCTCAATCATGAAGCATCATGTCAAAAATTACCAAATACAGTTTATCAATATCAATTAGCCAAAACATGATGCATAAAATTTAAACACAATGACATATCCATATGAATGTCTCGGTCACCTGCACACACAAGTTTGATTCAAACATACAAACTTTTCCAACTAATAGGTCTTACCGGCGTCTGCAGTACATCTGCAAAATTGATATCTTCCAAGTGACCATCTGATTTCATGCTCAATTCCAACAATTCCAAAAATCAGTTCACAACGACAAGACAAATCAGAGATCCATGGATTCAGAGTATAGACCAAATTAATTTTACATAAATTCAATTATTTTTCTACTAGGTATACTCACATCTATAAGCCTTCCTTTGTGCGAATGAGGCTCAGACCTTTGTTGTGGATTAACCAATGTGAAACATTCATAAATCATATTTCAATAGCAACATGAGTAAGAATATTTTAGGAGAGAGGTTCTCCCTCTGAATGAGAATCCACTTCATTCATATTATCAACATGTCTTTATAGGGATCAAGCCATAGTAGATCTATCATAAACACATATCTATCATGATCATAAATATCATGTCATCCATATTTCATCAATGGTTGGACTAGAAACATTAGGGCAGCGGGCTGAAGCGACATCACAACCTTAAGATCCAATAGAAATACATCAATTTAAAGCATTTAATTTCACCGCATGTTATAACCACAGATATTCATCGATATGTAACATTAGTATCATAAATATGCCTTTATAATCACAGTTTCCAATACCATTCATATCATAATCAATAGGATCAAGATAGTTTAATCGATGAAAATACTCTTCTCTCTGACCTTTCATCATGCTGATCACAAGTATTATCAATACCATATCAATGAATTAAACTTCCATAAGATCTCCAACAGATCGTATGTGTATCAAGAATCAGGAGTACCAACACTAAAATTAGAATCAAGATCTACAAACAATAGATGTTAGCCACATATTAAGTTATGCTAATATTTCCATGATCAGAAATCACATCAAGTACTCTCGCAGAATCAAGAATATCATCATGATCAAACCATTTAATACCAAGTGCACTATTTCATCAACATAAATCCCAATCACTTTTCTATGTTCATGCATGATCCATCCAAGAAGTAAACATTATCAATATACCAAAGGGCTTACCTAGCCATCCAATGTTGTAGCTAAATCATAACATTAAAAAAATATACCATGCATGCATTACCGTATTACTTGTGCACCTTCACATAGGCAGCTTGTAGTGTGCAAGTTCCTCTTTACCTTTTCCATATGTAACCATATTTCCCTTTCCAATTGTAGCTACATTTCCCGATTTAGCCAAATTTCCCACATTTCCTGATCTAGCCACCTTTCCTTTTCTAGATGTAGCTACATTTCTAGATCTAGCCATCTTTCATTTTCCAGATCTAGTTGAATTAGCCAAATTTTCTGCATTTAGTGATCTATCCATATTTCCTACATTTCCTAATATCCTCAAGAGGTATCCACTCATCACATCTCATCACGGAGGTTAGACATATCTAGGTTCTCAAATATACATTCAGGAAGTAACGACTAGAAACAATAATCATAGAGATTGGATCTATGAGCATAAACAAGAGTGAAGGGTTATAAGTCAAGGAATACTTATCTTTAATGAGATATGATCCTCTCCCACTTGAACCATCCTTCAAGAGTTAGCCATATATCATAAAGCAGTGTTTCCTTTAATCAACAACTTTATCAATAACCAGGTCATTTCTGTCTAACCGATCCAAGTGCTTGAGCATCTTCACAAAGGCCATGTGAGGGTTTCATATACCAAATCTCAATACTTTACCATAGACTAGGTTTTCTATCAAACCCTTATCCATTAACTACCTAGGGGTTTCTTCATACCCTAGAATTCTTTTAGGTCTATACCATCCTCTTCTTGCTTCCATAGAAGTGTCTCCTTGGGGTGATCCTCATGGATTTTATTAAACCTGGCTCTGGTACCATGTTAATTTTTCATAAAGCAGCATTGTTCTTTACTTTGATAGTTACATTTCTTAATTAACATGTTGTATTCACGCCAAATACTTTTTCCATTGTACAGATATATATCGTTAACCATCAAAAAATGAGACTATGTAGAAAGAAAAACACCATCTTCATCATCGTCATCTAAGAAGCGGAAAATAAAGATCAAAGGAAGAGAAGCATGAACACATAGAGACACTAGGATTGGTCTGAGACCAGGGTAAAACCCACTATGGGGAAAACCCTTGGGAATTATTCTTCTTATATCTTCATTAAATGATTCAGTAACAAAAGTACAATGATCCATGAGCATATATCTTTACGATGCAGAAAACAAATAGAATACAAGCACTAAAACCATAGCCATACTGATGTATGAAGGAAACTGAATCTGAGAATTGAAATACACTGACACTGGCTATAGCAAACTGATGAAAACGGTTGATACTAAATGAGGACTGGAGATTCATCTGCAGCGAAAAAAAACAGATCTGATATACAAATATACAAATCTATAATACCAAAACTTAGATCTGAAATATCACCAAGGGATCTCAACTCTAAAGTCCTAGATCTGAATCCAGGAGACTGTCAATGACACTCTGATGCAACAGAGACTAAACGACTTGATGTCTGGAAGCATTGCACAATCAATTGAATATGAAACAAATCTTACTTGCCCAGAAAGTATCTTGGGCATGACCTTAACTTGCTTAGCCTGCAACTTAAGGAATCTGAGCCACTACCACAACGTTCTATGACCGCGGCTAAGGGTCTACATTAGGGGAGTTTTTAGGTCTAAAATGGGTCTCTTATGGAAAATGTACAATCAAAATTCACTTTACGAGGACCAATCACATTTTAGGGGATGAAATCATCCCTAATGGTTGAGGTGACATTTCTTGAGTTAAAGGTACTTACTTGTCACATTCTCAATGGTGGATAAAAACTCATGGTTAACCATGGTAGTGCTCTAAGTACTTTTAAAGTCAAAGTAAAGTACTCATAATAAATGTCATTTCACATTTTTTGAATAAAAATATATTATTGTCATTTCATATTTCTTGAAAGAAACAATGCATATCCCTATATATTTATTATATTATATTATATTATATTATTTTTATATAGTATATTAATTACATGTTATTATACAATTTAAATAATATAAATTTTAATTAATAGCATACAATATAATTAAGAATTTATAAATTTATATTTATATTTTATTTTAAGTTATTTAAGTACAAAGGACAAATGCATTAGTTGTTCAATGATAATGAATTTTTCTTGAAAATCTCATTCTTATTTATATTCACATCAATACAATTTTTTTATTAATTTTATTTTGCTACAACTTTTGAATTGAATTTAACTATGGTTACATGGATTGTGGTGAAAAAAGTGAATTGAAAATTCATAAATTTTATTTTATTGGTTTAGATATTATTTTATTATTTCCTTAGGAGGCCCATTTTAGACCTCAAAATTCCCCTAATGAATACCTTAGAACCCTAGTCGTGCCCTGAAGTTGTCCTGCCAACATTTTTACCAGCTGAGTCGTGACCTCAACATGCCTAGCCAATGGCTCTACCTTAGCTTGATCGCTACCTCAGTGTGCCCTTCCCAAGGCTCTGCATAAATAGACTCGGAGCTGGAATGTGCACCAAACTCTCACCCTGATCCACTGCATGCCATTGCGCGAGCTCCCACTGATGTACATGTTTGAGCCAAAACATATACATAGAAAAAATAAATTGATGGATAAAAATCATAGATATCTTGAGCAAGTGTAAAAATGAGCTTGAAGTCGCCTCTATTTATAACTTTCTGAGTGACTACTTGGGGCTTTAACCAGATCAACATGCAGTTAGGCCAACCCATAAAATATTAAATCAATTCATAACTTAACTTCTGCTTAACCGATTGGGGCGATACATAGGTTGATTTTGATCCTCTCGAAAAGAGGAATCTAATTAAATTATTATCTTAATCATTTGAGTTTTCTGTTGTGGAATTTGACCCTAGTTGAAAAAATTAATACACCCCACGGTATTTGACCTAGAAATCGAAACACAAGAACATGTCGACGATGTTGCTCATTAGGGGAATTTTGAGGTCTAAAATGGGCCTCTTAAGAAAAATGTACAGCCAAAATAAAATTTATAAAAACCAATAGGATTCAAGATGATGAAGTCGACCATGGGGGATGATTTACCATTTTTGGAGTAAAAAAGTAAAAAGACTAAAAAGTAATAAAATAATAAAACTACCTTTTCAACTTGTATTTTCAACTCATCTCCCTAAGGTTTTACTCAAATTTTTAACAGGAGTACTCGTTGGATGAAAAATTTAATTCCTCATCCAAGGAGTACCCATGTTGAATACTTTTTATGGACCCTGCTACACGAAAAATGACAAATACATGAAAAACATGATTGCAATCACGTCTTTCATGTATTTATCATTAATCACATTTTTCATGTATTTCTCATTTTTTGTGTAGAATGATCCATCAAAATTATGCAACATGGGTAATCCTTGGATGAGGAATCAAATTTTTCATCCAATGAGTGTTTATGTTCGAAAATTGAGTAAACCCATAGGAAGATAAGTTGATAAATACGAGTTGAAAAATTAGTTTTTTCTTTTTTCCCTCTAAAATTGGATGATGTAATCCAGTCTTATTTTATTAATTACACTATTATTTTAAAATTTCCTTAGGTGGCTCATTTTAGACCTCACAAATGTTGGAAATACTGAGAGGGGGGGGGTGAATCAGTATTTCTTTCAATTAGAGCATTAGTTAATCTTCAATTATTATTAGTGTTTGTACAATGATAGCAGAAAACAAGAGAAACACAAATGCACACTGTTTTTAAGGTGGAAACCCACTCCGGGACAAAAACCACCTAATGCTTTTCTAATAATTCTTTAATATTCAACTCCAATTGAAAATAAAGCTCCAACTTCCTAGAATCTAGAAAAGAATTCTTCTCCAGCTCCCACCGGATGGACGCTCCAATGCCCAAGATTCTTCAGTAGTCAACTGAACGGATGCCCCAACACCCAATGAGCTACAACTCACCCTAGCACCACCCTACCACCCTATAGAAGAATAAAAGAAGAATGGACTCTCGTACCAGGGAAAATGGTCCACTTTAAAATGATATAGAATGATGCAGAAGAAGAAGATATACTAGACCATAACCCCAACTTTGACACAACCACCTAATGATGATCCTAGACCTCCCAACATTGCCTCTTCAACCCTTGGCAGATAGATACTAGTACAATTTGTACAATAATGTATTTACAATGACTAAGTACAATGATTGTATGCAGTGCTGCCCACTTGAAGACTTCATATGATGAACTTCTTGCTGCTATTATGCACCTTGGTTTCTGCTCTTTTCATGCTACCCTCTGTTGCACCTTGCTTTTCTTTGCTGCCGTAGAAATTCTATTCCTTTGCAACCCTTGACAACACATGATCTAGCTTTTTCTTGCCTTCTAGTTGCTCGATATTTAATTTAGTGTATCTCTGTTATTTCAAATCCTCAATATCTTATTTTTGGTCCTGTAGTAGTCCTCTAAATCATCTTTCTAATTCCATAGGTCTGACCCAATTTGTATTCTTCGAGAGAGAGTTATACCCAATCTCTCACAATGCCCTAATTATGGATTGTTTCAGCAGAGCGCACTTGTACGGCGTTCCATGTGTCATTGTTTCTTCATTTGGTTCTGAAATTTATAGAGAGAAAATTACAGACTGTGCACTATCTTCCAATTTCTACATAATTCCAATCTAATACTCAGAGAGAGAGTTATGACAAATTTATCAAGGTCACTTTTTTGAGATGAATTTCAGGAGCCTGCAAAAACCCTGACTTCCACAGATCATATCTCCAAAAATATTGTACACCTTGATCTGAAATTTTTACAGCAGCTTCCTCAGGATTTCGGCTTCGCCTCATAAAAATTTTAGCTACTTCGCCTTCGTAGAAAAAAATTTAGAGCGCAAATTCCACGATGACCTGTTTCAGATGGCGAAATCCCTTGCCTAAGGAGGAAAAAAATATCACAATTTATATAAATGCTTAGGTTGAGAAGGGCTTCAACAAGTGAACGTGGAAGGGATTTTAGGAGCTAAAAAAATATTAATTATGAATTTTCAATGACCCATGCCCCAACCCCATGGGGTTTTAGCCCACTAACTAGTGGTACAAACTTCAAACATGAATATCTCTCAAACCGTGAAGAATTACATGGCGTGCCATATATCAACAGAAACATCTCGACAAGTAGAAACCATCAAAAGCATTATTTACCTAGAATATATTAATTTGGTAGGTCAAAATTTCCATGCAATATTGGGTTTTCCCCTAGTGCTGCTTGGGTTGACATTAATGACAACTGTTGATCAACAACAATTCCCCTAATGGTTACACAAGAATCATCAGTTGAGGCAGAGGTTCTTCAGGAAGAAAAGTAAGAGTTGTTCCAAAAGAACCTGCAAATGAAGTTGTTGTTACACAAGAACCAGCAGTCGAAGTGGAATAACTCAAAACACGAGATGTTATTACACCCTCTACTGTTGTTGCATGTGAAACAACATGGGACCCTGAAGCAGGATGGAACTCAGAGAGACTTTTTTTGGTATCAAAATTGCACAAATGGAAACAATTGGTGCTCTCCTTAAAAAAGGGAGTGATTTCCCAGGAGGAACATCAAAAATCAATTTGTACTCTCAAATATCAGTGGGCCAAAAAATTTTTGACAAAATAAAGGATAAAATGGGAAGAAAATAAAGTTGAGAAGGAGGAGGAAGAACGGGTACAACAACTACAAAAAGAGGTTGAGGAATTGACAGAAGAAAAAGATAAGATGTACAAAACCAACTTAAACATTTTAGGGTGTAGGCTGCCTTCTTCATATTATCCTATCTTCTTATGGGACAAGTTTTATATTTTTCAATTAAAGACTATCTATGAGAACAGACCCTATCAGAGTAACTCCACTCGAACTTTCTTAAATGTTTTTCGCTCATGCGATTTTGATGAACAGAGCTTGTTGTGTGAAATTTTCCTACATAACATATTTGACAAACATGCTAGTTTGCATATGGTCATGCACATCTTCTCCTATATGGTGGATTTTCAGTTGTGTGCTTTCATATCTTCAATGAGAAACCAAGTGGATTGGCATATTTCCATGAAATCATCTGCTGCAAATGAAGAAAAGGCAACCATGTGGATAAGAGCAAAACCTGGTATAGCTACTGATATGAGGCGTGAGTTCAGGAAGTTTCTCAGTACTGGTAACATGGTGGAGAAATCAACCCTCTATAGGAGGAGAATTATTGGGTTTTTCCTATATGTCTTTCCACAACTGAAAAGCCAAGCATTAGTTGGATGCCTAAAATGTACAGAGGCTAGCAGTGAAAGTCTACAAGCAAGGCATCCTTTTGGATTCTCTAATTTTGTGATTGTTACACGAGTTCATGAATATGCAAGAATTGTGAAAACAATGGGAGCTTTCTGGATAGGACTTAAATTTAAGTTTCCCTTGATCTAGCTTCTAGTTGAGGACTATCAGCCCCATTACCAACTGTGAAAATATGAAAATGAATCTTGGTCGCATCAACTGATGGCCGCTCAAGGATATAGGTCAGTTGATGAAGACACTCTTGGTGCTTATAATTTTATAGAGCTACATTAGAGATATAACATTGCTACCATGGATAGGAAACATGATCATTCTGAAGATTCTCCATGAGGATATGCAGTGGCTTCAGTGGGGGGGAGATGTTGGGTGCAGTATTTGAGGATAGTTCAGGCACCTCTTTCCCTGTTTTTGGTCATTTCCTTTCATTAAACCTATGTATCCCTTGACACAAGCCACTTTCCCGGGGTATAAAAGAAACATTTTCTCCAACATATTATTATGCCATTTTATGTTAAATATTGAAATAAACAATGTATTTTTGGAATCACTAACAAGGGCAATTGTGGAAGAGATCTTTTGGATAATTTTATTTCAGGTGTTGCTATAATTATCAAAGACCAGGGGGTAAATAACCGTTGTTGTTACTTGTTGTTACACCATGAAGTTTGCTACTACACCCTGAATTTTTTTGCTACACCTTGAAATTTTTGTTACACCATGAAGATGTTACTACACTGCAAACTGCCAAAGACCATGACCACTATTCTAAAAGACAGTTGTTGAAGATCATGAAACTACTTGTGAATGGTTGAAGAAGGATCTAAGCAGTTATGATTGTAAATATGGTGTAACCATAATAGGTCTTTTAATTGAAAACTGTTTGTAACAACTTTTATTTTATTTCTAATTAGATCAGCATGAGAATCGCGAGATTCTCATGACTGATCTGTTCCCTAATTTTGGGGCTTGTAAAAGGCTTTATAAAAAGGCTCAGCCTCATGAGAATGGGACTGAAACACAAGAAAAATACCGAAATTTTGATCTTGTATTATTCAGTTATTTAATACAGTATGCATCTAGTGATATTTTTATAGATTTTGTGTTAAATATTTAACTAGTTTTCGTTCCATCCCTACACCCTTCTAAGGAGGAAGGGCCCTCCTCTTTAGCAGGGATCATAGTAGTAGTAGATTAATTTCTTTCTTTATATTGGTGTGTATTTCTTATTGTCGCTACATATATTGAAGCACATACACACTTCTGTTTTCAGATTCATTATATGTTGTTACACCAAAATGATTAGATTTGTGATATTCAGTTAACTGTTACAATCTAGTTAATGATGCATGGCGCGCATATTTTCTTAGTTTATGACGTGCGAATGCTTTATGTATTGAGTGAGCTCCATTCTTGTAGTGTGTCTTTTTAATTTATGCAAGAATTCTTTGAATCCTTCAATTTTGTTCAACGACATTTTTATATTTTTCCCCTAGCTGTTTATATATCGGCACAGATAGTGCAGACACCTTTGGATAAAAATACCTACCCTGGTTGAAAATTAATTGTTGCGGTTCAGAAAATTTAAAAGTGATTAAACCGTCTAAACAAGGATGTCATCCACAAATATGAACAAGTGTTTTTTCCCCACGAGGATTTCTTCATGGGAGAAGAAAAGTGTATAAGGGCATTAAAAACAATGACAAAGGGACTCACTAAACACTAAAACCTTAACACTAAATCTCAAAGGGACTCACCTATAATATTTGTAGAGATACGAGGATAATAATAAAAACATTTTAGCTTGCTAACATTATAAAACTTTCACCCTATCTGTGTATTTTTTTCCAACCATGAAAGGAATCAAATGCAAATCATGGAATGAATACACTGATTTACATAGAATGGTAACCCATATTACTTGAATGTTTCAAGAACCCTCAATGGTATCTTGGAGGTACATCCTTGAACAATATAGTATCCTCTTAAATCCAACACTTTCTCACTACAACATAAAGGAACTGACCTGAAAGATTTGCAGTTGCACTACGAGGAATATCATCAAAAAGTTATTCCTTGCTACCACTACTAAAAAAAATTCGCATCCCCGTACTTTCCTATAACCATTAACATGATGTAAATGAAAAATTGAATGGAACTAACATAAAAGAGTGTTGAATATTACTTGAATGTTAATTTTTTTTTTAATTTTAATTTTAAAAATGTTTTTTTTTAAACGAATTTTGTTATTTTTTATTTAAAAATGTATTTTTCATATATTTATATTATATTATTTTTTTAAAAATTAAATTATTATTTATTTATTTTTTAATTTAAATTTTTATTATTTAATTTTGTATGTATTTTTTTAATGTAAATTTCTAAATTTTAATTATTTTGTATATATATATTTTTAGACTAGTTTTTATTTTTTATTTTAATTATTTTATTTTATCATTTTTTTAATTATGTGGTTTATTATTATTATTATTATTATAACTTGAAAAAAAAATTATTTATTATTATTATTATTATTATTATTATTATTATTATTATTATTATTTTTTTTTTTTTTTTTTTTTTTTTTTTTTTTTTCCCGGGTTAATTTTTATTTTTTTTCTTTAAATCGTGTGTTTTTTTGAATTTTGCCTTTCTTATTTATATATTTATTTTTAATTTTTTTTTTTTACAAGTGATATTTTATCTTTAATACCATGCCTAAAAATCATTGGAAAATTATTGTCATAAATGTGATGTTTTATCTTTATGTCATCCTCGGATTTTTAAGGTTTTTCAGAGACACGATAATAGATTATCTTAAATACCATGCCTAAAAATTGTTGGAATTTTAAGACTTTATATTTTATCTTTAATGTTATGTTTTTCATTGAAATTTTAAGGTTTTTCACAGTCATGATATTTTATCGTTAATGCCATTATTAAAAAATGTTGACAATTTACCCCGAAAAGAAAAAGACGTTATTCCAACATTAACACTTTTCGTTTTCAAGGTGTTTTTTGCACACAAAAAATTGACGACATTATTCCAACATCAACACTTTTCGTTTTCAGGTTGTTTTTTGCACACAAAAATTTGACGATGATATTCCCCCATCAACACTTTTTGTTTCGAGGGTGTTTTTTCAATCCTTTTTTCAAGAAAAAAATTGTTTTTTAGCATAATTTAAAAAAGCGTTGAAATTTGACACTGAAAAAAAAAATGCGTTCTCGAAGACACACATTTCATTTTTGGGTTGTTTTGCATGCTTTTTTAGCTTTTTTGAACTACATTTCTTGTTTGAGGTAATTGTTCCTGTTTGATCGGTAACTATGTTCATATATGATCATACTAGGGTTCTCATACTTATATGAGAATTGCTAAGAACCATTGTTGCAACATCACATTAAATACAGTATATTCTATTTAGGCATAGGTACATTTTTCATTAAATTACAAATCAAAACATGATGAGATCCATACTTCATCACCATCATAAAACTCATTCGTAACCAACATATAAGAAACAGAAATAACCAGCACATAACAACCATATAATCCATAGAATAACAAGAATATTTACCCATCAATACAAGGGGAAAAGAGCTCTTAATTCCATAAGCAAAATGCAACCAAGTTTGGGACTTCCAGGTTCCACCTGACCATAGACATGGTTGAGCTAAAACTCTCTTCAGTTAGTCACCCCCGTGCCATATTCCAAGCATGAATGTGGGATCTCATAAATTGAATCCATCAAAACCAAACCAGGGCTTCTAGAGGCCAAACCACCTCAACCCTCAACCAGTGATTCCACCTCATGGTCGAACATCATAATTGTCACATATTGGTATCTACCTAAGTTGTTTTAGGGCTCTAGAGTGTTTGTTTCAACCAGGGCTTCCAAGACTAGTTACTCAACCCTAGTTATTATGGGGCTTCTAGAGCGTTTTACCAGCCAGGGCTTCTAGGACTAGTAACTCAACCCACCTAAGGATTCCAAATGTTTTTTCCAACCAAGGATTCCAGACTAGTAACTCAACCCATAGTTGCATGTCAGGCTTCTATAGCATTTTTAAAACTAAGGCTTCCAGGAACCAATAACTCAACCAATAATTAAAGGAACATGAGAACCAACCATAAAAAAAGAAATGAAACTGAACTCACAACATCATGGCTATCTAGGAAATGGAAATGCTAGGAAAATCCACTATTGATCCTGGAAATCCTCCATGCTAATGACAAATCATGACCAAGAAACCACATGCATACACCATGCATGCCAAAACTAGTGAGGAAAAAATACATGTAACTCGGTACGTGCAAAATCCCATTGTAGTTGTTGATCCCTCTTGTGCTTTCCTTCTCTTCCTTTGCCTTCTTGCTCCAATTCACCAAGTATGCCACACCCTCCAAGTGTGCTCCAAGAAAACTCTATCCAAGGGTATGAGAGAGAGAGAGTAATGAGAGAGATCCAAAATTGAACTGAAAAAATGTAGCAACTGACCCTCTGAAGCCTTTTTATCAATGAGGTCTCTAATTTATTCATTTTCCTCCTCACATGCAACCTATGACCTTTCCCCTCCCTTTTCTTCTAATTTCCATTATTTTCATAAATAAATGTGCCAAAAATACAATTTTCCTCTTTAATGCCTTAGCCATTTCCTTTGCCAATTTCCATAGCCATAATAAACCATATGAACACCCATACTAGGATTTTTTTCCCAACATTTAGCTTGGAATACGTGTCCCATGACCTTGGTTATTATTTTCCTTTATTAACTTTTATTACATGGAATTTTCATCTGGGATGTTAGGGAACCATCCCCCTTGGGGGAACACCATCCTCGGTGTTCAACAACACCTACAACCAACAAGATTTTTGTAACAAAAACATACTTCCCATGGAGCTTTATAACTTAGCTCATTGGAGTATTTACAAGGATCATCTTACTGAGAAGAAAACCAAGATGGCAACATAACAACACAACATCATAATGACAACCATACTAACATGAAACCATACCGCTTAATGGAGCTTTATAGCATAGCTCATGGCGGTATTTAAATCCATACACATATGTACATATACCCGAACATAAAATCAAAACATATATCAAAGCATCACCAAAACATGTGCCAAACATATACCAACATTACACCAAAACTTCTTTGCCTCAACCGGAAAAAAAGGAAGGATACATAGCCCGCATCTGATCCACCAGAGTCCCATGCAGCTTCATCGGGCCCAAAGTTCTTCCATTTCACTTTAACTTTCTCGATTGCTCGATTTCGGAGCATGAGCGTCTTTTTCTACAAGCACTGAGGTTCCGACTGGAATTATCCTTCTAGCTCCACTTGCAATACAGACCATTCAATCACATGATCAACATATTTAACATATTTCTTAAGTAATGACACATGGAAAACATTATGGACTTTCACTGTGGAAGGCATTGCATGTCGATAGGCCACTAGCCCAATCCTCTCTATGATCTTGAAAGGTCCACAAAACCATGGTGCCAGTTTGGCACATGATCCAATCCGCAAGGGGCTCTTTTTGGGCTAGATGCGCAAGTACACTTGTTCCCTAACCTAAAACTCCTTGAACAACATGTTATGATATGCATTGCTCTTATGCTTATATTGTCCTGCTTTCAAATTCTTCTTGATTACCTTCGTTAAATGTTCCATTTATTCCAACATGTTTGGTCCAATCAACACCTTCTTAACCAGATCACTCCAACTAATGGTAATATTGCAACTCCACCCATACAATCCCTCAAATGGACTCATCCTTAATGATTCTCGATACCCATTGTTGTAAGTAAACTCTACCAATGGAAGATACTCTTCCAACTTTCAATGTTGATGCATCACATACATCCTCAACCTGTCCTCCAGTATCCTGTTGACCCTCTTTGTCTGTCCATCTGTCTGTGGATGATAAGTTGTGTTGAAGGTCAACTTTGTGCCCAAACCTTCAAATAACTCCTTCCAAAACTTGGAAGTGAACTTCGCATCCCTGTATGACACAATCTTCTTTGGAACACCATGCAATCTGACCAAAGCCCTAATAAAGATGTGCTACATCGCTAGTTGAAAATGTAGTGTTCACTAGAATAAAGTACGCTACCTTTGTCAACCTTTCCACAACAACCATGATGGAGTCTTGTTTTCTTACTGCCCTCGGAAAACCTGTGATAAAATCTATGGATATGACCTCCTATTTCCATTCTGGTATCGCAATCGGTTGTAGTAGTCCACCTGTGTGCTTAAATCCAGCCTTAACGTGCTGACAATCCAAACACCTAGCCACAAACTCTGCTACGTCTCTTCATATTCAGCCAATGGTAAAACTTCTTCACTATTGGCAGCATATTCTGATATCCTGGGTGACCTGAATATGGTTTCGCATGAAACTCTCTCAAGATCACCTTCTTGAGCTCAAGGCTATCTGGCACATATATCCGATTTCTAAACTTGGCCAAGCCATCTATTGTGAGACGATAATCCATATCATGTACTCTTGTACATGTACCTGTACTTATACATGTGTGTAGGTGCTCATTGTAAAAGCTCAAAAATGAAATTTCTCTAAATCTATTGGAAATTGAATGACAGCAAAGAGCTCGTCGCCAAGAATCCGGTGCAATTTGTTTCGTCGAAAACGGAGTCCGGATGACGAAGATAGGACCTGTTATTTGTTTTCCTAAACAGCTAAAAATTTGCATAATATGACAAAATGGTGACATGGCAGCCCAATTAGTAGAAAAGGGATATTCTGGGAATATTTTGTCATTTTCACCCATTGACACTGTGACAAGTGTCACTACACGATTTGCTGGAAATTTTTGAAGGTGAATTTTTTTTTATGTTGTCGTTTAAGGTCGAGTTTCCCATTTTTAATGGTGGAATGAAATTTTTTTTAATGGTTGGAATGGAACAACCAAAGGTGGACACGTGGTGCAGCTAGGGGCCGCCACGTGCCCCCTTTGGTGGACCCTATCCAAATTTTGAATTATAGTCTGAATTTCAATTATCAATGCTTTGAAATGCAACATTTATATTATATGGGTCGAATGTTTAACATATTTACAAAGGTTGCAATTTATCAAAGTTTGGGCGCATTTTTCATAAGTCCAAAGTCCAAATATTATCAATGGTTGGTATACCTTATATTTTGGGGAGAAAAATATATTAACACAGGTTGGGCGGAGGTCAGGGCTCGACCCTGCGACCTCCCCCACACAACACGTCATCGATACCAATAACCCACGGCAACAGTTCTTAATAGCATATGTCTACGGCATATATTTGAAGTCATATGGCTTGACCATTGGGCGGAGGAGGGGGCCAGCCCCGCGAGACAACCCCCTCACAATAGAACTTCACCATAGGACCGCAGTGAAAGACCACGAGGAGCAGAGATTTTTATAATGGCGAGTTAATGTTTAATGTGGATTTATTAGCCATTAATCCATACTTAACCGCGCTAAGCTATATCACATCTGGATTATGATAAACGTGTGTTTAGCGCTAATCCAGCGTTTAAACACCCGCTTAGAATTTAAGTAACTGTGGTTTAAAACGACAGCATATTCGGCCTATCCACCAAATTCAGAGATGCCCCCAAATTTAGGTGCCCTAACTAGAGTTATCTCTAGATTTAGTGGGGCTTCCTAGGCAAAATTGGTGAGGCCATAAATTTTGAAAAATTCAACCAAATTGGGAGCAAGAAGAGACATTTATGGATGATTTGTACATTCTAAACACATTGGAGCGGGTTTCAGGAGTATTAGATGAATTTAAACACCACTTTTTGCACATTTCAGCTAATATAGAAGCCCAAGCCATGGAAGCTGGACCAAGGAGATGTAGCCCAGGAGGGGTGAACTCCTATGTCAAAAAATTGTGTTAATGGATCATTGTGATGGTTTGTTGTATATTTTATGGTTGTTGTTCGGCATTATGTTTTTATGTTTTTATGTTCATGAATTTAACATAATCTCCATACATTTACCTGTTTAACACTCACAAACACTTCAAGAAGCCTATGCACATGAAGAAAATGATCAAAAATTTAAATATAAATCTGAAGATGAAATTAGTACAACAAAACTAACATTAAAATTCAGATCAACATGTACCTATACCTATACCACTACATGTACATGTACATGTACCACTACCTATACATGTACCTGTACTCTACTACAACTTGTGCACAATATCCATATACTTTCCATCATGTTGCCTTGATTGCAAAATCCTATCCTGTAATTCTATCCCATAGGATCTCATAATTGTTATGTGATTTACTTGTACCTGCCTGCTAAGAGCATCTACAACCCTAATCTCTTTACCTTTGATGTACCAAATATTGAAGTCAAACTCACTGACCATGGCCAACCATCTAGCTTGTCTAACATTCAGATTCGATTGATCAAATAGATACTGCAATCTGTTGTGATCACTCATCAAAACAAATCGTCTTCCCAGAATATAATGCCTCCACATATTCAATTCATGTATGATCTTTGCTAACTCAAGATCATGCATTGGGTAGTTCTGCTCATGCTCATTCATTTTTCATGACTCATGGCATACTCCATGTCCATCATGCATAAGGACTCCACCAAGTCTTCTCTTTCAAGCATCTTTACATACTACAAACTCCTTGTTTGGATACGTGATATTTAACACCAGAGCATGTGTCAACAATTGCTTAAGCTTCTCAAAACTGGCCTCGCACTCCTCTATCCATTCAAACTTCCTACCTTTTCACTACAATGATGAAATAGGATAAGAAATTTGTGAGAAGTTCCCGATGAACCTCTTGTAGTAACCTACCAATCCCATGAAGGATCTCACCTCATCCACATTCCTAGGAGCTACCCACTGCATGATGGCCCTCATATTTTCTAGATCTATTGTGATGCCCTCCTTAGAAACAACATGTCCCAAGTAATGTACTCCAGTCTGAAGGAAACTGCAATTTTTTGAGCTTAACATACAACTAATGCTCTCTCAACATTCTCAACACTGTTGCCAAATTATCTGCATGCTCTTCCTCATTTTTAGAATATATCAGTATGTCGTCAATGAACAAAATAACTAACTTTTCCAAATGAGGGCTCAACACACTATTCATCAAACACATAAATGTGGTTGGAGCATTAGTCAAACCGAATGGAAATACAACAAACTCATAATTCACATACCTAGTCCTGAATGCAGTCTTGTATATATCCTCCTCTTTGATGCATACCTAATTATATCTCGATCTCAAGTCGATATTCGAGAACATTATTTCTCCCTTTAGATGATCAAATAAATCTTTAATCCTCGGTAATGGGTACATGTTCTTGATGGCCACTTTGTTCAACTGTATGTATTCAATGCACAACCTGAGAGTACCATCCTTATTCTTCACAAAAAATATCGGTGCACCCCATGGTGATACACTCAGCTTGATGTATCCTTTATCGAGCATATATTTTAGCTTCAAATTTAACTATACCAACTCAGGCATGCTCATCTTGTAAGGTGATTTTGATGTTGGAGCTGCCCCTGGTACCAACTCAATAGAAAAGTATACTTCCTTATGAGGTGGAAACTCTAAAATATCTGCGGGAAATACATCCTGAAACTGTTGTAAAATTGGGTACCTACTCAAAAACATCCTCACTAGAAATGTGCATTGCAAACAACACACACCCTTTCCTGTGATTGTGCTTGGCCTACATTGTTGTAACCATCCTAACTGATGTTGCTTTCTTCTTACCATGTAGGACACTTTGTTCCCCATTTTCATCCAAGAACTCAATAGCCTTGTCATAAAATTCTACCTTGGTCCTATGAAGATATATACAATCCATGCCCAATAGCATACTATATGATCCCAATGCTAATATGTTTAAGTGTTTTGTTGCAGATATATCGTTCAAATCAAATATGCAATCTCTTACCCAGTGATCAATTATCTTCTTGGTACATGTATCCAACTGCACTAACCAAGATTCTTCATGCATTAAACTTCTTACGTGGTGCAACATTCTCCTTGTTACATGTATCCTAAGGCCCTACTTGCTTCTTGTCCCATTTTACTTTATTCTTATCATTACCATTCCAGTTTAGCTTCACCTCAGATCTGTGCTTTGATTTCTCATAGAAATGCTTGAGTTTCTGAATAGCCTCCTCCAATGATCTAGGTTCATTGAACTCAATCCTATCTTTGAATGCTATCAACATATCACTAATAAATCTTTGAATCTTTTCCTTCTCCTCCTTGAGGTAAGGCACATATCTCAATAACTCCAAGAACTTTCTAGCATACACATCATCTTTCATGGAACCCATCTTCAACTCATAAAATTGTTTTTCCATGTTATTGTAGTATCTCTCTGACAGATACTTCTTCCATAATAGCCTCTCGAACTCAATTCAAGTAAGTTCCTCCTCATAAATATCTCTGACATTCTTCACATATTCCCACCAAATATCTGCTCTACCTCTGGGGTTGAATGTATCTATTATGGCTTTCAATTTTTCTAACTAATCATGCAACCTAAAACAATTCTTCATACCAAGAAACCATGCCTCTACATCTTGTGGTTTCTTCATCTCTCCATAAAATGTAGGTGGTTTTTCCTTCTTAAACTCATTCGGAAAATATCCCCTGTCACTCCTCCTATAAGGATGATAATGATGACGATCATGATGCCTTTCAGAATACTTGTGTTTTTCACCTCTCCTATCCGTAGTGTCCAAGAACTTGCCATCTCTAATCATGTCATCTCCATCTAACATGTGATCACCGCGAGACCTACTGCCATATGCTCCATTGGTCCCATCCTCATGTCCATAGTTGATCTGAAGTGGCCCTTGTTTCTGTAATTCTAAAAAAATTTGAAGGATGAATGCATTAACCTTTTCTTACTTTTCCTGTGCTTGTATGAGTCTGTCTTTATCTACCTTGAAACTTCTTATTTCTTCCTTTAAACTTCTCAATGCATTTTCCAAGTAAGAATAATTCCCAACACCATGCTACTCATCTGAATCATGGGGAAAGTCTTTGTATACTACCATCTTTCTATTCATTTTTCTCTTTCTCCTGCAATGCATAATATGCCAGCTAAACCAAATCACAATAAAACAACGTGCCTTAGCATAATTCAGGGAGGATATCTCATCTGCAAGATAAAAAAATAAACATAATACATGTATAGATATAATCATATCAACATATAGACATATAACACATAGGTGTATCAACATGTAAATGCCATTCTAGTTAGATTTCAGTCGTCAATGCATGACCACATCACTACATACCATGACTGCATGCTTGACAACATCCACCATACCAATGCACATGGAAAATATCCAAGCATAGAAACAAACAACTTACAAGCATAAACATAGACAATCAAGTATAAACGGGCAATATATGTGACAACATATAAGCACATGTAACTAAACATACACAGGAAATACATGTAACAACATATAATGACATGTATACACAATAAGTAACCAGTCATACACTCATGATGATAGAGTGTACAACAACACCATCAACCTAAACATGGTGACATCACTACAACCATGAACAACACTATGCGGATGCAAAAAACACATACACCATAGGTATGAGAAACACATATACAACCAACAAAAAATCAAGACCAACACACCGCCCATCCAACCCAAGGGGTGAACCATGCTCTTGTGCCACTCTATAACACCCTCATCCCACATCTACCCAAGTAACTAGCCAACCAAGGTAAACATGTGACGAAGAGTTACTATATTCAGATTCAACCTCCTATATGACCTTAAGGAAGTGGAACCAACAGAAACATACAAAACAAACCTTCCACATCAGCAACATAACTCCTAAGAGCTAACCCAACCACTCAGGCCTCTAACCCCTTGGGTCCCACTGCTATTTCATGAATAAAACCCCCTGGAGGCATGCACAGGCCAGCATCCATGCATCTGGGAAGCTCTGGATGCATGCATAATCATGCATGCATGCATCTAGTGACTAAATTTCCCAGAACTATGTCTAGGTCTGCAGGATTTAAGACACTTTTTCAGGCCCAGAGCCTAGAACTCAATGACAAGCTCAAGAATGAGATAAAAAAGTGAAACAATGATGCTAAAGAAATTATTGTAACAAGGACTTGGCTGGACCCCTACTAGCCATGACAGGCATTTCGTCAAACATGTCACAAATATGTAATCTACAGGTCACAAACAAAAAATCTGAGCATAGTGGTATCATACTTATCTGAGAATCACTAAGAACCATTTTTGCTACATCACATTAACTGCACTATAGTCTATTTAGGCATAGGTACATTTTTAATTCAATTATGAATCAAAAAATGATGAAAGCCATAATTCATCACCATCTTAAAACTCAGTGATAACCAACATATAAGCGACAAAAATAACCAACACATAGCAACCATATAATCCATAGAATAACAAGCATATTTACCCATCAATATAAGGGGAAAATAACTCTTATTTCCATAAGAAAAATTCAAACAAGTCTAGGACTTCCACGTTCCACCCGACCATAGACATGGATGAGCCAAATCTCTCTTCATACAGCCACCCCCATGCCATATTCCAAGCATGAATGTGGGATCTCATAAATCGAATTCATCAAAACCAAATTAGGACTTCAAGAGGCCAAACTACTTCAACCCTCAACCACTGATTCCACCTCACAGTCAGACATCAAAACCGTCATGGATTGGTCTTTGCCCAATTTTCTCCAAGGCTCCATATATTTTGTTCCAACCAGGGCTTCCAGGACTAGTAACTCAACTCCAACTATTACAAGGCTTCCAGATCATTTGTCCAACCAGGGATTCCAGGACTAGTAACTCTACCCACCTAGGGCTTCCAGAGGATTTTTCCAACCAAGGCTTCTAGGACTAGTAACGCAACCCACAATTTTCCGTCATGCTTCAAGAGCGTTTTTCCAACCAAGGCTTCTAAGAACTAATAACTCAACCCACGACTAAAGGAACATGAGAACCAACCATAAAAAAATAGTGAAACTGAACCCACAACACCATGGCTATCCAGGAAACGGAAACAATATGAAAATCCACTTTAAATATAGGCAATCCTCCATGCCAATGACATATCATGACCAATAAGCCACATGCATACACCATGCATGCCAAAACTAGTGAGGAAAACATACATGCAACTTGGTACCTGCAAAAAACTCATTGTAGTTGTTAATCCTGATGTCCTATTGCACTTTCCTTCTCTTCCTTTTCCTTCTTGCTCCAATTCACCAAGTATGCAACACCCTCCAAGAGTGCTCCAAGAAAACTCTAAGTATCCAAGAGTATGAGAGAAAGAGAGAGGGAGAGTAATGATATATCTCCAAAACTGAACTAGCAAAAGGTACCAGTTGATCCTCAAAATCCTTTTCATCAAAAAGGCCTATGATTTCTTCATTTTCCTCCTCACATGAAACTTGTGACCTTTCACCTACCTTTTCTCCTAATTTCCATTATGTTCATAAATAAATGTGCCAAAAATACTTTTTTCCTCTTTAATGTCTTACCCATTTCCTTTTCCAATTTCCAGAGCCATAATAACCATGTGAACATATACACTAGGATTTTTTTCCCAACATTCATCTTGGAATACATGTCCTATGACCTTGGTTATTATTTTTCCTTTATTAACTTTTATTACATGAAATTTTGACCAGGGTTGTTACACACAATTTTTAAGAAGATCCCATTAAACATGAGAACATTGAATATCAAAGCTTCTAGGGTGTAGTTTTCTTAATATTAAAGTTGAAGACAATCATCAACTAGAGACCTTAGAATAAAAAACAGTTCATTCGCAAATTTTTATCAGGGTCAAACTTCACATACAAAAATTCATTCTTGAATCAAATTAGTTATATGATTTACCCGAAGAGTAAGATATTTTTATGATTATATGTAACACAACTGAAAAAAAGGTGCATCATAGAGATCCACTTACTCAACAACCATTTGGAGAGAAAAGTATTTAAAAGTAAAATTCTTAAAAGATTCTTTAATTCGTGCAACTTTCTCCTCAAAATGTGTTTCATCATTACAACAACTTCTCATGTGAAGAATTATCCATCGATAATTTGGTTGTAAGGTAGAATTATATCTACTTATTAATGTTTCTTGTTGTAATTGGCTTCAAATTCGTCACTTCCACCTTACAAAAGGAAATCATACTTAAATAGAACATTAATGACATAAAAGGAAGATGATCTCAACTACCTTAAGGATTTCCCAACAGGAAATAGTTTTTTGAAAGGAATCAACAAGTTCTTTGTAAGATGATTTTGTAATTGTTGTAGCAACTAGAGTCCCTATGTGTTCTCTTGGAGATGAATGATCAAAGCTACTCCCAAACTCCCTCTTGTTTGAGGAATTAAATGCTACTGAAGAGTTTATGTTCCCATATTCAAACTGAATGAGAAATTTTCCACAAGAATATCTGACCGTCCCATCATATCAAATCGCCAGATCAAGTAGAAAGGCCATTATATTATTAAAAGGTGTTCTTGGTTCTTTCATTCCAATCTTCTAGCATAAAAGACCTTCTCTATAATATATAGAATGAATAAATGCATCGCAGGCATATAATCCAAAAACACAGGATGATTTAATGAGTCCGTAAACTTCAGGTGAATCATATTTCTTATGTGGATCCAAAGGAGGAGAACCATTGAATTGAATATGTGAAGAAATATTTTTAAGCCAATCTATAGGAAATTTTTCCTCCCTTGAAACATTTGAAGCCCTAAGAAGCCAAGATGTTGAACCACTTTCTTAGCATATATTTTATTTCCATTGTCAACCATCAGAAAAAAGGAAATTGAAGAATAAATAGCCTTGGTAACATTTTCATGTACTCCAAGTAGATGCTTCTCCACTTGGGAAATGATGGAATTATCATATCTTCCTCCCCTAACATGCTTCATAAGCCTAGAAATTTCAGTAAGTTCATTTCCTAGCTCTTCCATAAATATCTTTCTACGAGAAACACAGTGGGAAAGAACCAAATCATCCAAAATTTCACTAAAACCATCTAAGGATAAAAATTCTATCAAAAAACCTTCAACTGAATTCAAGCACTTCACTTCCACTCCTAGACATGTGCACTTAACAATTGCATTAAAAATTTGAGTCAGATAACTCAACAATTATGTTTTATCGCCATTGAATAATAGTATTTCACTATTGCTTATGAGAAGCAAATTATGCTCAGAGTTCAATTACGGAGGTAAAGCCATCTAAAGAAGTTGGATAGGTGTCCAAAATGGTCCTCCATCATGCAATTTGGTGACTGCTAGTTCAGGAAAGGTTCCAAAACTCCACATTAATAGTTGATTAAGTGTGGTTTTATCGAACATATATTTGATGGATAACATGTTGGCAGCCAACAATGTATCAACACTTAACGCTATGTTTGCCTCTCCAAAATTGAAACTAAACATTTATTGATCCACACTTAGAAGCTGAGAAAGCTCGGCTTGAGATTCTAAATATTGGGGATAAAAAACATGAATGAAATCCCCACCAAAATCTACACCAAGTGGCCAACATATGATAGGGTTAATAATCATTGTAGAGATCGGATGTACGTATGTTTTGAATTCCTGCAATGAATGTTTGTGAACACTTGGAGGATGATTAATCAAACTAAAATCCCCAGCATGAAGTCCATGGTTAATCACTTCACCAATCAAGAGATATTTCAAAAAAACTAGCTATCCTAGTGAACCCTTTCCAAATCCTTTCCAAATGTCTTGTACCCTCCCCAAATATCAAGAGAACACTATTAGAAAAAATACTTATTAGCATTAGTATCACCTCCCTTGTCACCCCCTTATTTTCTTCTTGTAATCAAACAACTGAGATACTGATTTAGCAAGGGTTGAAAGTGCATATTTTTCTTTTTGAAGATATTGTCCAAGGTATTTTCCTGTGTAAAAGGCTAAAGTGAGTTGTTTCAAATTCTGAAAAACAGATTCCTCACTAAAGGAAAATATCTCATTAAACAATAAATGTAACATATCAATATGTTTAGAGCAATATATTTTCCCATTGTGGGTCCTGGTTGTTGCAACTTCAAAAATAAAAAACAATCACTTGACTGGTTTCACACCCTTCTCATATGAAAATGATTATTTAGAAGCTTGTTCAATATATTTATTTATCTATGTATCTTCCAAACATCCATCACAATGTAATAATGACTTTTTCTTCCACACCAATGTAAAAACAACCTTTGTGCATATTTTCCCTCAAATGTTGTATGGGGAATATTACTGATACAATTGCATAACACTTCTTGACACCCATCCAATTTAATATGCTTATTGACAAAGAATTTGTATTAATAATACTCTTTTATATGGTCTATCTAGTTTTTCCAGTCGTATCAAATTGTAAACCATCCGAAATGTATTTTCTGAAAGAATCCTATGGAAATCTTAAAATAGATCAACAAGGTGAGCTTTAGCATAAAAATTTGAGAATTAAGGAACAAAATTACCACTTGGAAACTATTGTTTCACTGTTATTAAGGCATCACATGTTGTCCTAGAAGCTGTTATTGGCCCAGATTCTAGATTTTGATATGGACTCTTGAAAACTTGCCCCAACTATTATAGAAAATCCATAAGATAAATGATAAAATATTGTTATCTTATAATACATGCTCGATCTAGATAGGATGCATGTTCACTTTTGCCTTTGCCATAATTTGAACATGGATTACCACCCCTTGAATAAGATGGAGTTACTTGAGTGACAGTGGAATCTTGAGTTCCTGTGGCTAGCCCATATTTCAATAGTGATTGATCATTTCCTAGTTGATGCCAATAGCATAGAAGAAAAGTAAAGTACATGAAAACAAGGATGATAACTCTCTGAAATATGAATTATTTTTAGCCATAAAGTGGGCATTCAAATTCATTTCGTTCATTCCCAACATGTGCAACACATTACTATACGCACCCAAACCGAGATCTTTCATCACATGCACACCCAACATGTGTCATTAGATATGCAGTTGCATTACCTGGTGTATCAAAAAAATAAAAATGAAAAAATCTAAGCATGCATATGTTATTAGCTATCCATGTCACTGATTTTGGCATCGCCATACATACATTTCCCTTTATTGAGCGCTATTTTAACACTATTTTTTAAACAATACTTACTCTTCCATTTTCCAAATAAATGGACATCATTGTTGCAGATTCCATGACCCATGATAAAGGGTTCCACATGAAGCCAAAAAAATTCAAGATTTTACTTTCCTTTTTCTCTTTCAACCTTGTTGGGTCCAAAAAGCTCCAACCATTGTTGAAATTCATCGGATGTCAAACCTTCCCATTTGCATCAAAGGTTTACAAAACCTCCTCAATGGGGATATTTTCTAAATCTATTGCTTCTCTACTAATCATTTCGAGATCAGTATCCCCTTACCATATTCACAATTCATAATTTTGAAATATCCTACAGTAATGGTGTTTCATGTAACACACTTGTTTCATGGGAATTCCTTATACTTCCACATTTTGCATGCATATCTAAAATGGCACTATCCACAAAAACATTCAACTCAAATCTAGTTCCAATTATGTATCCTTGAATTTATTTCCCCTGCTTGAGTGAAACTAAGTTTTCACACATGGAAATGACACTCCGAAGGTGAAGGAATCAAGATTTAATCCCAAAAGATTCATTTTGTGGAACAATTTCATTACCTTTCTATGGTGATTACTCTGTGTATACCCTGAAGGCATTGCATTCCATGTTTCCTTAGTTCTTTGAGGAATTTGGTCAAACATTTGGTGTGAAAAATCCATACTCTCGCATTTTGTACACAAGGCTACATGGGCACTCTCCACAAATAATTTGGTCTCAAATCCATTCATAATCACATACCCATGGGGTTCCTTTCCATGTTGCATAATTGTTAAATTAGTGCATGCCCTGAGAAGGTTGGGATAGATGAAACCATCCAACTTCACCCCAATCCTTTGAATTTCATGAAATATATTGATTGATTTAATATAATTACCAGACCTTGCATAAGCTACACAATCATGGTAATCCATGATACTAAATTATGGTCATCCATTTTATCAAAAATTGGGTGCACATCTTCCAGACTTCTAGACTTGGTATACATTATGAAAATATTGGTATCGAGTTTAATTTCCTCCTCAATGCCATTCTAAACAATGTGGGCATGGAATTTCGTACCCTGGAGTATAACTTTCAAGTTGGAACATGTTTGTAATAAATAAGCATAGGTGTTCAAGTCAAAAAAACTTCCATGTTGGTTCTCATAATGAAAAATTTGTGTTAAACCATTTCTCACTCTATGCTCTCTACAGTGATTGTCCATACCAATATTTTTGGATTCTCCTTTATGGGTTTCAGTAGTGGTGAGAACATTGGAGTTCA
Source organism: Pinus albicaulis (assembly GCA_034641835.2). Classification (NCBI taxonomy): domain Eukaryota; kingdom Viridiplantae; phylum Streptophyta; class Pinopsida; order Pinales; family Pinaceae; genus Pinus; species Pinus albicaulis. Next base: position 568,225,109 of record CM076578.1, read on the forward strand.
AGGTAGAAGTTAAAACAAAAAAATTCTCTTCCTTGGGGATTAATTTCAACTAACCTATAAAAAACTCGCCATCGGTGTAAAAATATTCAATCATCATCGAAATCGATCTGGGGTTTTCTGAGTATGCTCCCTTGACCTAAATTTTGACAGTGGGATTTAGAAGCAAGGATTAGATTATCATTCGTAGGGGGTGTCGCCTTAATATCTTGAGTCTTGGAATCGACTCTTCATTGGATCACTGTAGATATTCATGTCTAGATCTGGGAAAGCTTGAGTTCCTGGGATTGATCCTTGCAATTGGAAGCCCTAAGGTTAGGGGATCAGTTCTAATATATCAATGATATCTGGATGGATTTTGATTTCATGGTATTGGTTAGAAATGGTTGGGTTTTCATACTCTCCTTCATCATCATCAAAGCCAAGAGAGAATGACTAGCGTTTCTATTCAAAATCAAGACTGAGGGAGAACGTAGGAGCTTCAAATTCATCCATTAGAGTGATTAATTAGAAAAAATTATGATGCACAAATTCAACTTTGTATTGAAATGTACTTTGAATTTAAGCAGATTAGTGCCAAATACTCGAGATCTTTCTCCCTAGAAACAAACTTGCATGATGATGTAGCAAGTCTCCCTATTGCAGTTTATAAGTGGATGGATCTCGCTTATTTTATGGCTTTGTTGATGTTAAAATTGTTGGGTAAATTAATTGCTTAATAAAAACAACTAATCACATATACATTAACTATCAATCCGAGGAACGTCTTTTTTTTCAAGGAAATCAGAAAAATATATGCAAGAAAATACCAACAGCTAACACTAGTTCTACATGAATTGGTTTTACACTATCGAACTCATTCGACAAGCAATAAAATGTAAGACTTGAAAAATAATACTAAATTGCAAAAGCTGAAAGTAAATGATATGAAAATAACTATGCTAATCATGCAACTTGAATCAATACTGAATTAAATCATACCTTGCCAAATTTTAAATTTAACTTATTTCACTCAACATAATTCAAATCTTAATCTGGAGAAGTCAATTAATTGAAATCTAAAAATTACATGAAATAACAAATCTAGAAAATGCATCAAATAACAAATTACTTGATTAAAAAGGAAATTTACTTCAAGGAACAAGAACTTTAATTCAAAGAAACAAACACACAGCTAAACTATTTTAGATGTTCAAGATAGCACCTCATCCAAGGTAGTGGGCCCAACTACCCAAGACTCAGTTCCACCTTGAAGAATAATTCATATCAGATTACAAGTAACAGATGTAGAACTCAATGGATATATTCCTTCATTAAAATATATGAGAGAAATAATTACATCAAAATGAAGCTCTTAGATTTGCCTCGATTTCAAAAATTATTCATCCTCCCTCTCATTTATCTCTGTTTTCATTTAAATACGTAGAGAGCAAAGAGAAACTACAACTAATTTGATTTCAAAATGATTTTCCATTACAATTATAGGTTTTCTACAACAAATTGATCACTAAGATCATATCTGAAATATCTCTCCATCATGATTCAGCTGGAACAAGTCGAATCTAGTATTGCAATTGGAAGAATTTGGAAAACGGCCACAACAACAAATATGAGAAAATCGCCTTCAGAGAAACTTTTGTTTCTCTCAATGAAAACCAAATTTTTGAAAAATGTTCATTAAAATACTGAATTGGTTTGTTCTTCACAAAACCTGTGTCTCGGAGTTTCAATATTTATCTTCACTTGTCTGAAATATCCAACGCAAAACCGTCACTTTTTATCTAGCGAATTTCTGAGTTGGAATATTTGATTATGAGTTGGAGAAAAAATTTCCAATATGGAAGAGATCTTGGAGGCTAAAATTGTGAGTGATGTTATAACAGATTAATAAACCATCATTGGTGAAATCATGCATAATAATCTCCCCCAAACTAAACATGTTGCATTTCCTCATGCAATATAATGCCTCTGTACCAACCAAGTTATAATACATTAATCAAAATTTTATCCCAACTCATGATATTGATGGAACAAAAGAATTCTTCCCCAAACGCTTCTTTAAAACAATAGTTGTTGAATTCTATCAATGTTGGTAAAGCTATAACAATTTTCATATTTACATTCAACCATATGTATATGAAGTTGCAACAAAATATGATACAAGTAACAACAAATTTGATTAACCACTTTCTCAAAAACTGCAAACCAGATTTTGCTGAAATTTTGTTGGAATATTTATCCAATATAAAAATGAAAGTCGTATGATGCACAAATCATAAGATATAAGAAAAATGTTTGTAATTAACAGTGCATAATTTCTATAAATTTACAAACTTTTTTATCTTGAAATTTTATGGATTTGTGTATTTTAATGATACCTCTTTGTTGTCCAAAAATCACAAAAATCCAGTTGATAGTTTTAAAGATATACGTGAATCAATTTCTACACTATATAAGAATGAAATTGTATAGCTTAAATGAGGAAGAAATGAGCAAACATCCATCATGCATAGCAACTCCTCCCCCAAAATGTAAAATTAGCATGCCCTCATGCTACACTAGAAAACAAATTGAAGTGGTTGCTATAATCGTTGTTGAAATATTTTCTTGGTGTATAACAACATGGAATAAGGGAGGTTTTGAGAATGAATAAGGAGATTTATGGATGATAAAGAATATTAATGGCATGGTCATGATAATGAAAGTAACACTCCCCCAAATTGAAAGCTTTTGTGTCTCTGAAAAATGGGAAGTGTTAAAGAAGGGGAAATAATGGTTGAAAAGTATGAGTGAATAATGCTCAATAATTTTTCATGACATTCTCCTAAACTTTTAATAAATCAAAAACTTATGCTATTTTATCTAAATTTTTACCTCCGTAAAAATGTGGAATGGCATGTATGGACTGAAATTTGTTGAAGCTTATGTAGGTTAAGTTGATGTTGAAAGTGATGTGGAAGGTGGAAGCCATGCAAGCTAAAAGAAAGTAATCATAAAGTGGAACAGGGTTTCCTTACCCCAAACTGATTAGTTTCCCTCTCATCAAGGTTTCTAAAATATATCTCATGAGTAGCCACAATCAGTAATTCATCACCTTAATTACCTCGTTATATATAAAATCAGCATAATCATGTTGTGAATGTCATGGGATAATAATGGATAATAAGGGAATATAAACGAGAGTAAAAATTATGAGGAAAAAATGCATTCTCTATACCCATAAGCTTTGGTTGTTATGAGCACAAAAATTGTGAGAATTAGTTATCTAAGTGTTTGCTTCTCAAGGTCTGACCAATTACCTGAGATTCAAAATCAGAATTAGGCCTCTTTTTTCCACCCCAAAATAATAGTAGTGTTGTTAGGCTACAAATAAATGGAGACTGATTTGGAAAAAAAACTATCTTTGGTTAAAGATATAAAACATGTAGAATCAAGGAATGATAAATTAGATGATTTAAAATGCCAAATATAAAATATCCTAAAAGTTTCATCCATGACATGTAAAGTGAATATTTATAACTCAATAATAGATCTAAACCATAACCATCATCATCTAAGAACTGATTAAATATTACCTCGTGAACCATAAGTTCTAGAAACCTTATATATGCAACAGTAGGCTTTATCGGCAATTATTTTTGAGAAAAAAAGGTAACCAAGTAGATCATAGTATTGAATTATTTGTTATACCATAGGCATGTCCACTACTTCCAGCAGGCGTCAATAGCCTCGACAGGGATGCCTTTTAAACCCATTGAGATACCAGTGTCCCATCTATTAGAAATAAGTACATAGTTACAAGACAATTTCAATTTATTTAGAGGTCTACTGAAGATCATTGTTTTACCTTGGTAACTAGTTAATAACAATGTCATTCATGGGAGAAAATGAGACCTCTTTTCCTCCAGCTTTACGACCGAAGGCCATCACCCTGGCTTAGTGACCAGTAGTGGTAATGTCACTCTATTAGGACCTATGATCATGGTAGGTCGGTTTATGATGAGACTTCCTATCCTCTAGATGATTTCTTTTATTTAAAATTCAACTATGGTTATTATTAATCAATAAAATTTTACTTAATATATGGGGTGGTAGGTCAATTCCTTAAGAGCTAGGGATGGCGTAAATATTTTTGTAGTAACATATTTTCAACTTCGGTACTTTTTCTTCTAAAAAACTAATAACCTTAAAATGGTTGTTGATAAATATATTTTTCTTTATCAAGATTTGGGTTGAGGAACAACTCATTAGATAGTGATGGAAATATTTAAGTACAATTTTATGGTCATCATCATAAATTTTACAAGATCGGGGACTTGAAAAAATAGGAAAGTTGAAAGTTGGCATGATGAAATCATCTTTGCATAATTATTCCTTAAAAATAAGATTATGTTTATAGATAAACAAAGATAAATTGACTACCCAATCATTATGTCAAATATTACCTAGAACATTAAAAGTATTTTCCATTCACTAAGGAGAAAAAAATCAAAAAGACCTACAAGTGTTGAATCAAAGATGTGAAAATGGGTAAATAACAATAGTTTTAACTAAGGTAACAACAACTATGAGTCAGGAAACATCAATTGTGATCTAAGGGAACAATGATTGCGACCTGAGGGAACATAAATTGCGACCCGAGGGAACAACAATTGTGATCTAAGGGAACGATAACTTCAACCAAGGGAACAATAGTTGTGACTAAGGGAACAACAACCACGACCAAGGGAATAGCAGTTGTGACTAAGGGAACAACAACCGCGACCAAGGGAACAACAGTTGTGACTAAAAGAACAATAAACGCGACCAAGGGAACAACAGCTGTGATTAAGGGAACAGAAACCGCGACCAAGGGAACATCAGTTGTGACTAAGGGAACAACAACCGCGACCAAGGGAAAAATAGTTGTGACTAAGGGAACAGAAACCGCGACCAAGGGAACAACAACTATGACTAAGGGAATAACATCTGTGACTAAGGGAACAACATCTGTGACTAAGGGAACAACAATCGCGACCAAGGGAACAATAGTTGTGACTAAGGGAAAAACAACCGCGACCAAGGGAACAACAGTTGTGACTAAGGAAACAGCAACCGCAGCCAAGGGACCAACAGTGTGGCTAAGAGAAAAACAATCATAACCAAGAGAACAACAGTTGTGACTAAGGGAACAACAACCACGACCAAGGGAACAACAACTGTGACTAAGGGAACAACAACCATGACCAAGGAAATAATATTTGTGGCTAAGGTAGCAAAAATTATGATTCGAGAATTATTTACCCAATAGTACTAGTGTTGCATGTTACAACCTTGAAACTACCCATACCATTTTAATATTGTAAGCATGAAGTATCAATTATGATTGTGGAAATCGCTCCCAAAAACTAACTTAATGGGTGATCCTAACAAGGTGACATGGAGAAGGATTAGTCATCCAACAGTCGTAGTCACTTTACAAAATAATGAGGAAGTAAGAGTGAATCATTCCTGACGAGACTTACCATAAGAGTTTTTTATATGAGATATGAGGAAACCATATACTTGATAACATTGGGCAACAAAAGGATAGATTTGGAGCATTAGCATGAAACTTAATAACTTCCTTTTATTTTGATGAAGGAATGAAGTTTGTGACTTTGAACACCTAAAACATAAAACAATAAGAGAAATCAGAAAAGAAACAAAACTTTATTGAAAATCTCGATAAATAAATAAATAACTTAAGTTACAACAGTTGTGATTTCAATTGCAGCAATGTTGTTTCCTAAGGGAACATCAATTTGTTTCTAGGAACAAAAATCTGCCAATGATGAATGAATGGAAAATAATTATCTTTTGGAAAAATTCTTTGGTGGCAATGACTTGAATTTTCAATTCTTCATTTTTCCTATTATGAATCTGTCAAGTAATGAAAAAGTCTTCACATCGTTTTCTTTATGTTGGTGGCAAATAGCAGGAACAATTTTGTAGCAAGCTCTTATGATAAATAAAATTAGATCATGACACCTAGAAAGAATCAAAATCAGAAAATATTAACTTCCTTAATAGATGATTTTCATTATCATTTCCTTCGAGAATCACTCGTTCATAAATTGACCTCTTTTATTCTCCTGGGACCCATAAAAAATGAGCGTCTACCTTCAATAAAACATGAAATAATGGAAGAAGAGAGGTGTATGGGCTCTCTTAATCCAAGAAATATAAAAAAATAAATAAAAAATAACAAGTAGTTACTTTATAAAAAAAATCCACATAAAGATAAAGAAAACAAAATTTATTTGTCACCTGCGAGAGAGCAATGGTCGACCATACTAACCAACAGTGTTTTCATCATAAATTCTTTTTTTTTTGTCCACTTTGAGTGATTCCAAATAAAAATGAAAGCTAATTCAAAGAGATATCACTAATGGAAACAATTTTTAAAAATTCCATGATATGATATGTCAAATTTACTTAGAACAACCTGCATAACAAAGTCATTTTCGATTTCCCAACCTAGACCAACAGTTGGTATTTGAAGCATAACGTTTTCGCTTGATAACGGATTGAATTGATTCAAATTGGAGATTAAATTATTTTGATATATATATCTCCAATAGAAACAAATTTTTTATTCAAGAAGAATTTATGGGTCAAATATTCTAGTGACAGCAGGAAAACAGAGTTTTAAGAACCCTTATTTACAATAGGCAGTCAGTATTATGCTCATAACTTTCTCATACGATATCGAAATAGAGTGATTAAAATTTCCTTGTAAACTATATTCATATGGGAATATACCATAGAAACATTTTTTCAATATCTAGTTATTTAGGCCTCCAAAAAATGATTGTCCCAACTCTGTCCCTAAGCTGCCTACTAGACACCCTGTCATTGTTTTGGTCATAACTTTTTTGTTTGAGATCCAAATTAAACGATTAAAATTGGGTTATAAAGTATAAATCAAGGGATCCTTAGTATGGAAATATGTTTTGAAAATATTCCAAATTGGTCCCTCAAAACATGATTGTACCAACTATTTTTCCAGAAATTTCATGAAGCCCGCAAGCCATAAAATATGATAAACAACTATTTTTTTCAAAAGAGTGTTTGTAGAAATGTAATTTTAAATATAATATGTCTAAGTACACAAATAAATCCAAATATTTATCACCGATATCGATTTACACAACATATTACAGCAAACACAACTCTTTTTACATATAAACAAATTTATTTATTTATGTACTTATTTATTTTATTTTCTACACTAACCTACTTTACCTTCAAAAAGATGAAATATATCTACGTATAAGAGTACTTCCAATGGAACCATTTTCGAAATAAGGCCTCAAGTATATACATACCCAAATCATAAAAATACACATTAATAAATATTAGGGTAGGTGAGACCAATTTCCCTTAAGAAGATGGTGCCAAAAATTGTTGAAGTATGGGGTGATGCTACAAACAAATGATGGAGTGAAACCAATCTTCAATAACTAATCCTCCTCTAGTTCATGAGTAAATTTTTCTTCCTCCAGCCTATGTGTCGTTCCTCCTCCTGAGACTGCCTATGTTTTTCTTGCTCTATCTATCTCCTCTCCTCTTCTTTTACAGTTGCTTCTCAAGCAATTCATCCTACTTCCCGCTCTCTTCTTCTTCTTCTTCTTCTTCCCCTTCTCTCCTTTGTGCATTTTTTTTGTTTCTCTTGTGTTTAAAGGATCGGCCTTCCATTTCCTGTTTCTCTCACCCAATGAGTACTTGATCCTTTTCCTGGGAGCTAAATTCTTTACTTGAGGATTTGTTTCCTCCTCATCCTGTTCCTACTCTTGCAAGTTCTGACCTGGTGGATCATGAGGTGAACCGGTGTTCATGGTTGGATGTGTCTTAATTTTGACATTGTACCAATTCTTTATCTTTTCATATTCAGGTCAACATATTGATGAATACCTTGTATTATTCCAGATACTTTCACAATGTTGCATGACAATCTGCCCGGGATCATATGCATGGAAGTATTTGGTGGCAAAGTGTAGGAAATTTAGCTCTTAATTTTTAGTTGTCAATGCCTTATGACATTTTAATTCATATAATTTGATCCTTAATGGAAATATAGGCTAACGGGTTTTCTTCCTCCTGTGAATGGTTCCTGACAGTCCCTTGTCCAGTTGATTTTCCACCTCCTACATGGCCACCTTGTTTGTCACATATTGCTGCATAATATGAGGGGTTGTTTGAAATCTGAAGCATCTTATGTATGTTCCCTCGGACGCTGCAAACTAGTTCACAATATCTTGAAGTGACTCCTTCACTTGATCTATCATGCATGGCATATCAATATCAAATATCAAGCAAAATATGGTTGCAAAGAAGTGTTTGGCAAATCTGTCGTATGTGCCTCTGAAACTTCCTTCTGATAACACCCTATAGTGGACATAAACTGGGAAATTTACTTTAGGAGTCTAGTTCCAATATATTTTTGGGAATTTGTATCATGAACAGATTCCATCCAGGAGATATGCAGACATGTAAAATTATGGAGTTTGATTTGTTTGAAAATATGCTTTGGTCTACCCCACCTGTCGCTCCAACTCATATGATAATATATCCACCCAATTAAAAGCTTTTCCACGGATCACCACCAGATTAGCATATATATCATATTGTCTTGGAACACGTTAGCGTTCTTGCAACCAAACAAATGACAATACATAGATATCATATACTTATATATTTCTATTAATATCTTCATCGGATAAACTGTTGATGGGCGATGGCGAATCTTGGCAGGTTCTCGACACCATTGTTTGATAACATCAGTCGTGTCGATGTTGGAGCATCTCATATAAAATTCATCATTTTCGTATTCATTGGGATTGAGCATCTTTTAATATTTTTTCATATCCTCACCATAATAGGTCGAGAGGTGACCTCCACTCTCACTGCGAAGCACAAGGTGAGAGTCATCCATATTTGTAATTATCCATTCAATAGCTTTAGCATGTGGCATGACCAAATATTAGCACGTGATCCTATGTATCCTAGAGTTATTAATGTTGATATATTCATGCACATATTCTAAGTCCTTAGGAAACATTTCTTGCATGAATGTGGTGTAGATATTTCTCCGGGTAACCTCTGTCATCTTTTCAATAAAACACCGAGTGTACACCTATATAGGAATATCAGGAATTGCAACTTCAATCGACTCATCAGCGCTTGCTTTTGAAATTTCTTTAGAGGCTACTCTATGTGGCGACATGTCTCCAATAGATGACGACAAAGTGTTTACACTTGTAGCACAATAATTTGTTTGTGGAATCACACTCATAGCGACAAGATCATCTTAAAACAACGAACTATACAGAAATATTCATAAACCACATTCAAAGAGTCATCGCTAGTGATAAAGCGTGAAAAAATATGAATGAAATCCAAAAATAAACTGCATCCAAGCAAAAATCCACATGCAAATTAGGAGGGCACACTCTCAAAGCACGAAGGGACATGCATGGTCATTTGGGGCTTTGTAATGAGCTAATTCACTCAAGAAAGAGGAAAACATCAGCCAAGGCGCACTGTAGCACCCTAAAGGGTCAAAGGAATGGGATACAATCCCTTGAGGTATTCCCTATGCACCCATGCACCTTGTGAGAGAAGGAGGATGCACTGGCGTACTTCGAAAGAAAAAAGGATGAAGAAAATAGAGCTTCGAGTATTCAAAGTTTGCATATGAGCTCAAGGCAAAGGAGGGCACACTGTCGCATCCTGAAGAGTTAGATGAATGAAGCTTAGAGTCTTCATGATGCTCCCATGCACCTTAAGGAAAAGAGGGTGTAGTGTAGCACTCTGTAGCGCTAAATGGAAACTTGACATTCCCTCGTGATGCACCCATGTGCTCAGGAAGAAAACTGGGTCAAACAAGGCGTAGTTTTCAAGGTTGAAGGAGCTTCAAGCTCAGGAAGTTCCCTCTGCCTATAAAAAGCTCAGAAACGGTATTAGAAAGTATAATTCAATGATCAAATGAGGAGAACAATTATATGTAAGGCTTTATGGTTTCTGTCTCATGCATGGTGCAAGACAAAATGTTTTGGGAATGTGAAAAGTTTCTTTCATGCGCCAGTGATTTAGCACTTGTAGGATGAAGATTCAACTATAATTCCAGCAAAAAAACTACAAAAAAAGTGATTGACAGCAAACAAAGCAAGATTTAATAGTGAAATGATGAAAATAATTAAAATATTGAGCATGCAAACTTACTTTTTGCACTAGTTGATGAAAGTCTTGATGATTCTCTAGTTGTGCACTCAACTCAGATGAAATGATGGTGAAAAGAATGATTAACTGAGTTCATTTAAAGAAATCAACATGAAAAATAGATTCATGCATGAGTGACACTTATTATCGGATGAAAGGAACAGTTAATATGGAGTTAATGCGGTTCCTATTTTCTAGGAGTGCGCCCTCTTGCAACATGTTTGGTCATGCATGTAACTGGGCAGGGTGCAAGTCTTCCTCATGAAAGAGTGCTCCCAAGTAGGGTGCACTTTCTCATCCTAAATGAGTGCGCTCAAGTAGGGTGCATTCCTTCATCCCGAAGAAGTGTGCTTTCTTCAAGTGCAAGCCTTTTTCTACTTTAAGTGTGCCTTTTGCTTTTGTGCCAGAGATTTTTTTGCGTTTTCTTTCTTTTTTGTCGCTTTTTTGTGCTTTTTGAGTGTGTGCATGGCTATAAGTAAAGTTGCTAAGTCTAGAAAATATCATGAGTTCACATGACCACAACTTATGAACTCAAACACTTATAATGGTTAAGTGATGACACTTGAGAAACATTGACTTAGGAGGATGTGACATTATAAGAAAACACACAAATATCAAATCAAACCACTTAATGACGAAAGGGGTTTGAAAATCCAGTTAGAGTAGGCTCCAAAATCGATATAGGAAAAAAAATTTGAGGGTCATATTCACATCGACAACATTGGAAACACACTGGGATAACCCCAGCTTCTCTGAAATGGTTTCGTTGTAGGCACAAAGTCTCATTTCTCCAGGGAGTATTGATTCGATCAATGAGTTAGCTTCAACTCCCCACTCTACCTCGTAAAATATATAGTCTTCCCAATTTCTCTTCTCAGTGTAACACAAACATTAAACGAGCCATATCAATATCCCATGGACATAAGTAAGGAAAATATAGTACGGAAAAATGAAAAACCAATCAGAGTGTGAGTTTTACATCTCTGGCATTGCTCTGTTGCCAGCAAGCATAGAAAATACCCCGACAGAGTCGCTTCAAGAACAAAAACGTTTCTTTTCTTCCAATGAGGCTGGAAAGTACCTAGGTAAAGTCCCTTGCTTTAAAGGTGTAGTTGAGTGTGATGCCTGAGACTTCGCCATCTTTCTTGTCCAGGCGTGACAGTTGAGGGTGATGAATTAGGGGAATTTTGAGGTCTAAAATGGGCCTCCTAAGAAAAATGTAAAACACAAATAAATTTTATAAGAACTAATAGGATTCAAGATGATGATGTCAACCATGGGGGATGATTCATCATTTTTTAAGTAAAAGGGTAAAAATATTAAAAATTAATAAAATAATAAAACTACTTTTTAACTTGTATTTTCAACTTATCTCCCAAAGTTTTTACTCAAATTTCAAGTGGGAGTACTCGTTGGATTCAAAATTTAATTCCTCATCCAAGGATTACCCATGTTGCATACTTTCAATGGACCATGCTACACGAAAAATGAGAAATACATTAAAAAACACAATTACAATCACGTTTTTCATGTATTTCTCATTTTTCATGTAGTAGGACCCATCAAAAGTATGCAACATGGGTACTCCTTGGATGAGAAATTAAATTTTTCATCCAACGAGTACTCCCGCTCGAAATTTGAGTAAAAACTTTGGGAGATAAGTTGAAAAAGTAGTTTTTCTTTTTTCCCTCTAAAATTTGATGATGTAATCAAATCTTATTTTATTATTTTCACTATTATTTTATAATTTCCTTAGGAGGCCCATTTTAGACCTCAAAATTTCCCTAATGATTTTCACCTTTTATCTCTTTGCACTTCTCGTTCACCCAACTCGCCCGCCGTGCCCGTCGGTCATCCAACTCGTCCACCGCACGCCTTTAACCAAAAGCCCTCGTCCACACACGCCTTTAACCAAGTCGCCTTTAACCGAAAATCTTCCACCCCCATTGTTGTCACTTGAGTTTACAAACTACACCTATCCTCCACACTTAACCAAATTTCCTTTTAATTGTTATCATGTAGCGAAAATTAATCTTATTTATCTTCAATCAATTATCTTTATGCAATGGAAATAGCATCATAGATAAACAATGTACACACATATCAAATGGGAGGGCAACTCCCAAAATAAGCCTGCCCATGCAAATTCACTTTACAAAATTACATTTTTTACAATCATGTGCAGCCCCTGCACGTTCTGCCTGAACGCTGCTTACATGCAGCCTCTACCCACGGCATGTGTTCACTTCAACACCTCCCATGGCCCATTGTTCAACTCGTAGAGACCCACGATATTTCTTTCTGCCTGATGGTTCACTCGATATTGTGGTGTGATAGCTCGCCCATTTACCCAACTCGCCTATGGAACTCTGAATTCCCACCCTGCAATACACATTCTTGTGGCTCAACTTTAACAAAACCCCACCTCTGCCCATTTTGTTGCAGTTTTTCCTTATGCCTGGCTCACATTTATTCCTTGCCTGAACTCCTGTGTTTCTTGGTTCTATGATCCTCCAACGAATTTCACTCGCTCATATATATAGGTTTTCCATGGTTGGTATTTTCTCCAATCGCCACGTCCTTTGGACTTGTTCATGGATCGTTCTGCCCATGTGCAACCTGGTCAACCTGAATGCCACCAAAGCACACTTCTTTGTTAATTATTCAATTCATCAGGCTAACCATTGATTGGTAGGGTGGACACCCCGCTCATCCACACGCACCCACCCATCACACTGCTCGGTCGCCCAACTCGCCCATCGGTCGTCCAAATCCTCCAACGCACACCTTTAACCAAACGCCCTCATCCACATGCGCATTTAACCGAACTTATACATGCCCTTCGCCTTTAATTAAACACGAGTCACATTTAATTTAATACGGGTGCTCGTCGCTACAACACGCTCGCACGCCCATCACACAACTCGGGCACGCCTGTACCTGCATCGTTGGTTTTTTGACTTTCTCATCCGCTAGTGGTCGTCACGAGCGCTCGACCAACTCAAGGCCCTGACATCCTAGCCCACTCTAAAAAAAAATTTGTCATCCTTGAAATCCATTATCCCAGTAAATTCCATCATGAATACTGTCATCTCTATATCGATGCCCAAATAGCTCTGCCCATGACCTGCTCCATGACCAAATCCTGTCGCAATTCTGCAATACCATCATGTATTAGATCCCCTTGTGATGGTGAATAGTTGGGTATCTAATCTAACCGTAACATCTCCTCCACAAGGACGCATGTATCTCACATCATCATGACTATCATCGCATCCTGATGCAAATCGCATCTATCTCGGCTCCATCTTGCTCATACTCCAAGGGGTCTCATTGTCTTGAGTAGCTAACAATGAGCCCTGTCCCATGCTAAGTATAGAAAGAGAGAGGGGATGGGAAGGTTGAAGGTGTTCCATCCTCCTTCTCCAACATCTCAATCCATGAGTCAGGATCCTCTTATTCCAAAATTTGCATGTATGCTTCTCGACTCTCCTCCTTATGAGTCTTCGGTCTCACATCCCAGTTATCCTCCATCGCCTCTAGCCTCCCTTTTAAATCCAGGATACTATCGGAAAATGCTCGCACAATCTCTTCCTTCTCCATGAGTTTTTCCTTCGTACGGTACAACCTCTCATAAACTTCTTCATCCCACTTGATGTCTTCCACACCCATTGTTGTCATGGAATGTAGAGCCAGTGCAACGGAATGCAATAGAGATCATAGATGTATGCAAGATGGGGTTATTGGATAAAATAAGTGTTGGCTACAAAGTTTGGTGTTTCTCGACTTGGAGATTCATGGGATAGTCGTCCAAGCTTTGGTGGACATAGGTTCCACTCATGATTTTATGACGACAGGGTTAGCGAAGGAAGTTGGATTGCAGCTTAATCCCAAAGAAGTGGAGGTCAAGGCAATGAACTCAAGGGCTAAATTTTTGGAATTGGCCAGTGATGTGTCAGTCTGAATTGCAGATTGGAAGGTTTGTTTGGACTTCACGGTGATGGAGATCAACGATTTTGACATAAAACCAGGGCGGGATTTTCTGAATGGAAACAAGGCAATTGTTGTGTCATTTTGCGATGAGATCATGTTGATTGGAGATACATGAATGTGGAATTTTTCTACTCACCAACAGCGGAGGGAGGTGAAGGAGTGGCATGTTTATGCACTAAGTATGGGTAGGGAGATGCAGGATTTGGATGTTGAGACACATGCACCAGTCATCAGAGAGACTGAGGATGATGATGGAGTGGGGACACCTATTCCAGCTGAGATTTGCGATGTATTGGAAAAATATGGAGATATGATTCCCGATGAGTTGTTGAAAGTACTACAACTAAGACGTGCAGTGGACCATAACATTGAGCTAAATTCGGGGAAGCAACCACCAGAAAAATATCCTTATCGTTTGTCAGGACTAGAGTTGGAGGAGTTGAAGCGCCAATTGAAGGAATTGGCTAATACAAGATTCATATGACCCTCGGGATCCCCATATGGTGCTCTAGTTTTGTTTCAAAAAAAAAAGATACGAATGAGTTATGGATGTGTTGTGATGATCATGCATTGAATAAGCAAACGATAAAGAACAAGTATCATTTTCCACTTGTTGCAGATTTCATTGATAGGCTTGTGAAAGCCTGAGTATTTTCAAATTTCAATTTGAGGCATGGGTATTATCAACTGCAGATGGCAGAAGGTGATGAGAATAAGACCATGACAGTGACGAGGTATGGGAGTTTTGAGTTCCTTGTCATGTCGTTTGGGTTGTGCAAAGCTCCTACTACGTTTTTCACATTGATGAATGATGTTTTGTGTCCATATTTGGATACATTCGTAGTGATATACTTTGAAGACATCATGGTATTCAACGATAATATGGAGGATCATAAGAAACACTTGTATTTGGTATTTGAGGCACTGAGGGAGAATCAATTGTTCTAGAATAAGTTGAATGAAATGTTCTCTCAAATCGAGATTTTGTTCCTTGGACATATAGTGGGTCAAGTTCACATATGGATAGAGCTGAGAAGAGTGCAGGCGATAGAGGATTGGCCCAAACAGAAGAATTTCCATGATATGAGAATATTATTGGGGATGAAAAACTACTAGCTGAATTTTGTAAAGGTTTATTCCAAGGTGACGGGCCTTTTGAAGAAGGATAAGCGATGGAATTGGACGGAGAAATGTCGTGCAACATTTGAATAATTGAAGAAGAGGATGGTTACAGCACCAATACTGAAGCTACCTGACTTTCAGAGACTGTTTGAGGTGCACACAGATGCTTCTGATTTTACAATTTGGGAAGTGATCATGCAAGATGGACATCTGGTGGCATATGAGAGTCAGATGTTGCAGGATAGAGATTGATGGTATATGATTCATGAAAAGGAGATGATCGTGATCGTCCATTTTTTACAGGTATGGCGAAAATATTTGATTTGAAAGCCATTCATTGTCAATACTGACAATGTTGTAGCAAGTTATTTTTCATCCCAACTGAAGTTTTCAGTGAAGTAGACTCGGTTGCAGGACTTCTTGGCAGAGTTCGACATGACTATTGAGTAAAGGCTAGATAGACTCAATTCAGTTGTAGATTCCCTCAGCATGAAGGTATAGTTAGCCACACTTGAGGAGGGAGAATACCGTGTCAAACGAAGTAGGAATCGAGTTACTATAACCGATGAGATGCAGGTTAGACTACGTGAGAGTGTGGAGATCGATATTTAGGTGAAAATAATTTTGAAGTAGGTGAAGGAAGGGAAAACGAGGAATTTTTTTCTATGACATGGACTCTTGTTATATGGGAATTGGCTCTACATTCTGAAGACATATGGACATAGGCAACACCTCTTGAAGGAGTTCCACGATTCTCCATGGGCTAGCCACCTAAGGCAGCGTCGTTCTTTGGAATTATTGGAGAGAGGGTACTTTTGGGAGAAGATGAGGGAAGATGTGGAGGAGTATGTGTTGAGAATTTGTAGGGCTTGTGATTAATACAAAAATTATCTTCTTGATAACTACTTGTGAGCTTGCTTATGTGTTCTCTTCTTTAACTTAGTTAATCTTTCATCAAGATAGTTATCAAAGTAATTAGTCAAATGTAGAGACAGAATTATTTCCACTTGTAACTGAATATCTTGAAATGTATTTAGGAAGGTAAATCTCTGATTTACCTTCCTTACTTTCTATTACCTTGAAATCACTATCTTTGTCTATAAAACCAAATATATCCTTATTATATCCTTCCTGCACCTTCCGCAAATTTACTGTACTAATCATGTACCTTACTGTACCTTTTTACAACCTGTACCTTCAGCAATCTATATTCTTTAGTCACTTCCGCAATTTATATCCTTCAGCGACATCCATAAACAATACCCTTCAGTTTCTTCTGAAAACTGTATCCTTCAGTCTCTACTCACTTCAGATAAATCCGTATTTAATTATGCCCTTTGATCTGCTCTTTTAAACATTGTCCAACCTCTGATTTAACCGCAGTTCTTATCACTGAGATCTTGACCGAAAATCTCAAACCTGTCTCAATTCTGTTAACTGTAATTTATGCAAAGTTTTATGGCATATTTATAGTTATTCGACCCTATAATTAGCTGACCTGTTTAGTGAACTATTGGGACATAATTTGAGCCAACCTTTCCAGCATTTTTCAAGCCGAATTTTACAAGGTTTTTTCTCCAACATCTTGTCCATTGTTTATAGGCTGTTTTGAGGAGATGTTCCAATGCTGATCTTGAGCACCATATTTGTTGAGAGCTTCTTTACAAGGTCTTGGAGCATATCCATCTGAACTGGATCCTTCATGATTTAGACACTTAATCCTATTTATACCTAGAATACAAGAACCTAATAGACATCAAGATTAATTTTATCTACATAATAAAATCTTGCCCATGAAGCAAGTACAAAATACATTTTAATATCTTTGTCTCCTTCTTTTTATAATTACATAGTCAACATGAAGACCGACCTAGTTACATTTTACAACACTCCCTCTTAACTAGGGAGGTATTCATAAAGTTACATGATCACTTTCAAACTAAAGAATCTCATAAGAAAAATCGGATTGGTAATCGCATCTTTATAGCATCATATCAACCAGCATTGTACTAGTGCAAGGCCTTGACTAATAGCCCCATCTCTTCAACGAGAAAATGGGCTTCAATGCTGGTGAGACACATGACTTATAGACACCTTAGTCATTGTCTCTCCAAGGTACATACTCCACCCGAGTGTTCCCAAAATATGACCTTCCTGGACTATTCTTCTCTTGGGTAGCTAGTTCTCAAAGAATATCGGTCTCTGACTACTCTTATCTTGAATTCCTTATCACATTCTCAAAGAGTATCAAATGCCAGATGATTACCCAATCCTCCATTCTATCTTCCCAAGACCAGAATGATGTGTCTATCTCTCCCTCCCAGGGAGGACCTTATTCCACAAGGGAATGTACTCATTATTATACAAAGAATGTACCTAATCTCATCCTTAGGAATTACCAAGTTTCTTCCAAGTAAGAGACTTACCATCAGGCTCCCTCTTAATCAGGGATCTCCAACAGCAATGGTGAGACACCTAGCTTCTCATGAAGAATTCTTGTTCTCGATGTCATGGATTTCGATATTGAGGAATCTCCAACTTTTATCTTCTTAGGGCACAAATCATCCATCACTTCCATCCTGAGTCATGTCAGCTATCAAAGTGATTCATCATACTTCCTTTATCTGGTCCATTTTCATGCTGCTTTCCTTTGAATCATTTCCAAGGATCATACATCCTTTCTCATGATTAGCAGCCATGCAAAGATTCATCCAGATAAACATATTCATATTAAATTTTAGAACGAAAGTTACCTTAGTGATGATCTTTCACCATGAAATCTTCCTGTAGACATTGGTATCCTTCACATAGATTAACACATCTCCTAATGATATGTTTTTGCTAAGGGTTTCCAGACTTATGTTAGAGTCTTCATATCTTCCCAAGAGATCTTCTAGTCACATCTACTTGGCTTCTGAACGATACCTGCCTCAAGACATGGTTGCATTTCATGATCTCTTCCTTTCTGCACATTTTCCATTCCTAGGAACTTTCAACAGCCACCTCATATACCATGAGGACATATTATATTGATTTCATATGTCCGTGCACTGAGAGATACTCTTTTATGGATCATACTTCTGAATAAAGAATTTCATTACCTGCAACCATATGACATGACTTCACAGCATCAATGTTAGCATGTAATTCTACATACATCATACCTTTTTTTCCTTAAGTCATCATGTAGGGGTTTCTCTTGAATGAAGAGCTTCATTCCTTTGACCTGCTTCATCAATATGTCATCACATCTCAAAGCTTTGTACCCATGATGACCCTTGATCTGATGACTGCTTTACTTGAGTAGGGATGTTTTCCAGAAGCTGTTACATTGAGAGCTTATTCCATGCTTCTTTTGAGATGCTTCTTAATGTACATTACTATCATACAATTTTTATTTACAAACAATTAGAGATCACTTTAAAAAGAGAAAGATGATCTCAATCATAATAGAGATCTCTTGCTTCCTCCTTCTTAGATATTTTAGTGTCAGGTTCTTCTCTTTCATACGTGACATGAGCTTCTTCCTCTTTCCTTTTGACATTTCCAGATTTAGGACAATCTCTTTTATAATGTCCAAGTTTATCACATCCAAAGCATCACACGTTGTCCATATTTCTTCTTTTATTTTGAGGGCCAAATTTTATGAATCTTCCTTTCTTTCTGTATGGGGCTGCAAAGGCATGATTCTCTTCACTTGATCTTGTATCAGCTTTGGCCTTTAGTTTTGTTTCCTCTATTTTACATAGAGACCATAAATCATGGAATGGAGTGGCTTCTTTCTTCCCCTATATACTAGAAGTGAATCTTCCCCATTCCTCTGGTAGAGAATTCAACACCACTGTTGTCATCTCAGTATCAGACATCACTTCTCCTAGTTCTTGTAGTTGATCTCTTATTTCATAAATCCTCATAAGTATGGGACGATTCCTGCTTCCTTTGATAATTTCATTTTGTAAATTTCTGTTCTCAAAGAGATTGATTCTCCAGCAGTACTCACAGAGAATAGCTCCACCAATTTCTCATATATTTGTTTTGCAGTCTTTAGTTTTGATACATAGGGAATGAGAGAGTCTTTGATGGATTCTATGAGAATCCTTTGGGCTCTAATTTCTCCCTTCATGTACTTGGCATGGGCTGAAGTATCTTCTTTTGGAGGTTGAACGGTAGATCCTTCGATATAGTCCATCACTTCGTCTTCAATTAAATTCAAGTTTGTTCTCTTCTTCCATGCACTGAAGTTTGATGATCCAACTAGCTTGTTGCTTTCTTTACAAAAAGGCATCTTGATAGATAGGGTCATGAATACTTACTTGAGTGGTCTTTCTTGCAGCTCCCTTTATGTTGATGAAGTCAAGATTTTCTTTTCTTCAAAGTTTTTGTTCTTGAACCCTTGACTAAAATGACTATCTTCAGAAGTTGTGATTCTCCTTCAAACAATGTTTTGAGTACAAGGATTAATGAGTTAATATTTTCATATAAACTAGTTGGATAGTATTCCTTGAAAAATGGTTTGTCTTTTCAATCCAAAATTTGATCCTTGCTTCTTTGAGTGACTTTGTTGACAAGCAGCCCTTTTATTCAGTACCTTAGCTCTGATACCATGTTGAGAATTTGTAGGGCTTGTGATTAATACAAAAATTCTCTTCTTAATAACTACTTGTGAGCTTGCTTATGTGTTCTCTTCTTTAACTTATTTAATTTTTCATCAAGTCAGTTATCAAAGTAATTATTCAAATGTAGAGACAGAATTATTTTCACTTGTAACTAAAAATCTTGAAACATAGTTAGGAAGGTAAATCTTTGATTTACCTTCCTTACTTTCTATTACCTTGAAATCACTGTCTATGTCTATAAAACTAGAGATATCCTTATTATATCCTTATTGCACCTTCCACAAATTTAATACACTAATCATGTACCTTACTGTACCTTTTTACAACCTATACCTTCAAAAATCTATATTCTTTAGTCACTTTTGCAATCCTTCAGTCACTTCTGCAATTTATATCCTTCAGCTACATCTATAAACAATACCCTTCAATTGTTTTTGAAAACGGTATCCTTCAGTCTCTACTCACTTCAAATAAATCCGTATTTAATTCTGCCCTTTGATCTACTTTTTTAAACATTTTCCAACCTCTAATTTGACCGCAGTTCTTATCACTAAGATCTTGACCTAAAATATTAGACTTGTCTCAATTCTGTTGACTATAATTTATGCAAAGTTTTCTAGCCTATTTATATTTATTCGACCCTATAATTAGTCAACCTGTTTAGTGAACAGTTGGGACATAATTTGAGCCAATGTTTCCAGCAGTTTTCAAGCTGACTTTACAAGGTTTTTTTCTCCAGCATCTTGTCCACTGTTTATAGGCTGTTTTGAGGAGATGTTCCAATGCTGATCTTGAGCACCATATTTGTTGAGAGCTTCTTTACAAGGTCTTAGAGCATATCCATCTGAACTGGATCCTTCATGATTTTGACACTTAATCCTATTTATACCTAGAAGACAAGAACCTAATAGACATCAAGAAGAAGTCTATCTACATAATAAAATCTTTCCCATGAAGCAAGTACAAAATACATTTTATTATCTTTGTCTCCTTCTTTTCATAATTACATAGTCAACATGAAGACCGACCTAGTTACATTTTACAACCATATGTGCATATGTGCTTTATTTGATAGCAGGAAAAATCAGATAACCAGATACAGGGAGGATTATTACAGCCTTTTTCAATTCCAAAGAGACCTTGGATGAGTGTTTTGATGGACTTCATCACTCAGTTACTACAGTTGCAAAAGTATAATGGGATTATGGTCGTTGTGGATCATTTTCCATGTCATATTCATTCTGATAAAGATACATTGTGGAGACAAACATACAGTTGAGTTGTTATTTAATAACATTGTGAAGTATTGGGGAGTGCCTTTGAGTATTGTGTCTGACTAAGATCCGTGTTTCACAGGCATTTTTTGGACCACTTTGTTCAAGCTAGTCGAGACATATTTGTTGCAAAGTTCAAGTTACCATCCATAGACAGATGGGTAGACTGAAAGGATCAATGCATTGCTAGAGGACTACTTGAGACATCATGTGAGGGTTGATCATAAGAATTGTCCTGAGCTATTGGATGTGGCTCAGTTTAGATACAACTTGCAGAAGAGTTCTACAACATGGTATAGTCTGGTTAATGGACACACACCATGTTACCGAGAGGATTTTTTAGGAATCTGCATGTGAATATATTATCGACAGCATGGGAGGAGTCTTTGGAGTTAGCACATGTTCACCTGACTAATGCAGCAGGGAGAATGAAGAAATAGGCATAAAAGGATAGAAGGGATGAACACTTCGATGTTGGAGACATGGTTTTTCTGAATATCACCGGAGATTAGTTTCAACCACTGAAAGGGATTGTAAGATCTTTGACAAGGAAGAATGAAGGATTATTTCGGGTAAAGAAGAAAGTTGGTAAAGTTACTTATGAGTTGGAGCTACCAAACCCCATGTGTTCCATATGATTCAGCTCAAGAGATATCAAATTGATTCACATCATCCCGAGAGAGCAGCACCACCGAGAGGACCAGCCATGATTGTGGAAAAACCGAGCCTGGTTTTGGATAAGATCTTCTATCTCAGAACTACGGGAGTCAGTGTGCCATGAGGAGGGGGGTAATTCATGCGATGGAAAGATACGTCGGAGGAAAGCAGTTTGGAAACAGAGGATTCATTGTGGAGGTGGAAGAAGAAGGTGGCACAATTTGTGATCAGGTGATCATGTCCTAAGTTGAAAAAATGCTCAAAATTGGAACTGCTCAGAATTGGTTGAAACTAGAACGAATTGATAGGCCTCGTCAATATGATCCTGGCATTGTGAACGGCACTCAAATCCGACAATGTATGTGAAAGTTATGCAGGTTTGAAGTTTACAATTTCCTTCAAAAATTAGTTTGACCAAGGTTGACTTTTGACTTTGAAAATATTAAAAAAAGAATATTCCACAAAATATTCTAGGAATATTCCTTAGAATATTCCCTAGAATATTCCCTTCAGGCCTATCACCGTTCGACACTTGGCATTTGAGGATTGGATATTGGTTTGACTGGATATTTTGGTGGCCAATCAACCCGCGCCATGTGGCCTGCCTGGAGGCCGCCACATGGCCCCAGGACGGTGAAGATTTTGTGTGGAAAAATTTTATGTATTGCACTGTATTTGAACCCGCGTCTCTGCACTACCAACCAAGCGACCCGACCACTCGGGCTGCATTTAATTCTTAACCCTTATGGGTCACATTGCATATTTAAAGTTTTGAAAAGATTTGGTTGGCAGCGTAAAGGCTGCCAGCCCCCTATACACGAGACCACGGGCCCAGAACCATGGCCCATAGACCCCCAACGGTTGCGGTTAAGTTGTTTTGATCACATGTGTTGCGGCGGAGGTTATGTAAAAGCTTAATGACCACGGTTATGAAACCGTTAACTCAACGGTTAGCCCGGCGGGTTGGGCAGTGGTCCATGTGACCCCGCCCACCTAACATTTAATTTTAAATCTAACGGTTCTGACACAATTGGATTATATACCCAACTAGTCCAAATGCCACTACTTTTTACTTTGTTACTGATGATTATGGCAGAGTGTCAATAAATGCCATAATCCATGATGAGTTAAACTGTGTAAACTTGATTTGTCATGTTTTCAATTTTCATGTTTTAGATAGTGAATAAAGATTAGTAAGACAGTTTAATCCTGACTAATCAGTAGATAGGTAGAGAATAAAGAGGAGCTCATCAGCTTAATCTAAGCCCTCGGATGATATAAGGTAGATTTAGATAATTTTTATGCTTTTCAATAGAATAAAATGTTTCAAGATAGCAAGCTCAAGTGCACCTGCAAAATGAAAGAAAAAAATGTTAGATTAAAATTGGGTAGGTAGAAAGATGTGGGAAGAAGCATGTAAATATTCATCACCAGGAAAATAATCACTAATTTCCCTTCCCTTATAGTTATTATGCATTCTAGACTTTCATTCAAAGAGGCTCAGAGCATTTCTCTGACTTCTATTGGGACCAGACCCAAGGCTCAATGACTGATAAGTTAAAAGTGTTGAATTCCTATATTAAATCCCTAATTATCATCATTTGTCCTTCATACACTCATTACTATTCAATTTCATAAAGTAAGCACCTTTTTTACTTAATGAAATATGAAATTCCCCATTTTACTAACTCCCTTCATTCATAAAAGCATAAAACCCTCCAAAAGCATTATATCTTAAGTTAAAAGTGGTGAAATTATAAATTATAAAAGCTTTGCTTTGATATCTTCACTTTACTTAGTCATGTAATTGTATTTTTGGTGTATTTCATTGTCCCTTGTCATATTAACTTCTAATTTATATATTAAATCCCTAAAAATGACCTTTTCCTATTAATATAATTCCTTTTATATTAATACCCTTTAAACCCACTATTATAAGCTTTTATGTCAAAGTAATTATCCACATGCAGAAATTAAAATCCCCAATTACAACCCCTTTGGCATAAAACTAACATTATGTAAAAATCCCACCCCCTATAGTGAATAGACATTTCCATAGTCTATAACTATATAATAGAAATAAAATAAAAAGGGCTTAGGCATGTCTTATATATATCTAAACGAAAATATATTCCCCGAGCTTATTCTAAATTTTAATCTAAACTAAACTTTAAAACCCCCACAGCCTTCTACAAGAGCTAATATCCATGTTAATTTACGAATAAAACCGTTTAACCCAGTTAACTTTGTATCCCGCCTCACGCGCATTTTTAAACCATATATATAAACTCTATTTATAAATATAACATTCCCACTTAACCCCTTTTGAAAATCATGTATGGACCCCGTCTATACATAAAACCTTTTACTTTTGATAAAAACTTTGGTTATAAACACATATATATGAATTTTATTACATTAAACCATGCGCCATCACATAAGTCACTCGGGCCCTACCCAACCTTTTCCACCGCAACTTTACAGTTGATCCTGACCATTTGCTCTAATCCTCCAGATCCATGCCTGACAATGAGTTTCGCGCTCGCAAACCAAACGTTCGCCCAAACGCCAAATCTATGCGAAATGGGCAGTTTTTGTCAATCCACCTCTTATGACGTGTCGCAATTTTATTGTGTTGCGTTCATTTGGAGAAAATCAGCTTACAGCCTATAACCAACATGAAAACCATTTCCTGTTTTCGCATTCGAAAATGCAAAACTACTTCCTGCCGATGATTAGACCCACATAAATAAGTATTGCAATAAATTATATCCGAGATTAAAACCTTTGGATATGTCATTTACATACGTATTTGTATATTCTTGAATGTTGAACAAACTCCGCAACACTGTGTTAAAATTTTCACCCAAATTACCTGTTTGAATCCCAAAAAAGCCCATTTTCACCATAGAATTCTATTTTGAAGACCAGCAAAGACTTTTTCGGATTCAATTATTCGAACCAGAGCTCAAATTAAATTACAACGAGTTGCAGAAACCCTTCTGACTGTCAAAATACCTGCAAATAAGGTATTTTTCCCAATCTATCTTGCAATCTCAAAATTTTAAGCCTTTTGTGAACGAATTAAGCTTCAAAAAGAGAAATTCATCCATAAATATTGCCCGAAAACACTTAAAAACAGGCCAAAACCTCGCAAAAATTCTCTATAAATTACTATTGTCTGAAAAGCCTCTTTTTTAAGACAAATCTTCAGTTTAAACCCCTGAAAATCAATTCCACGGCTCTAAAAGGTTTTTAAAACCTACAGAATACCTAAAAAAAAACTCTTTTATTTAGAAAACCTGTGTTTTCTGTCTTACACTTGTTGCACATATCCTAGATTCCTAATTGCCCAAAAATTGCTCAAATTCCCTCTATTTCAACAAATTCAACTACTGCAAACTGTTTAATCTTGCTTTCGTTATTTAAAAATGACCAAGAAACAAATGACACCTAAAGTTGGAGGCTCTAGGCCTGTTAAACCTGGAGGATCCAAACCTCCTAAGTCTGAAGCAGCAAAAGCCCTAAAATCTACCCCTGCACTCACTACAAAAACTATTGTGTCTGTCAATCCCCTTCAGCCACCAGTATCCATTGAAGAAATCATCCCCTTGACTGATATGGATTATAAAATTGCAGACCCTGTGGTAGAATTCAACCTATTAGAAGTTCACAATTGGTGTTATGAAAAGTTCCTAGATAAAGATGACATGCCTATCTGGGAGACAAATTTACCCAAATATATGATCCCAGTAACACATCCTGGTCAAGGCTTGGTAAGATTGTGCCAAAAGTACTATGTTCCAGACCAAAGGGAAATTTTGAATGCTGATAGGGAGATTATATTTTCTATCACTGCAGATTCTATAAATGAAATTTGGCAACTACAATTTGACCATAGGGTAGTCCCCCTATCCATTGAAGCATTAACTCATTTATATTTGGGATTGGATTTCCCTAAGAGATTTATGATTTTCCAAAACTTTATGCCATCTCATGTGGACATTCCAAAGCTAAATCCTCCTTACTCTACTTCCAAGTTTCCTGAGGGTTCTAGGCATGTGATTTCAATGTTATCTTTCATACTAGGTTACTTCACTGATGAATCCATCCTTGGTTTTTTATCTACTCTATCTCCGGGTCTGCCTCCTGCCATGATTTTTTACTATGCCAGATTTATAGATGATTCTATCCATCATCAATTGACCAAGTTTCCCACTGAAGGGGTATTCATATACTCTTCCTACTTATTCCACTTATTTTTATTTTCACAAGCTGATAATTTTCCAATAACATTGCAAAAAATGGATGTAGAGGGTAAACCTCTATCCATTATCTATTGGACACCTTCGTTGAGAAAAGAAGAAAATGAGTTCAGTTATTCAAAATTTTCAGATTTGTTCATCCAGGCAGCTATGAGTTTACTGTACAAGGGAGATCAGCCCAGGATAAATGAGGAAATGAAGAAAATCTTGCAGTTATCAGAACAGTGCAAGATGGGAGATTGGTATTTGTATAAACAGCATACATAATTGAGGATTTTTGGGTCCAATTTACTGCCTTACAAATTGCCCAAGTATTTGACTATCAGATCCTTTGCATTAGAATATTTAAGGCAAGTTTTGAATTCTTATGCCATTAACTTCATGGCTTCCAAAAAGAAGACCCAGTTCAAATTGAAAAATCAGATTGGTCCTTTCATTGTAAATAACATAGAATTTGATAAAGAGATAGCCAAAAGATTGTTAGAACTAAAATTTCAGAAAAGCTTCCCTTCGAATTATGACCCTCAAGGTCTTCTAAACAGTATAAGGGTTAAATGTAAACTACCTCCTTTCATACATGAACCCAAGCCTGATATTGAGAAATTTGCAAATCAGACAGAATGGGTAGAAAACACATTGATAGATACAGTCATCAATGCAGATCCAGCACAAAATATGGATACCACACTTGCCATTGTAGCTTCAAAAGAGCTATAATATTCAAACAAAAGAAGTAGAAATGAGGGAGCCTACACTGCAGAGACTACTATAGAGACTAAATTCAAGTTGATTTACAATAAAAGGCTCAAATTCAATTCCATAGGGAAAGAAAAAGTCATTGATGTTGAGGATACAAATCAGCCTGAGATAAACAATGATGAGGCTACTGTAATAATAAAAGAGACTCTTGCAAACATACAAACAGATCAAACAACAAGTGAACAGGATACTCAAATGATTGAAAGACAGAAAAACATGGAGGCCTCTTCCTCACACACAGTGGAGGAAAAAGACCTAGACATCAAAGAAAAATATAAGAAAATCAAACAAAAGAATGAAGAGATCAAAAGTGAGATTTATTCTCAATTCTTAAAGCAGAAGCCAGGGAATCAGAACAGGTTACTTATAGAATTTTACTATTCCACAAATAAAATGATCATGTCATATCTGCAACCAACTACTTCAACACCTAAGACAGTGGTAGACTATGTTGTGAAACCAGCTCCAAAAATAGAAGAAAAGAGATATCAATGCCTTAGAAATAAGCCACAGGGGGCAACCTCCAATACAATACATGAATGTAAAATTCTTGGATGATACAAATTACAAAACATCCTTTCTATATATAGGAGTCCATGGGGACATAATGTAATCCTAGTGGGGCCACAATGTAATCCTAGCCGACCTAACAATAATAATTTAAGGGCACAATAATAACAATATGGGGGTTACAGGGGTACAATAATAACAATAAGGGGGTTACACTAATAACAATAAGGGACTATACTAGTAACATAGGGACCTAACATGCCCCTCTCCTTCAAAAAAGTGTTGTCCTCAACGCTTAAGTAGCTATGGGTGCTTCTGTATAAAATTCTCATCCTCCCATGTAGAATCTTCAGTGGGTAAGTTCTTCCACTTGATGAGATACTCTGAAATTGATCGATTCCATAGCTGTCGAGTTCTTGTTTCCATGACTGCTTCAGGTTCCAATATGATTTTTCCTTTCTCATCAAGTTCTGGCAATATTGTTTGAACTGGAAGATTTTCACCTATAACCTTTTTTAAGCATGAAACATGGAAAACTGGATGTACTCGCGAAGAAGCAGGAAGCTCCAATTTGTATGCCATAGAACCAATCTTTTGCAACACCTTGTAAGGACCATAGTACTTTGGTGATAATTATTATCCTTCTTAGCTTGCTTGAGGGACATTTGTTTGTATGGTTGTAGCCGTAAAAATACCCAATCTCCTACATCAAAACTTCTCTCGCTGCGATGTTGATCTGCCTATTGTTTCATTCGATTTTGTGCCAAATTCAGATTATCCTTTAAGAGTTGGAGAACTTCTTGTTGATGCTCGATGTGATCTTCCACTGCTTGAACCTTCGAATTTTCCCTTAAAGATGATGTGATCGATGGTGGATGATATCCATAAAGTGCCATAAATGGGGTCATTTTTCCTGCAGTATGGAAGGAAGTGTTATACCACCATTCAGTGAGAGGTAACCACTTGACCCATTGTGTTTGTTTATCAGATACAAAACAACGAAGATATCCTTCCAAAAATTTATTTACTATCTCAGTTTGACCATCAGATTGAGGATGATAAGATAAGCTATGAGCTAATTGAGTACCCAAACAAGAAAATAACTCCGTCCAAAAATTTCTAGTAAAAATGGGATCTCGGTCGCTCACAATAACCCTTGGGTTTCCATGTAGCTTTTGAATTGTGTCCATAAAGTGTGCATACTTGGTAAGTCTATAAAATACCACCATGATGACACTCTTTCCTTCAGACTTAGGTAAACCTGTGATCAAATCCATTGAAATCTCCTCCCAACGTTGACTTCGAATGGATAACGGTTGTAGAAGTCTCAGGCTCTTAATTGTCTCAACTTTATTTTGCTGGAAAACCAAACATTCCGCCACAAACTTTTGAATATCAGATTTAAGGCCATCCCAAAAAAAATTCTTTCTTCACCCTGTGGTAAGTTTTTAAAAATCCTGAGTGTCCTCCTAAAGGAGAAGTGTGCAATTCCAAAAGAATCTTTTGTTTTAGTTGGGAATTATTACAAAGATATAAGTGATATTTGTACCATAAGGAATCATTTTTCCAACTAAATGTATCAGATGTACTAGGATCTTGCTGCAACTTTCGAATGAGTGTCCATACTTATTTGTCCTTCTTCCATTCATCTCTTGATTTGGTTATCTAATCTGGTTGGATAATAGAAATGGCACAAAGCAACGCTTCCACCTCTTCATTCTTTCTTGAGAGTGCATCTACAACAACATTAAGCTTCCCTTTTTTGTAGATTATTTCAAAGTCATAACCCAACATCTTTGTGACCCATTTTTGCTGCTCTTCTGAAGATAGTCTTTGTTCCAAAAAGTGTTTAAGACTATCATGATCATTTTTTACCTTGAAGTGTCCTCCCATTAGGTAAGTTCTCCATTTCTTTAGTGCATGCAGTATTGCTAACATTTCCTTCTCATAAATAGGTTTCTGTAAATACTTTCCTTTGATTGGACGACTTTCAAAAGCAATGGGTCTTCCTTCCTGCATTAAAACTGCACCAATTCCATTTCCTGAGGCATCACATTCCGCAATAAAGGTTTTTGTGAAGTCTGGCGTAGCTAAGACCGGTGCTAGGCACATTGCCTCTTTAAGATGTTCAAAGGCCTTAGTTGCTTCAGGAGTCCATGAAAATGCATCTTTCTTCAATAATGTTGTTAGAGGTGCCGTTATTCTCCCATAATTCTTAACAAACTTGCGATAATACCCTGTTAACCCGAGAAATCCTCGCAACTTCTTTATGGTTGTGGGGACTTTCCATTCCTTAATGGCTTTAATTTTGTTAGGGTCTACCTTAACACCCTCGTGGGATACAATATGACCCAGATATTCTACCTGTTGTACTCCAAAGAAACATTTGGATGTTTTTGCATATAATTTTTTCTCCTCCAATCGTTTGAGCACCCTGTCAACATGTTGAACATGATCCTTCCAAGACCCGTTGTAGATTAGTATATCATCAAACAATACTAGCACAATTTTCTAAGGAAGGGTTTGAAAATGGAATTCATCAACCCTTGAAATGTAGAAGGTGCATTGGTAAGGCCAAAAGGCATGACCAAAATTCATAATGACCCTCATGAGTTCGAAATGTTGTTTTTGGAATATCTTCAGTCTTCATTCTAATTTGATGATATCCTAAACGAAGATCCAACTTGGTAAAATAAATTTCTCCATGTAGTTCATCCAATAATTCATCAATCACAGGAATGGGAAATTTATCTTTAATGGTGAGCTTATTGAGCTCCCTATAATCCGGACACATTCGCCATGATCCATCCTTCTTGTGTACCAATACTACAAGAGCAAAGAAAGAACTTTGACTAGGTTGAATTATACCCGCCTCTAACATTTCTGCAATCATACGTTCAATTTCGCTCTTTTGGAAGTAAGGATATCTATAAGGCCCGATGTTTGGAGGAACACTTCCTGGAATCAAATTAATAGCATGATCATGATCACGAATAGGTGGGAGTCCTTTGGGAGTTTCAAACACCTTGAAATGATTGTCCAAGACTTGTTGGAGATCTGCAGAAATAGATGATTTTGATGTTGGAACTTCTAGTGAGCATAATTGTGCAATTACGCCTCGTTGTTCTTTATTTAGAAGATTTTTCATGACATTAGAGCTTATTATCTTTCCCGGCTTCCCTGCAATACCCCGTAATTCGACTTCCTTTCCTTCTGAAAAAAATTTCAAGAAAAGTTCTTGAAAATTAAAAGCTACCGTCCCCAAAGATTGTAACCATTGTACTCCTAGTACAACATCAGCACCTCCCATAGGAATGGAAAGCATTGGACTATTCAATACATATTCCTCCATGGTTAGCTTGATATTATGGCATTTTCCAAAGCAATTTATATTTCCTCCATTTGCAACCATCACTTGACATTCTGGTGCTGGGTATAGGAAACAATTTAATTCCTTGGCTACCTTACAATGAATAAAATTATGGGTGCTACCCGAATCAATCAACACTATTACCTTTTTCTTCTTGATTTGTCCTTGTATCTTGAGAGTTTGAGGAGTGGTAATTCCTGCCAGTGCATTACACGATATGGTCGGATTCATTTCTTCCTCTTCTAGGGTTGGTTCCCGGTGTATATCCTCTTCTTGTTCATTTTCTTCTTCCTCTTCACAATCTATGTAAAATAATTTCTTCTCAGCACACTTATGACCTTTAGTGTATTTTCTATCACAACTGTAGCAAAGCCCTTTTGCTCTTTTTTCTTCCAACTGTTGTGGTGTCAACCTTGTAGGTTGTGGAAATTTAGGCATAGCAACACTTCCTTCTTTATAGAATTGAGTGGTAGGCTTCCTTGTCGCCATTATTTTACATTCAACTTTTCTTGCCAACCTGAATGCCTTCTCCAATGAATCCGGTTCCAAAACGCGAACTTCATGTTCGATGTTATCCTTAAAAGTGCCTATGAAGAGATCGATCCTGTGTTCCTCTGGAATATCAGTTACCCTTATATTCAATTTTTGGAAGTCCTCAATGTGCTGCCCCACTAAACCCTTTTGTTTGAGATTTATCAATTGGCTAAAGAAGGTGTTACTCTTTGTATCCTCATAATGTGCTATCATTTCCTTCGTAAAAATTGACCAAGTGACAATTTTTTTACGGGAGCAAAGCCATCGATACCATACAAATGTATTTTGTTCTAAATGTAAAGTTGCAATGCGTACCTTTTGTGTGTTTTGCACATTATGGAGATCAAAATATAGCTCCATCTGTAGTATCCATGTTACAGGATCCTTTCCATCAAACTTCCTCATATCCATTTTTGGAATATGGTGGTTCTTCCCGCCAGCATTAGAGTTTATGAAGTCACGATTAACATTTATTTTGTTCTCATCATGAGTTTCCTCTACTATGTTTTCACCATTAGGAAACATTTCTTGTATCAACTTTGTCAAACCTTCCATGTCTGCTTTTAGATCATTCTTCATGTTTTCCATTTTTTCATCGATCTTAGCTTCCATGTCATACATCTTAGATTCCATGCCATCTATCTTAGATTCCACGCCTTTCTTCAAACCATCCATATTATTCTTCAAACCATCCATCTTTGCTTCCACGCCTTTCTTCAAAACTTCCATTTCATTTTTTGATGCTCTTTGCGAGAGCGAAATTTGGTGCACTTGCTCTTGTAATTTTGATAGATCATGTTGCAATTATTCATCTTCATGAGTCATAGTAGAGCCTTCTGAAGGCTTAATGGGTGTTGAATTATTTTTACGGGGTATCTTTTAGAACCCAATACTGATATATATTCTACAATATACCCTTGGAATCAATTCAAATTTATTCTTCAAAAAAGACTTATGCAATTCGGAAAAAAAATACACACCTTTTTC
Organism: Pinus albicaulis; assembly: GCA_034641835.2. Taxonomy (NCBI): domain Eukaryota; kingdom Viridiplantae; phylum Streptophyta; class Pinopsida; order Pinales; family Pinaceae; genus Pinus; species Pinus albicaulis. Next base: position 568,257,435 of record CM076578.1, read on the forward strand.
TTGCTTTTGAAGAGCTCGATATTTAAATTGGATTATCTCTATGGTTACAGCTCTTGAATATCTAAAATTTTTCACTGAGGTAGTCTTCTAAATCCTCTTTTTAATTCCATAGGTATGAGTTGATTTGGATTCTTCAAGATAAATTTATGTCCAATCTCCCACAATGACCTAAATATGGACTGTTTCAGTAGATCGCACTTGTACGACTTGCCACATGTCACTGTTTCATCTTTTAGCTCTGAAATTGATAGCATAGAAACTAAAGTCCGTGTACTTGTGGCCACTTTTTATGTCACTTAAATCCGATGCTCAGAGAGAGAGTTATGAAGCTTTTCCCACGATCACCTCTTTGAGATGAAATTTAGAATCCTGAAAAAGCACTACCTTCCTCAGATCATATCTCCAAAAATATTGAGAACCAAGCTCTAAAATTTTGCGAAGATGTTCCTCAGGTTTCAGCCACTTTCCTAAACATTTCAACTCCCCAGGAACTTAGTAAGAAAAAGAATTTATGGCGAAAATTCCCACTATTCAACATTTAGACGTGAAACCTAGAATCAAAAGCTACGATACCGTGTTGTGAAACCGGCTCAAAATAGAAGAAAAGAGATATCAACGCCTTAGAAATAAGCCACTTCGAGGGGGAAACCTCCAATACATTAAATGAATGAACAATTCTTGGATGATACAATTTACAAAACCTCCTTTCTATATATAGGAGTCCATGGGGCCATAATGTAATCCTAGTGGGCCACAATGTAATCCTACCCGACCTAACAATAATAATTTAAGGGCTATGTGTAATATGAGATTACGGGGTACAATAACAATAAAGGGAGTTACACCTAACAATAATAAAGGACTATACTAGTAATATGGGGACCTAACTGACTACAAAGGTTGAGTTTGGAAGTAGATACTAAAAATGTGCATGGCTTGGATCAAGTAAATTCTGAACATGCTTCTTAGATTTTTATATTATATTGTGGTAACAAGGCTACCAGTGCACCACTAATTTGAAAAAATCCACTATCAACATGCAAGACCAAATGTTGGACAAAAAGGCTCTTTGTATGCCAAGATCAGGACAAATCCTTAGAAGACTTAGTTTGCGGGTAAGGGAGTTGATCCTTCGGATGTTCCAGCAGTGAAATATTAATTAAAAATAAAAATGAGGACATTGCAGCTTTGAGGAAACATCTTAAGCTTCCCCAAAGTGAGCACCCTCAAACTAAAGAAATTATTCAAGAACAGACAGAGAAAGAAGACATGATGCAGTTGATTCTCAAGCTAACTGCTCAAATAAAAGAAATGGAAACACAATTGGATCAATTTGTGAAAGAGAAGGAAACTACCAAAGAAGTTGAAGCTCCAATTATACCCTCAGTCACACCAGTAATTACCACATCTATGGCCTCTCCATTGGGAGAAAAATTAGCACCTAATGTGCAATTAGCAACTGCAGTGCTAGTGCATTCAGCTACAACATCAGCAACAGATTCTTCAACCACACAAGTACATCACACAGATGATGCAAGGCACATAGTAAAGGCTATGGAGGAATTGTCACTAGAAAACAATAAAATTAATAGTTTGAAGACAATGATTCAGAATATGGAAGTCTCCAACAAAGCAAAATTAATCAATGCCAACAATTATGAGCAAAGGGCCAAGAGACTTGAAGAGAAAATCAAAAGCCTTCAAAAATACTTGAGTTTCACTGCAAAAATTTCTTACATAAGAAATTACCTATGGACCAATATAATTGAGGCTATACATATTCAGTGGCCATCAATCCAGATCATATATGAACAGAGAGACCTTCGTCTAGCAGCTCAAGTTGAAATCCAAAAAACAAAAGAAGAATTGGCAGACAAACCAGCACAAGCTTTGAAGCTTATCACTTTCTTGAATGGTAAAAATAGAGCAGAGTTAGAATAATTGCAGATATAGGATAGGATAGATACCATTCTAAAAATCAATAAAGTTTCTAACAAAAAGAAATCTAATGAACACTTTAGAGGAAAAAAGTGATGCAATGAATATTTCAATCACTAAGTTTTTAACAAAATACACCATGATAAGACAAGCTGGTATATTCCAGATAGTCATGTCTTCAATGAGAAGTTGATGAACCAAAAGGAGTATGACAAGAAGATAAGGGATTGTGCTAAAGAACAGATCAACAAGCCACTGCCACAGGGCTCTCCCACAGGAAAGGTTATTCTCCAATATATTGAAGACTTATTTTTTATTCAAAATGAAATCAAGCAACTGTTTGTCTTCAAACCAAATTTTTCTAAGTATACAGATGTTGATGAAAACTTTAGAAAGCTCAAGAATTTAAAAATACCAAGTGCAGAACAATGGCAGGCTTTTACAGACTTGATATAGCAGTGAAAAAGGGAAAACAGTGAGGAAAATGCAGGTGAAACAGTCAAACAGAAAAATAAAACAGTCACTTGATTTTTACTGCTGGAAATGTTCTTTTTACAGCAGTAAAAGAGTAAATAAACAAATTCAAAGTGTATCAGGATGAAAGTATAGCGTGAAAGTGTATCAGGAAGAAGAGTATCAGTCAAAACAACTCCAATAAAGATATTTTCCAATTTGCCAGCAAGCAGGATAGCTAGCCAGTAAAGGCTCCTTGATTAGTTTAAGTTGTTCTATATTTTTTGGATAAGAGGACAGCTAGCTAAACTGTTAAGCATCTGTCCCTCTTTATATGTATAGATATTTTATATTTCCTAGAGTTATTCCTAGATCTCTCTAAGATATTTTGTAAAAATATTTTGTATAAATACTTCAATCTTTGAAGTGTTTAGTGTGGAATAAAATTGCTAAGATTACTATAGACTTTTGCTGATACATTGGAGGCTTACATGTGTTGATTTCGAAGTAGCAGAATGGACAAAGCAACTTGGACATCATAATTCAGGATTCTCATGATAAGTTAAAGAGTAAAGTGCATCTATCTTGTCATTGTGTATTTTCTAAGTTCCATTCATTTCATTATGTGTTTGTTCTTTCTTAAGGAGTAACTAGGAATATTACTTCAGGACTAGCTTATGGCTCCTTTTTTTAACTAAGTTACCATTTAAATTTTTTCAACTGATTTCTGGTGTTAGGAATTCTTAACTGCTCCTACTCCTGTTTGACTTCTGCCTCCTTCCTCTATTGTCCAGATCAAAGGATCCTTCATTGCCCTTTGTCCCGACTACACCATTTCATCAAAAACCTTTTACCCAAAGCTCTGAGGGTTATCTATCCTACCCTGACTATATTTGCATCCTTTTGGCCTTGTCTTCTAGTACTGCTATCTAGAATTAGACTCCATTAGCCCAATGGTCAAGTAGATTTCTCTCTAGTTTACCTTTAAGTGATTTTTTCCCACCGAACCAATTCAAAACCAAAACCAATTGTTCTATCATAACTATCCTAAAACATTAAGCAAAAACAAAGTTACATCATAAAGAGAGAGCCCTCTCTGAAATTTAGGAAGGCTAGATCCTATATTTCCAAAGTAGTTTTGTGGTTACCCCTAGTCTTATGTTGTGGATCATAGTCATATCCTTTTATTTTTCAAATATTTGGCAAAAATATAAAATATAAAATGTGGGAAAATATGTTAAAGTATTGAACTCTTATACTTTAGCATAAAAAAGATTGATGTTCATTAAAGTTTAAGTTTAAAACATTTAAACTTTATAACTGTGGGTCCATATTAAAGGTTAAATAGAGATTGTTTTGAATGGCGGAAAGTGTCGATCGTTAAAATGTCTATCAAAAAGCCCAACCTGCAGGCACAACTAGCACGATAGATATCATGTGGAGTGCCTCCACAGTTGACTGGGTTGACTGTGGGGAAAACGGAGATCAATGGCGGAGATCTAATTCAGGGGCACCAGCCATATTTTTCCTTCGTAACCCGAGAGCCCCCACAGTGACGTAGGACGCTGAGTTGGCCCCAGCTGTCCTCCACATCAAGCAGAGTTAACGGTTGCTGGCGCATCTTGTCAGCATTTAATTCAAAACCCGTGCCACCTATTTAAAGAATTTTTTGCTTATTTTTCAAATTCACTTGTGAATTGTTGCGCTACACCCCGTTTGAGCTCTCCGTCACCTTCAAAATTTGTCCACCCTGTAAGTTTTTTTCCACGTAAGCTTCTAACCATGGCTAAAAGGTCATCCCTGTCATGTTCAACCAACCATATCCCTCTCATGGATACTGAGAGGGATATCCAAGATACCCTCTATTCAGTAATTCATCTCCCCTTTTACCAACAAGTTGTCTTGAATACTAATGCCTCTCCTGTATATTCTGCCATGATCAAGTCCGAAGTCTTGTCTGCATGCATCCCTAAAACCCACCTTTTCCCTGAATTCATTTATTGGTTGGTATCGGTTATGTATCCAGGAAAATTATTTTTCATGAATTCCCAAGGAGAAAAATTTTTGCAGGTGTCTACTCTATTAATCTGCCAAGCCTTATGCTATCCTGAGTCACAGTCCTACATTCAATTTTCTGACGATTCACTGGTTCAGTATTATGACAATCTTGCAGGAGAAGAATTCAATCAGTTGATGTTTCATTTGAAGCCTGACATGAAGCAGTTTCAGCGAGATTGCAAGCAATTTAATATGGGGGTTTTTGATGCTGAGACTTGTCCAGTTTTGAGTCATATTGCAAAAATTCTGGGTAAGGATGATGATAATGCAGTGGATAAATCAGTTCTAGGAATGTTTGTCATGATGATGAAGCCCAGAATGGTGCTGGATATTCCATCTTATTGGCAGGAAGCAGTCAACTCACAGCTGATGAGCCTCTCATTAACAAGTTCTTTTAAATTTCTCTCATTAATTGTATATTTGTTCTTATACCAAAATGTGGAAGATTTCATGCATTTAGGCCTAAATATTATGGATGCAAGTAAAATAAGACAATCAGTGATATTCTGGATAGATGTAGTTAGAAGGGAGCAAAATGAGGATGGGTTGTTTGATTTTTCTAGTTATTACATGCCAACTACATACAAAATATTGAATGGAAGTCCTCCCCCCTGTTTCCTACCTAAGGCTCAGAAGTTTTTGCATTTAGGAAACAATTTTAAATTATGGAGACTGGTTTGTTTTTTAGGAATATTCTGAAATAAGGATATATGGAGCAAGTGTTGAGCCTTACAGACTCCCAAATTTTGTGCCAATGAGGATTTTTGCTTTAGAATTCATTAGACAGAGTCTAAATGTTGATCAGGTTCATTTTGTGCCTATGAAGAAAGGTCACATGTACAAATTACCCATGGTTGTAGGCCCTTTCATAGTAAATATGAGACAGGCATTTGATGAAGTGACAAAAATTTTAGATGACATGCAGATGTTATTAGGAGAAAGTTGGGCTTATGACCCATATGGTGTTATTTCAAATAGAAGGAGTAAGAATGGATATTCTGCTTTCATTCATGAAATTAGGCCAAAACAAGAGAAGAGAGCATGTATAGATGTGAAGAACTCAGTAGATGCTAACATTCAAAATCCTATTATAGCAGAGAAATCAGCTAAAAGAACCAAGGAAATGGTGATTGATCTAGATGATGAGGAGCAGGGAGCCATGAAGAGAACAAAAGTTACTGAAGAGCCTACATCTACTGCTCCTGGTTTTTCTTTGCATTTGGGAGAAGAACAAAATTCTCTTGCCTCACCCAGGAATCATGAAGCTTATCATGAACAGGTGCCCTTGATTAAATAGATGTTCTCACAAATTGAAGAAATAAATCAGAGGATGAAGGCCAGCACGGAGGCCCAAGCTGAACATCAAATTACTAATGAACAAACAAGGCTGTTAACTGTAATGGATCTTGAAAAATATCAGTTTAGAATTTCCCTCTCACATCCTACAGATATGTCAATTGGTCCTTCCAGCAATTTCAACACTGTTAATGTGACTGTGGATGTAAAGAAGATTCTTCTAATTGATAAAATGAACTTGCATATGCAAACAGGTCAATTGATTGTAAATGACCTCACTAAGACAAATGCAATGGCAATAAAGGCAAAGAATATGTTGGGCAAAGTAATCAAGCAGCTGAAGTTAGAAAAGGCTAATTCAAGAGCCTTAACAGTTCAAAATGAAGAATTGAAGAAGATTATTATAAAAATTGGAGTAGACCCTAGTGACAAGACTGTTGTGCAAAAATTAATGCAAAGTGCTAAGGTAGAAATATCTACATTGAGGAAAAAATTGAAGTTTTCTACTGGTGAACATTCAATGGCTACAGAAGTTACAAAGGTAGAGAAAGAAAAGGAAAAGTTGTTGCAGAAACTCATGCAGAAGGATGAAGAACTTTCCAAAGCAAAGCAGACTGCAATTTCATTACAAAATCATATTGATAATCATAACTATACTTTTGTTTTTCCTATAGGTGATGAAGACCCACAAACAAAAATTATTCAATTAAATACTAAGTTGCAGATGGTTGAAAGAGATAGAAAGAAATCTCAAACAGATCTGGAGACTGCAACAAAATTGATGAAGGTCCTATAAAATGAAGAAGACAAATACAGAATGGATTTCCGAAATGTTGAAGCTGAGATTAAGAATCTCAAAGAAAGAATGAAAGGTAATATGTCACTGATACAAGCTAAAGATATCATTTGGACTGATATCATTTCAGAAATTAAATCCAATTGGTGCTTCCTGATTATAATTGCAAAAGAAAAAGGCCTTATTGTGGAGTGTGAAGAACCAATTATGTCTGATAAGCAAAAAGGGATTAACAGAGCCATTTGGGCCAGAAGATTTATTGATTTTATCAATTCCAAATCATATCAAGAGTTAGAGGAGAATGGTATGCAGGATAGAATGTTATATGCAGTGGAAATTAACAAAATGATTATCAGGAATGATCTCAAAAAGGCTGCAGAAAAGAAACTTATGAAAATCAAAGAAGCAATAAGTCAATTTGATAAATCTTTTGATAAAATGACAAGGGTAGGCTTGCCATCATGTTGAGGAGCTGAAGGAAATCTTTTGCCATGGAGCTCTTATGAGAATTTACTGGTGATGACAAAAATCAAGATTGATAATAGGCATGAAAAGACTTAGGTGCTCAAAGGAGAGACAATGGTCAACTTCTTGCAGAGACATTTTCAACTCTTGTGGATGGTAAAAAAATATTTTCTTTGAAAGGCCTTCTTATGACCAAATTACTGCATTCAGATTGGAATATCACAATCTAAAACATTCATCCAGAACGAAGGCAGAAATATGGAAAAAGTTCAGAGCTTGGACAATTGACCTACCAAAAGGATCAGCAGCAAAGAAAGACAAATCTGTTGACCAAGGAAAAGAAGCCACATCATCAACAATTCCTATAGACTAGGATATTTATTTTATGTTATTTTCTGAAAACGATGTAATTGTAATAATACATTTTCAAGGCATGTAATAGATAGCCTTCGAAGTCTTGAAGTAGTTTTGGTAGTTAGGATTGGTTACAGCAGTTCCAAACTGCTTTTTACTGTATTTAATGTAATTTTCAAGAGGGAGAAAGGTTCTGAGTTTTGGACCTCCTGAAAAATATTTTTGTACTCAAAGATTCAAAGATTAATGAATGAGTAAGCAAGTTTCTGGAATTTTTTTTATGTTGAAATGTATTCCAGTTTTCAGTATGTATTTCCTTCTATGAATAAAACAAGGTTATGAGCAGCAGGTCTCTTCTTACTTCTGTGTATAAAAGTTAAAAAACCTTAATTGGTGCTCCTTTGTTTTAACTATTTCTTTCACATATTTCTTCTGGAGTTTGGGATGATATTTTATGCATAAGACAGCATATCAGTTCGGACTTCTTCTTACATTTTCTTCTAGTCACTTCATTCAACATTAACATATGGTAGCATTGTGAAGCATTCATAATATTTTGTATTTAAGAGTATGATTATAAATACTTGAGGGTTAATAAAACAGAGACATAAAAATTTGTGACATAATCATAAAATGTCTTAAGCATTGATTCCTTATCACAGCTAAGGGATTGTCTCTTAAGGTACAGCATCTTCTTTGACTAAAAATGCAAATCCCACAACTTAAGAAATTACTAGGGTGATAACATACTGGCGACCATATTGGGGACTTAACCAATCTCTAGTCTTAAATTTAGTCTTGAAGCAAGATCTTTAATTTATCTTTTATACTTTAAGATTATTTTTAAAGGTTGTGGGTATTTAAAAATAGACATTCTAGCTTCTAGGAAAACCTACTACACCAGGTCTAATCTGGATCCTAACCCTGCAGTGATAGTAGACAACCCAAAACATATTGGAAAAGGGAAAAAACAGATTGTCAATTTAGAGACTGAAGTACCATTGAGAAAATAAAATTCTTTACCCAAAGAGTTAGTGAGATTAACTGATATATATTTTGATTTCAAGTTTGAACAATCATTGTTTAAAAATAAATCTAAAACTGATTTGAAAGAAACTGTAATAGATCCTGTTTTTACTTCATTTTTTAATGCAAAACAGAAAATTATTTCAGCAAGAATAAAATCAAACAAATTTGAATCTCAAAGTCAAATAGAAAAAATTAATGTTACATTGATTAAAGACATTGATGAAACCATTGAATTAGCTCATTTACTGTCTTACATCAAGCCTCCAGTTTCTCAATTGCACACAACAATAATTCCAACAGCAGATTCAACTCTATATGTCGTCACCTCATTTTTAGATCCTGCTGCAAGTTCATCCACAGAAAAAATTTAGTCCTAAGTTGCCTTTGCAGCCTAGGATATTATTCCCCTCATCCACTCAATCCACTGCATCCACTAGTTTTATAAGCACTACATCTTTATTTTCAAGTAGTTCCATATATATACCAGCCTCTTTTCCAATTTCTTCAAGTCCAGCTTTCAGCACATCAGCTACCATATCCAGCACTGCTCCTATCATCACTGTTATACCTCCCAATTCAGCAAAACTTCAAGCCATGGCTGCTAGGTATGCTCCCCTTGTCTTACCCCAAAACCTCCATGATATGCCTCAAGATTACCAAAAAAATGTACCATTATTTGATGGTCTTTCTCAATATACTGCTCAACAACATGTCATAAAAATTACAGATTACTGTGAAATTTATGAAATTGATGAGTCATATGTTCAGATGAGGTTATTTGCCCAAATTTTGACAAGAGAAGTAAAAAAATGGTTTAAAAATTTAGCTGCTAGTAGTATAGCTGATTTAGCTGCATTTCATAAAATATTTTTAAATAAATGGGAAAAGAAAAAGAACCCCCTTCAAATTTTGTCTGAGTTTGATGCTTTAGAAAGATCCGCTAATGAGTCTGTACAACATTACTACACTAGGTATAACAGTATTTATAATGTCATTCCTGCAGCACTTAAACCCATGCCATACTCTGTTCTGCTCAAATTCCCTGATGGATTTGATACAGATATGGCATATCAATTGAGAGAAAGAGATGCCCAAACATTATAACAAATGTAATTAAATTTTATTAGTGTAGAAATTAACATTTTAGCTAGAAAGGACAGACTTAGGAATGAAAGGAGAGTCACAATCAAAGAAGAAACATCAAATGCAGATAATAAATTAGATTTATTTGCTAAAACTTTAGAAATGGTGGTTGATATATTAGACAATATTGAGAGAAAACCACAATGGGATAACCAACCACAAATCAGAAATCCCAACTTCAGAAAAAACAATAACACTGGAAAAGCTAAGGAAGTTGCTCCAGATCAAAACATTAGGCCCCCATTCCAAGAGAACTATGCCGAAAGTTCTCAAAATAATGATGAATATGAGGACAACATCAATCTAATAATAGGGATAGATGAAAACAACCCAATTTTCTTCACTCGGGAGGATCAAGAACTCTTTGAGCTTCAACAAATCAAAGTGGAAACTGGTGAATCCTTTGACTATAAACAAGGTCATGACTTTGCAATCAATGAAATTCACAACCAGTATAACCTAAGAAGAAAGAAAAACAATGAGCCTTCTACTAAAAACAACTCTCAAAATAAAACTAAAAAGAATGTAGAAGCACCAAAAAAAAAGATTTTGCAAATTCTCCCAAGGGAAAACAAGCAAAATTCCAATCCTCCCAATCCCAAAAAATTGCCAAGTCCAAAAATTGTTGACATCACTGAAGAAGTGGCCCAATCCTCCAATAATTCCCAAAAGGCCAACACTACCAAAGCCCCTAATTCAGTAAAATCAGCAATTCCTGATCCTAAGAAGAATCATGCTGATTCTAAATCAACAAATCCCAAAACTGTTAATACCAAAGCTTCTGCTGAAAGTTAAAAATCTGAAAAAACTTCTGCTGCCCCTGAATCTGTCCCTGAAAAGAGAACTAAAGACAGAAAAATTCAAGAAACTCAGACAGAGAACAAAAGGACAACTCAAGATAAAAGTACATCTGCTGAAATTCATGAAAAGCCCACTCAAATAACTATCACAAAAGATGAACTAATTCAGATTAGTAAGTCTCAACCAGCATTTAATATCCAAAATGAAATAGCAAAGTTAAAGATACCAATTCCTTTAACATAATTGGTAAATAATGACTTATATAGACCAACAATTACTGAAACTTTGAATATGAATGATGGTGAAGACGCCATTAATATAAATGATGATCAGCCTGAATTAATTTTTGGCCCTGTTGTAAATGGTAAGCATTCATATGGATCAGTTCCTCCCTTCTAAATCAGTCTTACTATTCACGATCATATTTTACACAATGCAATGTTAGATTCAGGAGCTTCCCACAATTTAATGCCAAAAGCTATCATGGAAACTCTGAATTTAGAAATAACAAGGCCTTATAAAGATTTGTTCTCTTTTGATTCAAGCAAGGTTAAGTGCATAGGATTGATAAAAGACTTATGTGTGAATTTGGTTCAGTATTATGGTAAAAGTATGGTTATGGATATTTTAGTAGTTGACATCCCACCAAAGTATGGTATGCTTCTTTCTCGCTCATGGAGAGCTAAGTTGCAGGGATCTCTACAATTAGACATGAGCTATGCCACCATATCAGTGTTTGGACAACCTAAGAAACTTTATAGAGAAACTTTAATGAAATACATGGTTAGCAGTGCTGAGAGATCAATAAATTACCCAATTTACTCAACACCAACTGATCTTGACTCATTCATTTTATGTAATTCTGATAATAATGAAATTCAAACTGAATTAATTGACATAAAGCCTAAACCAAACAATGATAATATTTTTCATGAAGCCCTTTGGCACTTAGACTTTGATGGCTTAGTGAACAAGTCAGGAGCAGGAGCTGGAGTGTGGATCACAAACATGGATACCAGTCATTCGGAAGGACATCCCTTTAGACTCAATTTCAAATGCACCAACAACATGGCAGAGTATGATGCACGTATATTAGGCCTCCAAATCATCAGAAACTTAGGAGGTAAGAGAATTTTAATCATGGGAGATTCGGAATTAGTCATTAAACAAATAAATGTTGAATATTATGTTCATAATCCTATATTAGCCAGATATAGAAGTATAACAACTGATTTGGTTGATGATTTACTAGAATGTAAGTTTGCTACTATTCCTAGAAAGCAAAATTTGCAAGCACATTGTCTAGAAACTTTTTCTAACACATGTAACTTACCTTTTCAGTCAACACATAGATATACTACTAAAGTGAAATATAGACCCATTGTCCCATACAATGTCAAATACTGGTAGATTTCTCTGAAGATGAACAGATTTACCATTTTTTGAATAATGAGGATGAATTTCAAAACTGTAAGATAGACATAGATGGTAATTTAGATTCAGATCTTAATTGTGAAATAGATAACATTGATTTATATAAACTTATCAAACTCACTGTATTTACTCAATCTGACATAGATAACTTAGAAAAGGTAGCTATAGAGGAAATAATTAAAGATGAAATTGAGATGTTAGATTTAAAAGATATTTTTTTACCTAAGGGTTTAACTCCTTTGGAGGACCTGTTTGATTCCAATGATGTGCCCAAAAAGCCTAAAATGGAACTAATCAAGTCTGACATTGAAGAATGTAACATTGGGACAAAAACAAAACCAAAAATGATCAAATTGTCAAAATATTTACCCCCTCAAGAAAAAGAAAAATACATTGAACTTTTAAATGAATATCAAGATATGTTTGCATGGAGTTATGAAGATTTAAAAGCATAGGACATAAACATAATTCAACACAAGATTCCTATAAAAGATGATCAGAAACCATTTAAACAAAAATTGAGGAGGATTAATCCTATCTTATTACCTTTGATTGAAAAAGAAGTTAAACACATGTATGATGCCCAAATCATTGCACCAATCAGATATTCTGATTGGGTTTCTAACTTAGTACCTACGAGAAAGAAAACAGGTGAAATCAGATTATGTGTAGATTTCAGGAATCTTAATAAAGTGTCTTTGAAGGATAATTACCCTTTACCCAAAATGGACCATATTTTACAAAGGGTAGTTGGTTCTTCTAGGATTTCTTTATTGGATGGTTTCTCAGGATACAACCAGATACTTGTTCAAAAGGAAGACCAAGCTAAAACTGCTTTTACCACTCCATGGGGCACTTTCATGTATGTGAAAATGCCTTTTGGTTTGATGAATGCTGGAGCTACCTTTCAAAGGGCTATGGACATAGCCTTTGCAAAGGAAATTCATGACTTCTTGGTTATATATTTAGATGAAATTCTTGTTTTTTCTAAGTCAGATAATGAACACTTGGATCATCTGAGACAAGTTTTCATTAAGTGTAGAAAATTTGGTATATCCTTAAACCTAAAGAAGAGTCTTTTTGGACTAGAGGAAGGAAAATTACTTGGACACATAATTTCAAAGGAAGGTATTAGGATAGATCCGGTAAGGATAGAAGCCATACTGAACATTCACCCACCTAGGAACATCAAAGAGTTACAAGCATTTTTAGGTAAAATTAAATTTTTGAGAAGATTTATTTCTAACTTAGCAAAAATCATTAAAGAACTGAATAATATGCTTAAAAAGGACTCTGTTTTAAAATGGACAGTTGAAGCAAAACAATCATTCGAATCCATTAAACATGCTTTAACAAAAACACCAGTCCTAATCAGTCAAGACTTCAAGAAATATTTTATAATCTTTTCATTTGCCTCAGAACATACCATAGATGCAGTTCTTTGCAAAAAAATGACCAAGGTTTTGAACAGCCTATAGCATTTTTCAGTAAAGCCCTTAGAGATGCACCTTCGAAATATAACATAATGGAAAAAAAAGCTTTAGCCTTGGTTAAAGCCATAAAAGATTTCAGAGTGTACATTCTTTACTCCCACATTATTGCATATGTCCCTAATTCTGTAGTCAAAGATATTCTTACACAGGATGGGCCAAATGGAAGAAGAGGAAAGTGGATTGCCACTATCCTTGAATATGACATAGAGATTAAACCAACCAATATCATCAAAGGAAAAGGTTTAGCCAGATTGATGGTTGAATCCAATTGTAATGCTTTAGATATAAATTTTATTGCCCAGGTTGATGACCAGGAAGAGATGGCAACTCCATCAATCAGTGAAGCCTTTCTAGACTCACCATGGTACTCAGATACTATATTTTTACTTACAACTTTACAAGCTCCTCCTGGATTAACTAGAACTAAAGCTCAATTCATTAAGCTTAAAGCAATGAGATATTGTATTCTAGATAATGTGCTTTTTTGGAAAGAACAAAGTGGGATATTACTTAACTGTTTACTGAAATTAGAAGCTGACAAAATTCTTGAAGAATTTCATGCAGGTGACTGTGGAGGACACTTATACTAGAAAATTACAGCAAATAAGATTCTTAGAGTTGGTTTCTACTGGCCTACTTTATTTTCTGATGTGAAAAAATTTGTTACCGCATGTCACAAATGTCAGATTTTTGAAGGAAAAAATAAATTGTTACCTTTACCCCTGAAACCTATTTCTACTGAGATTCCATTTCAACAATGGGATTTAGACTTCATTGGAGAAATTCACCCTCCATCCTCTGGCTAACACAAGTGTATTTTGACTGCCACAGATTACTTTACTAAGTGGATTGAAGTTGTTCCTACCCGACAAGCCATTGACTCAGTCATTATCTCTTTCATAGAAAACAACCTTTTATCTAGATTTGGATGCCCACAGAAAATAATTACTGATAATGCAGCAGCATTTAAATCTAAGAAAATGATTGCCTTTTGTCACAAGTACCATATTACCCTAGGCCACTCTACTGCTTATTACCCTCAGGGTAATGGCCTAGTTGAATCTTCAAATAAAATCCTTGTGAATATCATCAAAAAACTACTTCAATAAAATAAGAAAACTTGGAATAAAAAGTTATTCTATGCCTTATGGGAAGATAGGCTTACTACCAAGAAGTCAATTGGAACGTCTCCTTACCAGATTGTATATGGGATGGACGCAGTTTTCCCATCATCTTTAGGTGTTCCAGTAATGAAAATTATCCAAGAATCACAAGTAGAACTCAATGATATACAAAGAAGGATAAATCAAACTATTCATATGCAACAGACAAGGGAAGAAGTATATGAAAAATCTCAAGTTATTCATGAAAAGATCAAGAAAATATTTGATAAAAGAACTAAAGAAGATGAATTTGCCATTGGAGATAAAGTGTTAAAATGGGATTCCAAGAGAGAAGAAAAAGGCAAGCATGGAAAGTTTGACTTTCTATGGAAAGGGCCCTATGAAATTTATGGATATAGGGGTAACAATGCTTTATTCATCAGAGATTTGGATGGAAATGATATTCAAGATGGACCAGTTAATGGTAGAATGCTCAAACACTACTATTCTTCTAAGTTAACCAATAGTTAGTCTCAGTCACTTTTTCCATCATTTTAAATATTCATTGCAAGTGTATAGATTGGATTGGATATTTTCTTCTCAAAGTTGAAGCCTAGAGTGAAGGCCCTAAGCTTTGAAAAATGAAATGTCATAAATATGATTTTTGCATAAAACAGAAGACAATTACTAGATCATCAAGGTCAGAATTGAAGGCTACTAGTCTTAGAGTTCTTGACATTTCACCAGGAAATGCCATCCCCATGTGAAGTCATTGTTAGGGTCCTATAAGTATAGGATTCATAATTTGGAATTGACTTGTCATAGTCTTGTAAATATGTACATACTTTTCCTTCTACAAGTTGTTTTCCCATATTTGTAAAAAATAAAAAAATAGAAAATCAAAAAGAGGGTAAAAGTCCTAAAAGAAAGATCAAAGGACTTAGAAAAAATATAGACCCCAAAAGAAAAGAAATAAAACATGAGAGTGTGTAAGTCCAAATGCCACTACTTTTTACTTTGTTACTGATGATTATGGCAGAGTGTCAATAAATGCCATAATCCATGATGAGTTAAACTGTGTAAATTTGACTTGTCATGTTTTCAATTTTCATGTTTTAGATAGTGAATAAAGATTAGTCAGACAGTTTAATCTTGACTAATCAATAGATAGGTAGACAATAAAGAGGAGCTCATCAGCTTAATCTGAGCCCTCGGATGATATAAGGTAGATTTAGATAGTTTTTATGCTTTTCAAAAGAATAAAATGTTTCAAGGTAGCAAGCTCAAGTGCACCTACAAAATGGAAGAAAAAAATGTTAGATTAAAATTGGATAGGTAGAAAGATGTGGGAAGAAGCATGTAAATATTCATCACCAGGCAAATAATCGCTAATTTCCCTTCCCTTATAGTTATTATGCATTCTAGACTTTCAGTCAAAGAGGCTCAGAGCATTTCTCTGACTTATGTTGGGACCGGACCCAAGGCTCAATGACTGATAAGTTAAAAGTGTTGAATTCCTATATTAAATCCCTAATTATCATCATTTATCCTTCATACACTCATTACTATTCAATTTCAAAAAGTAAGCACCTTTTTTACTTAATGAAATATGAAATTACCCATTTGACTAACTCCCTTCATTCATAAAAGCATAAAACCCTCCAAAATCATTATATCCTAAGTTAAAAGTGGTGAAATTATAAATTATAAAAGCTTTGCTTTGATATTTTCACTTTACTTAGTCATGTAATTGTATTTTTGGTGTATTTCATTGTCCCTTGTCATATTAACTTCTAATTTATATATTAAATCCCTAAAAATGACCTTTTCCTATTAATATAATTCCCTTTATATTAATACCCTTTAAACCCACTATTATAAGCTTTTATGTCAAAGTAATTATCCACGTGCGGAAATAAAAATCCCCAATTACAACACCTTTGGCATAAAACTAACATTATGTAAAAATCTCGCCCCCTATAGTGAATAGAAATTTCCATATTCTATAACTATATAATAGAAATAAAATAAAAAGGGCTTAGGAATGTTTTATATATGTCTAAATGAAAATATATTCCCTGAGCTTATTCTAAAGTTTGATCTAAACTAAACTTTAAAATCCCTGCAACCTTCTGCAAGAGCTAATATCCATGTTAATTTATGAATAAAACTGTTTAACCCAGTTAACTTCGTATCCTGCCTCATGCACATTTTTAAACCATATATATATAATCTATTTATATATATAACATTCCCACTTAACCCCTTTCAAAAATCATGTATGGACCCCGTCTATACATAAAACATTTTAATTTTGATAAAAACTTTGGTTATAAACACATATATATAAAGTTTTTATTACATTAAACCATGCGCCATCGCATAAGTCACCTGGGCCCTACCCAACCTTTTCCACCACAACTTTACAGTTGATCTCGACCGTTCGCTCCGATCCTCCAGATCCAACTCCTGACGATGAGTTTCGTGCTCGCAAACCAAACATTCGCCCAAACACAAAATCTATGTGAAATGGGCAGCTTTTGTCAATCCGCCTCTTATGACATGTTGCAATTTCATTGCTTCGCGTTCATTTGGAGAAAATCAGCTTACAACTTATAACCAACGCGAAAACCATTTCCTATTTTCGCATTCGAAAACGCAAAACTACTTCCCGTCGAAGATTAGACCCACATAAATATGTATTGCAATAAATTATATCTGAGATTAAAACCTTTGGATATGTCATTTACATACTTATTTTCATATTCCTGAATGTTGAACAAAATCCACAACACTGTGTTAAGATTTTCGCCCAAATTACTTGTTTAAATCCAAAAAAAGCCCATTTTCACCATAGAATTCTATTTTGAAGACCAGCAAAGACTTTTTCGGATTCAGTTATTCAAACAAGAGCTCGAATTCAATTACAACAAGTTGCAGAAACCCTTCCGACTATCAAAATACCTGCAAATAAGGTATTTTTCCCAATCTAGCTTGCAATCTCAAAAGTTTAAGCCTTATGTGAATGAATTAAGCTTCAAAAAGAGAAAGTTATCCATAAATTTTTTCCGAAAACACTTAAAAACAACGCAAACCCTCACAAAAATTTTCCAGAAATTACTGTTGTCTGAAAAGCCTCTTTTTTAAGCCAAATCTTCAGTTTAAACCCCTGAAAATCAATTCCATGGCTCTAAAAGGTTTTTAAAACCTACATAATACCTAAAAAAAAATCTCTTTTATTCAGAAAACATGTGTTTTATGTCTTACACCTGTTGCACATATCCCAGATTCCTAATTGCCCAAAAATTGCTCAAATTCCCTCTGTTTCAACAAATCCAACTACTGCAAACTGTTTAATCTTGCTTTAGTTATTTAAAAATGACCAAGAAACAAATGACACCTAAAGCTGGAGGCTCTAGGTCTGTTAAACTTGGAGGATCCAAACCTCCTAAGTCTGAAGCAGCAAAAGCCCTAAAATCTACCCCTGCAGTCACTACAAAAACTACTGTCTCTGTCAATCCCCTTCAGCCACCAGTACCCACTAAAGAAATCATCCCCTTGACTGATATGGATTATAAAATTGTAGAACCTGTGGTAGAATTCAACCTATTAGAAGTTCACAATTGGTGTTATGAAAAGTTCCTAGATAAATATGGCATGCCTATCTGGGAGACAAATTTACCCAAATATGTGATCCCAATAACACATCCTGGTCAAGACCTGATAAGATTGTGCCAAAAGTACTATGTTCCAGACCAAAGGGAAATTGTGAATTCTAATAGGGAAATTCTATTTTCTATCACCACAGAGTCTATAAATGAAATTTTGCAACTACAGTTTGACCCTAGGGCAGTCCCCCTATCCATTGAAGCATTAACTCAGTTATATTTGGGATTGGATTTCCCTGAGAGATTTATGATTTTCTAGAACTTTATGCCATCTCATGTGGACATTCCAAAGCTAAATCCTCCTTACTCCACTTCCAAGTTTCCTGAGGGTTCTAGGCATGTTATTTCAATGTTATCTTTCATACTAGGTTACTTCACTGATGAATTCACTGATGAATCCATCCTTGGTTTTTTATCTACTCTATCTTGGAGTCAGCCTCCTGCCATGATTTTTGACTATGCCAGATTTATAGCTGATTCTATCCATCATCAATTGACCAAGTTTCCCACTGAAGGGATATTCAGATACTCTTCCTACTTATTCCACTTATTTTTATTTTCACAAGCTGACCATTTTCCAATAACATTGAAAAAAATGGATGTAGAGGGTAAACCTCTATCCATTATCTATTAGACATCTTTGTTGAGAAAAGAAGAAAATGAGTTCAGTTATTCAGACTTTTCAGATTTTTTCATCCAGCTAGCTATGAGTTTGCTGTACAAGGCAGATCAACCCAGGATAAATGAGGAAATGAAGAAAATCTTGTAGTTATCAAAACAGTGCAAGATGGGAGATTGGCATTTGTATAAACGGCATACAGAATTGAGGATTTTTGGGTCCAATTTACTGCCTTACAAATTTCCCAAGTATTTTACTATCAGAGTCTTTGCATTAGAATATTTAAGGCAAGTTTTTAATTCTGATACCATTAACTTCATGGCTTCCAAAAAGAAGACCCAGTTCAAATTTAAAAATCAAATTGGTCCATTCATTGTAAATAACAGAGAAGTTGATAAAGAGATAGCAAAAAGATTGTTAGAACTGAAATTTCAGAAAATCTTTCCTTGGAATTATGACCCTCAAGGTCTTCTCAGAAGTATAACGGTTAAATGTAAACTGCCTCCTTTCATACATGAACCCAAGCCTTATATTGATAAATTTGCAAATCAGATAGAATGGGTAGAAAACACATTGATACATATAGTCATCAATGCAGAGCGAACACAAAATATGGATACCACACTTGCCATGGTAGCTTCAAAAGAGAAAGAATCTTCAAACAAATGAAGTAGAAATGAGGGAGCCTACACAGTAGAGACTACTATAGAGACTAAATTCAAGTTGATTTACAATAAAAGGCTGAAATTCAGTTCCATATGGAAAGAAAAAGTCATTGATGTTGAGGATACAAATGAGCTTGAGATAAATAATGATGAGGCTATTGTAATAATAAAAGAGACTCTTGCAGACATACAAATAGATCAAACAACAGGTGAACAGGATACTCACATGATTGAAAGACAAAAAAACATGGAGGCTTCTTCCTCACACACAGTGGAGGAAAAAGACCTAGGCATCAAAGAAAAATATAAGCAAAACAAGCAAAAGAATGAAGAGATCAAAAGTGAGATTTATTCTCAATTCTTAAAGAAGAAGCCAGGGAATCAGAACAGGTTACTTACAGCATTTGACTATTCCACAAATAAAATGATCATGTCATATCTGCAACCAACTACTTCAACACCTAAGACAGTGGCAGACTACAAAAAGGTTGAGTTTGAAGTAGATACTGAAAATTTGCATGAACTGGATCAAATAGAATTCCACAGACATAGCTCTGAGATTTTATATTATATTGTGGTAACAAAGGCTATGAGTGCCACTAATTTGAAGAATACCATTATCAACATGCAGGACCAAATGAAACTGGACAAAGGCTCTTTGTATGCCAAAGATCTAAGGACAAAATCCTTAGAAGACTTAGTTTTGCAGGTGGGAGTTGATCCTTCAGATGTTCCAACAGCAGAAATATTAATTAAAAATAAAAATGAGGACATTGCAGCTTTGAGGAAACAGCTGAAGCTTCCCCAAAGTGAGCACCCTCAAACTAAAGAAATTATTCAAGAACAGATAGAGAAATAAGACATGATGCAGTTGATTCTCAAATAAAAGAAATGGAAACATAATTGGATCAACTTGTGAAAGAGAAGGAAACTACCAAAGAAGCTGAAGCTCCAATTATACCCTCAGTCACACCAGTAATTACCACAGTTGTGGCCTCTACATTGGGAGAAAAATTAGCACCTAATGTGCCATTGGCAACTGCAGTGCCAGTGCATTCAGCTACAACATCAGCAACAGATTCTTCAACCACACAAGTACAACACACAGATGATGCAGGGCAGATAGTAAAGGCTATGGAGGAATTGTCACTAGAAAACAATGAAATTAATAGTTTGAAGACAATGATTCAGAATATGGAAGTCTCCAACAAAGCAACATTAATCAATGCCAACAATTATGAGCAAAGGGCCAAGAGACTTGAAGAGAAAATCAAAAGCCTTCAAAAAGACTTGAGTTTCACAGCACAACTTTCTTACATAAGAAATTACCTATGGACCAATATAATTGAGGCTATACATCTTCAGTGGCCATCAATCCAGATCATATATGAACAAAGAGACCTTCTTCTAGCAGCTCAAGTTGAAATCCAAAAAACAAAAGAAGAATTGGCAGACAAACCAGCACAAGCTTTGAAGCTTATCACTTTCTTGAATGGTAAAAATAGAGCAGAGTTAGAAGAATTGCAGATACACGATAGGACAGAGACCATTCTACAAATCAAGAAAGTTTTGACAAAAAGAAATCTGATGAAAACTTTAGAGGAAAAATGTGATGCAATGAATATTTCAATCACTAAGTTTTTAACAAAATACACCATGCTAAGACAAGCTGGTATTCTAGATATTCATGTCTACAATGAGAAGTTGATGAACCAAAAGGAGTATGACAAGAAGATAAGGTGTTGAGATTCAACAAGATGATGAGCTTAGTGAAAAGAGTCGCCTTCACTAAGTGGGCCCACGGCTATTTTTGGCGCAAAGTCTATTTTTAGACATGTCGATCATATTCTATGAGTTGTAGGATGCTATTTGTGGATGGTTGGTCAAGTTGGAAAAATAGACGGACTTCTATTTTTAGACATATTGGGCGGAATCTATTTTTAGATTGCCAGTCTAAAAATAGATATGTCGAATATTATTAGCTCTTAATAATATTTGGACTCTAGACATTATCTTATTCTCTTGGAGCACTTCAGTTAAGTGCACAGATGTGGCATAGTAGCTGACAGAAGGAATTACGCTATTCCTGAGGGTTTACTGGAGCTAATGCATGAAGGACTTCGGTTAGAACTCAAGTGACAGATTTTGGTGGAGTTGGAGAAGTAGTTGGTGGAGTTGTATTTAGTTTAACTCAGTTAGACTCAGTTGAGATAGTTGTATCCAGTCTAACTGATTGATACACTAGTGAGAATGGTGTGAATTAATTATTTAATTAATGTACTAAATAATAAATCATTAATCAACTGAAGAATACATCAGTTAACTACAGTGCATGGCAGTTTCAGTGGATACTAGTGGAGAGATAGGTGAAAGAGCAAGTGTGACTATCAGTTGTGACTATAGTGATGCATTGATTGCATCCAACACTTAGTGGAGATGCCAATGAGGATTGCACAGTCAATCCTGGTGAAATTCGAACTCATTCAGAGCCATTCTTCAGTAGGGATTGCGCAGTAGAGGCAGGCTAGCAAGTGGCAAAGATCGGTGCATGGATTTGCAAGATCGGGCCTGATTAGTGTGTAGCGATTGTATTGTACTAAGATCTTGATATGATCAGCTTTGTATGAGGATTGTTACATGATCTCTATGACATATATTATATACAGATAGTTGGGGCTTTCAGCTTCAGGCTTTCCCGTTAAACAGTTGTGTTAATGTGTGTGAATTTTTATTGTTTCATGTGTGCATTACAATCTTGATTTAATTTCCACAAATGATGATCAATGGTGGAATAGATTATGTATTTTGCATGAAGTTAAAATAGTGTGAGATCAGGAGAATATTGGACATATAACGCATAAGGTATATAATTTATACATGGCATCAGAGCAGTTGATCATTGGAGCAGATTGCAATTATTGAAGCGGTTGAGTTTTGTGTTGGTGGAATTCGAATTTACTGCAGTGTTTTCTTGGTGTCGAAGTTGAGCATTCATTGAAATGTCTTTTAACGGATTACGGTTGGAGTATTCCCTTGATCGCAGCTCGAATTATATTGCATGGAAGGACAAGATGAAGGCGGTGCTGGATGATAATGGGTTGAAGGAGTTCATAGATGTTGATATTCTGAAACCTGCTTCTAGCGATGCAGCCGCACTTGACGCATGGCAAAAGAAGGTAGCAAAGTGTCAAATAATTCTGTTGGAAGGTGTGAAGGACCAAATTGTGTCCAGCCTTCACAGTAAAGCTACTCCATTCTTAATGTGGAAAGCTTTGACAGACTTGTTCCAAAGAAAAAGCGACCAGAGGAAGTTGGCGCTTAAAGACAAGCTCAGGGAAATAAAAATGGAGAAAGGCAATACCAAAATACCTCACAAATTTTGTCCACTGCGAGGATGAGCTGGGAAGTGTGGGGGTTACTGTTGATGAAGAAGACTTGGTAAGCTTGGCTCTCCTTGGGCTCCCGAAGAGTTGGCATAGCTACGAAGACTCTGTCAATGGACGGGAGAAACTTCCAGGATGGGAGTGACTTTGGTCGGATCTTGTGCAGGAGGAGATAAGGCGGGGTACCAGGGATGTATCTTCATCAAAGAATGAAGATGAAGAAAATTGCGCTTTGGCTGCCAAATCTTAAAAAGGGAAAGGGAAGAAATCTTCCAAATCCGAAGCTAAAGGCAAGAAGCAGGACTTGTCCAAGGTGAAGTGTTTCACTGTCACCAGCACGGGCAGTTCGCCACTAATTTCCCACAAAAGAAGAAGAATAAGCAGGCTGCTAGATTTGCAGCTGGAGAGGCCTTAGCCTCATAATTCGAGCTGGATTTTTCTTTGATCGCATGCTTGGTTTCAATTGTGATGGGATCAATGTGTTTTCTTGACAGTGGTGCGTCTTTCCATATGACCGGAGACAAATATTTGTTTAGTGATTTGGAAGAAAAGGATCTTGGAGTGCACATCGATATGGGCGATGATGGTAGATACAGTGCGACTGGTATCAGGACCATTTCCTTTGAGAGGAAGTCCAGTAAACCTTTCATCTTGAAGGATTTCATGCATGTTCCAGGATTGAAGAAGAATCTGATCTCTATGGCGATGTTGGAAGACAAGGGTTATGATGTTGTTTTTAGCGAGTGAAAAGCATTCCTGCGCAGTAAAACAACTGGTCAAACCAGGAGGATAGGGGTTCGAGTTAATAATATTTATCAATTGTAGGTAGATGGCTGCGCAGCAATGGCAGGCAAAGCAGAAGGAGTGGTGAGTTGGGATGAGGGCGAATTGTGGCACAGGATATTGGGCCATCTTCACCATGGCGCTTTGAAAATTTTGCAGCAGATTTCTACCAGGCTTCCCAAGGGTAAACTTGCGTAGTCAGATCAGTGCAAGGGATGTACTTTGAGAAAATATGTGAAGACCACCTTTCATGAGAAGGATAGTCATGCCACGATGATCCTTGAGAGAATTCACACAGGCGTGCGTGGACCTTTCTCGGTTTCTTCGACAGCAAAGCACAGGTATTATGTGATATTTGTTGATGACTTTTCTTGCAAGTACTGGATCTTCTTCATGCAGAAGAAGAGCGAGACATACTCAAAGTTATATGAGTTCAAGGTGCTGGTTGAGAAAGAGTCGGGAAGCAGGTGAAAGCTCTAAGGAGCGATAATGGTGATGAATACATCTCTAGCGAATTCAAAGACTTCTGCAGCAAAGAAGGAATTCGAAGATAACTCATAGCGCCTCATAACCCACAGAAAAATGGGGTCGCTTAGAGAAAGAACAGAATGATCATGGGTGCTGCACGGGCGATGTTGTATGATCAAGGCCTTCCCATACACTTGTGGGCTGAGGCATGCAACACTGTGGTTTATGTGCAAAACCGTTGTCCTCATAGAGTACTTGGCATGAGTACACTCGAAGAGGCATTTTCTGGTAAGAAGCCTGATATTTCTCATTTGAAGATTTTTGGCTCACATGTTTACATTCATGCGACGAAGGACGCCAGGAAGAAGCTGGAGCCAACCGCAGAGGTTGGGATATTTTTGGGGTACACAGAAACACCCCACAATTATTGTGTGTATTTTCCAGATAGTCGGATGACTGTTGTGCAACGGAATATCAAATTTCATGAAGAGAAAGCCATGAAGTTTTCGCTTGAGAGGGAGCTACACTTGCATGCAGAAGAGGAGCTACTTGTTCCTAAAGATGAGCCTCAAGATGTGGATCAGCCACAAGAGGAGGTTCATGGAGTGGAAGAAACCACTCATGCAGTTCCAAACATCAGAGGGTGGAAGCGCACTATAGAAGCTGAGTGACTGAATCTTGATGCAGCGCAAAATGTAGGAGCTCCTACATCACAGCGCAAACAAAGACAGTCACTTGACCGATTTACTAGATACATGGCTCTGATGAGCAAGTGCATCGTGACGGAACCATCCTCTTTCGAGGAAGCTGTGGAGGATCTCGCATGTGTAGATGCCATGGTGGAAGAGTATGATTCGATTGTCAGAAATAGTGCATGGGAGATTGTCCCAAGGCCGAAAGGGAAATCAGTGGTAGGTTCGAGATGGATCTACAAAGTGAAGAAAACTGCTGACGGGAGTGTCGAGAAGTATAAGGCAAGATTTGTTGCCTGGGGCTTCTCACAGGTCGAGGGGATCGACTATGAAGAAACCTTTGCACCTGTCACAAGGTATTCTTCCAGATGGACCATCCTTGCTCTCTTAGCGCAGATGGGTCGGCGCATTCATCAAATGGATGTGAAGACTGCATTCCTCAACGGATTCATTAAGGAGGAGGTGTACATTGAGCAGCCTGAAGGATTCAAAATCTTCAGCAGCGAGTCGCATGTGTGCAGGCTCAAAAGAGCGTTGTATGGGCTGAAATAAGCACCTCGTGCTTGGTACACACGGATAGACAGTTATTTCACCGGACTTGGTTTCACCAAGAGTGAGGCGGATCCTAACCTATACCATATTGTGGTGGAGGGTAAGCTTTTGATCATTGTGCTTCATGTAGATGATTTAATACTAACGGGTGATGAACTGTTGATACACTCATGAAAGGCAGATCTTGCAAAGGAGTTCGAGATGAAGGACTTGGGCCTCCTTCATTATTTCCTGGGATTGGAAATTTGGCAGCGGAAAGGTGGATTGTTTGTGTCTCAAGGAAAGTATGCCCGGGAGATAATGGAGAAGTTTCACATGCAAGGCTGCAAGCCTATCAACACTCCTCTTCCTGGTGGTTGGAGGAAAGAGGATGCTACATCGGCAGAGGTAGTGGATGCCACTGTTTATCGACAGTTGGTTGGTTCGCTCATGTATTTAGTCAATACAAGACCAGACATATGCTATGTTGTGAACCATCTTTCACAAGCGATGGTGAAGCCTACGAAGCTCTTTTGGAAGGCAGGCAAGCATGTCCTGAGGAATCTTAGGGGCACATCTGGGTATGGATTGTGGTACAGACAGTCGGATGAGGTGAAGCTGCATGGCTTCACGGATGCAGATTGGGCAGGAATCCCAACAGACAGAAAGATCACATCTGGAGGGATTTTTAGTATCGGATCTACAGCAGTTTCTTGGTACAACAGGAAACAAAGATCCATGGCACTCAGTTCAATGGAGGCCGAGTACATGGCAGCCAGTTTGGCTGCATGCGAGGCCATATGGATGAGGAAGATCATGGTCAAGTTGTTCGGTTCTCATTTAGATCCTATTGTGATATATTGTGATAATCAGAGTTGCATTAAACTCTCATTTAATCCAGTATTTCATGATAGATCTAAACATATTTACATCCGATACCATCATATCAGAGATTGTGTGCAGCGGAAGATCATGTTTCTTTCTTACATTCCTACGGAGGATCAGGATGCAGATATTCTGATGAAGGCACTCACCAGGAGCAAATTCGAATACCATAGAGACAGGATCGGGGTGACAGATAATCCCTATCTTTTTGAGAGGGAGTGTTGAGATTCAACAAGATGATGAGCTTAGTGAAAAGAGTCACCTTCACTAAGTGGGCCCGCAGGCTATTTTTGGCGCAAAGTCTATTTTTAGACTATGTCTATTTTTAGACATATGGATCATGTTCCATGAGTTGCAGGATGCTATTTGTGGATGGTTGGTCAAGTCGGAAAAAAATAGATGGACTTCTATTTTTAGACATACTGGGCGGAATCTATTTTTAGATTGCCAGTCTAAAAATAGATATGTCGAATATTATTAGCTCTTAATAATATTTGGACTCTAAACATTATCTTATTCTCTTGGAGCACTTCAATTAAGTGCATAGATGTGGCACAGGAGCTGACAGAAGGAATTACGCTATTCCTGAGGGTTTAGTGGAGCTATTGCATGGAGGACTTCAGTTAGAACTCATGTGACAGAGTTTGGTGGAGTTGTAGAAGTAGTTGGTGGAGTTGTGTTTAGTTTAACTCAGTTAGACACAGTTGAGCTAGTTGTATCTAGTCTAACTGATTGACACACTAGTGAGAGTGGTGTGAATTAATTAATAATTAATTCACTAAATATTAACTCATTAATCAACTGAAGAATACATCAGTTAACTACAGTGCATGGACAATTTCAGTGGAGAGATAGGTGAAAGGGCAAGTGTGACTATCAGTTGTGACTATAGTGATGCATTGATTGCATCCAACACTCAATAGAGATGCCCATGAGGATTACAATCAACCTGTGAAATTCAAATTCATTCGTAGCCATTCTTCAGTTCAAGAGGATTAGCAAAGAAAGGCAAAGCAAAGGTGTGGCAAATACTCTGCATGACCAAGATCGGCCCCATTAGTGTGTAGCGATTGTATTGTACCGAGAGCTGATGATGACTGTACTTATATATATTCTTTTACATGATCTCTATGACATATATTAAAGGCAGTTAGTTGGGGTTTCAACTGTGCTTTCCCGTTAAACAGCTGTGTTAATGTGTGTGAATTTTTATTGTTTCATGTGTGCATTGCAATCTTGATTTAATTTCCGCAAATGATGATCAATGGTGGAATAGATTCTGTATTTTGCATGAAGTTAAAATATTGTGAGATCAGGAGAATCTTGGACATATAACATATAAGTTATATAATTTCTACATAAGGGATTATGCTAAAGAACAGATCAACAAGCCACTACCACAGGGCTCTCCCACAGGAAAGGTTATTCTCCAATATATTGAAGACTTATTTTTTATTCAAAATGAAATCAAGCATCTGTTTGTCTTCAAACCAAATTTTTCTAAGTATACAGATGCTGATGAAAACTTCAGAAAGCTCAAGAATGTAAAAATACCAAGTGCAAAACAATGGCAGGCTTTTACAGACTTGATATAGCAGTGAAAAAGGGAAAACAGTGAGGAAAATGCAGGTGAAACAGTCAAACAAAAAAATAAAATAGTCACTTGATTTTTATTGCTGGAAATGTTCTTTTTACAGCAGTAAAAGAGTAAATAAACAGAGTCAAAGTGTATCAGGATGAAAGTACAGCATGAAAGTGTATTAGGAGGAAGAGTGTCAGTCAAAATAACTCCAATAAAGATATTTTCCAATTTTCCAGCAAGCAGGACAGCTAACCAGTAAAGGCTCCTTGATTAGTCTAAGTTGTTCTATATTTTTTGGATAAGAGGACAGCTAGCTAAACTATTAAGCAGTTGTCCCTCTTTATATGTAAATATATTTTATATTTCCTAGAGTTATTCCTAGATCTCTCTAGGATATTTTGTAAGCAATATTTTGTATAAATACTTCAATCTTTTGCTAAGATTACTATAGAATTTTGCTGATACATTGGAGGCTTACATGTGTTGATTTTGAAGTAGCAGACTAGAAAAAGAAACTTGGAAATCATAATTCAGGATTATCGTGATAAGTTAAAGAGTAAAGTGCATCTATCTTTTCATTGTTTATTTTCTGAGTTCCATTCATTTCATTATGTGTTTGTTCTTTCTTAATGAGTAACTAGGAATATTACTTCAGGACTAGCTTATGGCTCCCTGTCTTAACTAAGTTACCATTTAAATGTTTTCAACTGATTTCTGGGGTTAGGAATTCTTAACTACTCCTACTCCCGTTTGACTCCTTTCTCCTTCCTCTATTGTCCGGATCAAAGGATCCTTCATTACCCTTTGTCCCGACTACACCATTTCATAAAAAACCTTTTACCCAAAGCTCTTAGGGTTATCTATCTTTCCTTGACTATATTTGCACCCTTTTGGCCTTGCCTTCTAGTACTGCTATCTAGACTTAGACTCCATTAGCCCAATGGTCAAGTAGATTTCTCTCTAGTTTACCTTTAAGTGATTTTTTCCCACCAAACCAATTCAAAACCAAAACCAATTGTTCTATCATAACTAGCCCAAAAAATTAAGCAAAAACAAAGTTACATCATAAAGAGAAAGCCCTCTCTGAAATTTAGGAAGGCTAGATCCTAGATTTCCAAAGTAGGTTTGTGGTTACCCCTAGTCTTCTTTGACTAAAAACTCAAATCCCACAACTTAAGAAATTACTAGGGTGATAACAGAGGGATCTCGACTTATTGATAACAAGAGAGGTTGTTCCTTTAGAGACAGTTTTTAGACCATTGATGCTTTAATCGCAAAGAGTTTTCCCCTTATCTTATTCTACACATATATATGGGAATGAACACAACATTTATAAAAGGATCGAGTTTTGGAATAATAATCATAAACAGGTTTGGGTTTCATGGTTTTCTTACAACTTCTCAGTTGAAGGATCATATTTTCCATCGAAAAATCACTGACTTGAAATATGTAAACCAAATCAAGGAAGAGGGGGACATATAAGTTAATGGTTGTATGTTGTTACAACTTGCCTTTCACAAAATATTATCCAATCCATCTCAAAGCTAAAAACCTACTTATTAAAAGAATAATCAAACCGAAAGTGTAAAATCACAACTTGAAAGATGAAATAATAGTGCAATGTGTCTAACTACATGAAACCTTGCCTAACCTAAACTACACAATTCAAGTTTGGATCATGTAAAGTGGAACTTCCAATGCATCCATAGAAGTTTCTTCTAACCTTTAAACTGCAAGGTATGATTGTGTAAATCCAAAGTGATAAGCAGGCCAATGAACAAAATAAATTGTGTTAACATCTGCACTGACTGATGAAAACAAGAAGTGCAACCACAACGGTGTATCAAACTCGACTTCTCTATCAAACAAGGGGTTTCACAATAGAAATAATCATTGTTTCTATGACTATATATGACTCAACGAAGTGTATGCAAGCACAGGACATGAGACATGGGCCCAGACTAAAAATATTTTTCTAACGAAACTACAATAGGATCGTGGACACAACCTTTAGAGAAAGACATACAATAAAGAATACATAAGGACAAATCCATGTCATAAGCGGTATGGACAGGTTGTCCACAATCTAGTATGTCACATGTGCAGCATTCTTCTATGGATGATGTAAGATATTCACTAAGATTATTCTTTATGTCTACACTACAGATTTGAGATTTGGTTGAAAAGGGGCGAAGTGGTGGAATATTGATAATCAAATTAAACTTCCTTCCTTGTAGGTTAATAAATTTTATATGAATAAAATAATCATCACTCGAGAAGTAATAATCATCCCAAGTGTTGAAATCAACGAAAAATTTATGCAAAAAAACAAAAATTGGTCGAGATGACAAATATCGTCATGATGACGGGGACCTGACATAACCATCATCCTTGGATGAAGTGTCGTATTCACATGAATTAACGTTGAATTCCAAGAAAACAGGTCTATTTGCTTGTCAAAACAGGATTCAATGTTTAACTCATGAGATTCAACAGAAGATAGATGTTAAATACTAGTGTAAAAATATTCAATGATAAGCATGTCATCTTCTTGATCGAAAGGAGATATACTTGAAAGAAAATCTTTGATAATCGTGTCAAGATTCTTTTAAAAAATCTGTGAATCCAAAGCCTCATATAGAAACAAAGATTCATCCATATTGATTAAACTATCATTACCATATAATTCAGAGAGAATAAAATCATTGGGGCCATGATCGAGGGTTCATCTTGATTAACGGGTGAAATATCAATGAGGGGAGTATCAAGATTTGAAGATGGTTGATAGGAAGAAGTAGATGAATCACCATTGGATGAGAGATGTGAAAGAAATAGGAGTTCTTCATCCACAAGATGATCTTCCAGTTTGATCATTGATCTAGGTCCAACATACAAAACATCAAATGGAGGGGGACATGGGACAAAAATTCTATCTGATTCTTCCTCTAGATGATGATATTCTTCTTGATCAGAGATATTTGATTCAAAATATTTCCTTTACATCCAAACTAAGAATCCAAACTTCTCATCCAACAATTACCAGTACACGTCCTCATTCGGAAACTGATAACAAAGATGAAGGAATTGATTAGAAAAATATTCAAGATATTCAGTCAATTCCATTCTAAGTTGATCAATTTCATCAATAACATCATGATATTCATATTTATCAAAACTCGATGAATCTCTTTAACCAAGTGATCAAAATATGTGATAGAATAAATGGGTAAATAATAACAACATTACTCCGCATGACCATCCAATGTAAGGGTAAACAAGCGTGCAATGATTTCTTCTAATTCATCACCATTCAAGAAGCAAAATTGAAAAAATTCAACAACATACCCAAGAATGGTTTTTGTACCCTTTCCATAAAATTTAAATCATGACAAGTTATGTAAAAATTCCATGGAGATTTAAATATATAAAGCCTTTGTAAAACACCCCGAGATTATTATTTGGGATGCAACCATTAAAGGTAAAACATTCAAACAAACTTAATGGGCTCAGCTTGTCATCTGGACCTCCTTCTAGTGCCAGAAATGTTAACGCTGCTCGATTCTGCCGACATTGCAAGGGGATCTCACCAATGTGAAGTACCAATTAGACCTCACACAGTTTGGTGTAGGAGTCCCATCCAGTCATATGGCTCGACCATCGTTTAATGGTTTTCAAGGATATTCCTTGGTTACAATCAGACATAAGATAACACAACTCATGTTTGGGTTAGAAAAAGTGTGAGATTTGTGATACATCCAATGTAAGTTATACTAGGAATACTTACATGGATGGAAATAAAAATGAGCCATCGGTTAGAAAAGTAATATTATTATCCTAAAGGGGGGCCCAGGGTAAAGAGAATGACTTTTTGAGTACCTGCAGATTATTCCACATAATAAGAAACAATCATTAAAGCATAACAACATTCATTCAATAACATCCATAACCAAACAACGAAGTAGTTCATTAACCTAGCATGTAAATAAAGCAACATATATCATACACATAGAATAGTCCAACTATATACATGATACATGTATGAAGGAATGTCGACTCATTGAGCTTATGATTATAAGGATAATATCCCAAGTAGACTGTTACATGGATGAAATATTGTATCCAATAGTGGAACATGAAGCCATGACTTACTTCTTCAAAGAATAATCCATCTCCTGTGTAGAATAAGAAAAGCCAAGGCTAAGCCTCCCAAAAAAATCCCTTTGTTTGAGTTATGAGGAGTTATTTATAACAAACGCAATGACCTTTGAGCTTCCTCGTGACTCTTTAACTTCTATGATTGTTCATATTCTATCATGACTCATTACATTCTAATTTGTGGCCATTCATATTCCACTTGTGTCCCTTGGACTTCATTACATAACATTTATTACATGAGACAATTTACACATGAGATGGTGGAATAACAAGACAAAATTCTAAAAGACCAAACTAACCAAATGGATAGATCATGTTCTTCTTCATGGAGTTCATTTTTGATGTAAGTGTTCCATGCTCTGAAACTCCTTTGTGATGGATTTGATCTGGTCTGGCAAGTCCCCTTTGTAGCACACCTTCACCTCCAATGCCTCTAACAGTATGTTCTTGGAGCTTGACCAGAAATTATTCCACAGCCATGAAAGCTTCATGTGTGCATTCACTGGTGCAAAGGCATACTCTGGTCACCTCCAAGCCTTCATGTTTTGTTACTTGCTTGATTTGTTCAATGTAATCCTTGATCTCTTGAAATATGACCTCCATGCCTCTGATTTCTTCAAGAGATACGATGGAGGGAATCTCGTTCTTCTTTGTAAGAGACTCAAACCCATTATGAAGCCATTGTTGGAAATACTAAGAGGGGGGGTGAATCATTATTTCTTACAATAAACACTTTTTAATATTTTTCAGAGAAATATTTAATCTTCAGTTATTATTATTGTTTTCTTCAGATAATAATCCACATTAGACAACACCGTACAACAATGCATAAAGTTAAAACAATGGACATAGATATTTTTAGGTGGAAAACCCCCTCCGGGTCAAAAACCACCGAACACTTCTCTAGTAATTGTCTTCTTATTTATTTAAAAGAAATATTAATTATATCAATATTTTGGCTACAACTGAGGGATGCGAAAACCCCCTAATTCACAGGCCACAACCTGAAGGACACTACTAAACCCTAATATCTTTTGCAAACAGAAGGATGCTCCGACGCCCTGTAGATTATGCCACAACCTTATGAGTGCCCCAACACTTTGTTTACCAGTTTTTCTCAGAAAGGATATTCCTGACCCTATTATTTTATTAGCCACAAATGAATGGATGCCACAACACCCTGTGCAAGTCACAGCTTTCCCTAGCACCACCCTGCCACCCTAAAGTGTTCTTAGGCCACAACCTGAAGGTGACTCCAATCACCTAGAATACTCGGTAGATCAAGTTTCACAATTTTCACACTAGATCCCATGTACTCTGAATCAAAGTAGAATAGTTGCAAGGATAATGTAGAATAGACATCGAATTCTGGTAGTCGTTTATCATTTTTCCCACAAACTGTTCATTGCACGATGCTACACATCAAGTTATCATTGTACAACTGCACAACACTGTCACTGCACACTACATATCACTGCTCATGAATTAATAGTCATCAATGCACAACCATTGTCATCATTATATTAGGCTACACTTGATGCTACAACCATTTGGTACTTCTATCAAATAATGGCACAATCCAAGGTGCCTCAGTTCATCCTGGTGACCTGCAATCAAAGCTCTCAAGCAAGGCCCACGGAGGGCTACCAACATATGTGTAAACATTGTTGCTCAGATAGTTAATTCCCTAGATACTTCACTACCTACTGTAGTCATGCATATCACTGTCCAATTAGGTTGTCATAAACCAACTCCAATATTGTTACATAACTATTGTCAGATTAATGCATCACATCAACTAGGTAAGCTACAACATGCTTGACCAGACCCAATACTACCAGTTTCCTATGTCAAGGTCAAGACTAATTGTCAGCTCAATGTGTTAAGTCAAAGTCAAAATTGTTGTCAACTCTAAGTGTAAACTCATTGTTTCAATATATGAATCAAATAAATAGGTCATGTCAAATGCATGTAATTGTCTCGTTAATATGTCAAGTCAAATTCAAGATACAGTGTCAATGTGCCCCTTGCTAACCCATCAAGAGATATAGTCAATTCATTATATATATAATTATTGTCACAGGCATAGTTCTATTGCTTGAATGTTCCAAAATTGTTTATATCAATTATTCAAATACTTTAGCTAACATGAGGTCACAGGTTATGTGCACATATACACTCAAGGAACTACTTTACTTCACGGATGCACTTGTCATACAAGATCACTATGTCAAGTCAACTATTGTCACAACCAAATTTCACTAATTGATATATCACAGTACCACTCCTCTCATATCAAATCATACTCATTGTTAGATCTATTTATATATCAATGAGCAATACAAGTATCAATTTTCTATCAATATTGTCTATCTTTCTAGTTGTATGTAGATGGAACCATTTACTACTTTCACTGGAGTACTAACAGTGAATGGCCTTACTGCTGTATGTGGGAATATAGTCAACAAAGTATGAGAATGTTTTGTTTTTGTTATTATTGTTGTAGTACTTAGGATTATTCTATTATTGCAAGGTCACATAGCATTGTGTTTTGGTTCAACATTGCAATTAGAGGTTTATCAACAAGGTGCTAAATCAATCATTGGCTTAGAGCATTTGATTCCTAAATTTTTTCAACTTACCATGAATTTACTGCCATTGTTTTCTGGTGGTAATTAATGTCATATTATTGTTACGGTGACATATGCCACTTTCAAGGAGGCATCAAATGTGTATAGATATGAACTCATCAAGGTATGCCACTACAATGGTTTGTTACCAAAGAGATTGTGTATAGATTAAGTCTTATTGAAGAGGATGGATATGTAAGAATATTCCAAGACATCTTCTTACTCAACGCTTGAAATTATAAGTAGAGATGGGCCTATTTTACTTGTTATTCAAAGTGAGGTCATTGTTGATAGACCGAGGTCCTTAAAACAAGCCTACGCCCAAGTTGGTCTCACAAAAAAAATTAAAAAACAATTAGAAACCCTTCTACACAGGTTCGAGCTTCAAAAAGGAAACTTGGTTCACTGTAACGGCCCAAAGTCAACAATAATTGGTGCCCTAGAGAGGTTTGAAAGGTATTGGTGAGGCCTTCAATAACTCTAAAAAAAATCAATTCCAAACGCAAAGGAACCAAAAATTTAGAGTTGTAAGAATTTTGCAATTACAGTGTAAATTACAATCCAATGAATCCTAAGTTAATTCAAAATCATGTTCCCAAAACAACAACCAAATACAACAACACTTTTCTCAAGGTACCTTGTTACCTTAGGAGGCCGAATAGGTTATGTCCTCAGGTAGGCCGAAAAATTCAAGCTATTGTATGATATGTCTACTTTGGAAGGCCGAATATTTCTTCAAGTAAGTCAAAGGAAATTCAAAGCTAAAAAACATGTGAGAATGTTATGTTTTAGAGGAGGATATGTATTTGTTTTATAGTATTTTAGAGAGGGATTTATTATGTGAGCATTGGGGATAAAGAGGGGTTCCATAAGAATTTTATGGAATTAAAATTTTAAATAAAATATTCCTTATAACTTAAGCAAGAGATTCGATGTCATTAAAATGATTAGATCGGACTTGTAAATCAAGGAAGGGACACTCCTTGTGAGTGAAGGTAGTTTGATGCCATTTATTAATAAAATTGTTCTTTTCAAACCTTAAGTTAGATGTTTAATAAATTTAATTTAATTCATTAATTGTTAACAACATGTTGATTAAACTCTAAGTAAATGTACACTAACCCTCTTTAGTGTGTTTTTTAAGTGACACATGAGTGCATTAAGTTAATGATTGATTTATTGTCTTTGATTTTTGAAGTTATGTAATTTATACGGGGTGATATTACAGTGATGAATAATGTCATATGTTGACAACCATAGGAGGAGGTGTCATGTTAGTAGCCCTTAGGGTTTTAGCCCAAAAATGGGGTCACTAACTTCAATTGTGAATATATCTCAAACGAGGCCTCTTGGGGCGTACCACATATCAACAAAGACATATTTTCGAGAATAATCTAATGACATAGATCTCCGACACAAACTCAATGATTTGACCTACCAAAAACCCTCGACAAAGTCAGGGTACATCCTCAGTCCAGGGAACCCAAACCCTAGGACTTGGGTTTTCAACCATCCAACAATATAATTGTTATCTTGATGTAATATGACAAATACTAAGAAGCTTTCATTAACCATTTGACATCAATGACTGGTGTTTTTGGTAAAATTCAAACCCAGTCAACTCCATGGGTTGACATCAATGACAACACCATCCAAAAATCTCCCCCTTTGTCATTAATGGCAACACACATACTCCTTCTATGAGTAAAACTCCCCTTGACTTCATGCTTCCATCACCGTCTCGTAATTTCAATCTTCTTCTCATGATTTATCTCCCCCTTTGACATCAATGGCAAAGGGTGACTCCCCCTAACAACCTACCTCTCCCATGGACCTATCATCTGCCTGTGCTCCCCCTGAAGAGAATGCTTCTTGTAATAATTTTTCAATGATGATCTGTGTTGACCTGTAACCTACATGTGCTCTCCTTGAGAAGAAGCCTTCCTCTGTCACTTGTGATCTCTATAGACATGTAATCCTTTAACTGTTCTTCTCCCCCTGAACCTGTTATGGATTTGACACATATGTCATGAAGCTTCCATTCTATCCATGTTGTTTGTATGTCAATGGTATAATTGTGCCACATACTGTTGTATAAACTCCCCCTCTTCAAAATTCAAGGAGTTGATGAGTCATATTGCTGAAAATAGTGTATCATCTGACGGGCCATCTTGACTTGAGTCATTATATAAAGCAACTACTAATTCCTCATGAACTTTTTATTTCAGGAATCCTAAAAGCATAATTGTTTAAACCTTCTTATTTCCTTGGTATTCCTATACCTGTTTCATTTTCCATTCCTTCTTGTTCCTGCAATATCGAGCCATATTCCCATATTTATGACACTTAAAGCATTCAATGTTTTCCATAGGTGATTCCATCTGATATCTGCAATCGTGAGCTCTATGGCCATGGTTATGGAATTTGAAATATTCAATGTTTGGCCCATCTTGCACATATTATTTGTTGACAAATTCACTGTGGAACCTATCTCGTGATCCTGCAAACTTGCTTCTAGGGTGTTGCGGATAATGATTATACATTTCAAAAACTTCACAATCCACATCCATATGTCCATAGTTAGCACATAAAAATAAATAACCATGAAATGAGCGTGTGTATCTGGAAAATTCATTCAGAGGCAGTGGTCCTTGATAATTTTATGTGTCAACAACTTTAAAATCCCTAGCCATATGTCCAAAATTAGCACATGAAAAAAAAATCATTAAATGGACGAACGTACCTGGATGATTTTCTATACTCATTCTTCTTTGAAGACGGTGTCATAGAATTTTGTTGTTATTTGTCCTTGACTACTTTGGCATCATTCTTCGGAGTTACAACGTTCTTCTTTAGTTTAGTTGTCTTCTCAATCTCATTGTGTGAACATGTGGAACTTGTACTTTCATCAATTAGAGCCTTACATGTTATTTTTTCCAATTCTTTATATGTCATGTCCATAACATGTAAATGGTCCTTTTCTTTGAGCTTGTTGATCTCATTCAGTGTTGCATCAAGTTCTTCTTGCTTTTGAGCAAAATCTTCTTGAAACCATGTTTTCAATATTTCCCTTCTTTTTTTTGCCTCTTCAACCTGTAGCTTGAGAATAGTGTTCTTCTCTACTTCTCTGTTTAGAACCTGTATATGTTCCTTATGCTTCTCATTTTCAATCCTGAGCCTGCTTATTTCTGTTGAAGATGTTTCTAATTCCTTTAATGGACTTTCAAAGTTCTTCCTTTAAATCTCTGCTTCCTACACCTGTTGTTTAAGCCTGCTAATCTCTGCAAAGGTTGTATCAAGTTCCTGTTGTTTTTTATGGACTTATTTCTTTAGATTTTGTGTCTCCATATTCTTGAATTCCTCCAACTGTACTCGAACATTGCTAATGATCTTCTCTCATTCTTCATTTTTCTTGTTGAGTTATTTTGTTGTTTCCAATTATGCTTCCAGAAGTCTTCCCCTTTCCTTTTGCATTTTGAGCTCTTTTATCACCTTGATCACTTGATTTTGAAACTTTGTCTTACTCATTTCAACAATGTCTTCATCATAATTAGAAGGATCCAAATTTTCAGTAACATCTTGACCTAATTTCTTTGTTGAATAGAGATTATGAAACTTTTCCCAAAGAGATTTAGTTATTTAACATTTACCAACTTTTGTTTTCACAAAATTTGGTAAAACATTCAAAATTACATTCATGGCCTTTGAATTGTACCTTTTAGCTTTGTTGGTAGATTTGTCTCCATAAACAATTGATTCCCATACTCCATGTGCCTGTAAATGTACTTCCATCCTGGATTCCCATATCCAGTAATTATCTGCATCAAAATCAAGGGTTGCTACACAATAATCACTTTCTTCAGATTTTGTTGTATATGTACCTTCCTTTGAAATCCTTGTTGCTACACAATAATCACTTTCTTCAGATTTTGTTGTATGTGTACCTTCCTTTGAAATCCTTGTAACCTGCTTCTTTGAATTTCCCATCTCTATGCTCTAAAAACTACCTTCTATCGGTTAATTTGTTACTGAAGGAACCAAGCTCCGATACCAATTATTGGAAATACTGAAAAGGGGGTGAATCAGTATTTCCTACAATAAGAACCTTTTAATATTTTTTAGAGAATTATTTAATCTTCGGTTATTATTATTGTTTTCTTCATATAATAATCCACAATAGACAACAGCTTAAAACAATGGACATAGAGACTTTTAGGTGGAAAACCGCCTCCGGGTCAAAAACCATCGAACGCTTCTCTAGTAATAGTCTTCTCTCTTTAAAAGAAATATTAATTACATTAAGATTTCAGCTACAAATTATGGATGCGTCGACCCCATAATTCACAGGCCACAACTTGTAGGACGCTACCAAAACCCTAATATCTTGTTGCAACCAGAAGGACGCTACAATGCCCTATATATTAGGCCACAACCTTACGAGTTCCCAAACACTATGTTTACTAGTTGTTGTCGGAAAGGGTCTTCCCTACCCTGTTATTTTATCAGCCACAAATTAATGGACGCCACAACGCCTTGTGCAAGCCACAACTTGCCCTAGCACCACCCTGCCACCCTGAAGTGTTCTTAGGCCACAACCTAAAGATGACTCCAATCACCCAGAAGAGTTGTTAGATCACGTTTCACATTTTTCACACTCGATCCCCTGTACTCTAAATCAATGTAGAATAGTTGTAAGTAAAATGTAGAATATATATCAAATTATGATGGTCATTGATCATTGTTCCCAAAAATTGTTCGTTGCACGATGCTACACATCAAGTTATCATTGTACAACTGCACAGTATTGTCACTGCACACTGCATATCACTTCTCATGAATGAATATTCATCAATGCACAATCATTATCATCATGGTATCAGGATGCACTCGACGCTACAACCATCTAATACTGCTATGAAATAATGGCACAATCCAAGGTTCCTCGGGTCATCTCGGTAACCTGCAATCAAAGCTCTCAAGAAAGGCCTAAGGAGGGCTACCAACATATGTGTAAACACTGCTGCTCATATAGTTAATGCCCTTGAGCCATCACTACCTATTGTAGCCATACACATCAATGTCCAATGAGGTTTTCATAAACCAAATGCAATATTGTTACATGACTATTTTCATATCAATGCATTACATCAACTAGGTAAGCTACAACATGCTTGACCAGACACAATACTACCAGTTTTCTAAGTCAAGGTCAAGAATAATTGTCAACTCAATGTGTTAAGTCAAAGTCAAAATTGTTTTCAACTCTAAGTATAAACTCATTGTTTCAATATATGATTCAAATCAATAGGTCATGTCAAATTAATGTAATTTTCTCGACTCTCATTAATATGTCAAGTCAAATTCAAGATACAATGTCAATGTGTCACTTGGTAACCCATCAAGAGATATAGTCAATTCATTAGATATATAATGATTTTCATAGGCATAGTTCTACCACTTAAATGTTCCAAAACTATTTATATCAATTATCCAAATATTGTAACTAACATGAGGTCACAGGTTATGTGCAAATATACACTCAAGGAACTACTTCACTTCACTGTTGCACTTATCATACAAGGTCACTATGTCAAGTCAACTATTGTCACAATCAAATTTCACTAATTGATATATCATTGTACCACAGAGGCCATATCAAATCCTACTCACTATTACATCTATTTATATATCAATTTGCAATCCAAATATCAATTTAATATTAAGATTGAATGTCTTTCTTGTTGTATGTAGATGGAACCGTTTACTGCTTTCACTAGAGTACTAACAGTGAATGTCCATACTACTGTAGGTGGGAGTATAGTCCAAAAAGTATGAGAATGTTCTATTGTTGTTATTATCATTGTATTACTTAGGGTTATTCTATTATTTCAAGGTCACATAGCACTGTATTTTGGTTCAGTATTGCAATGAGAGGTTTATCAACAAGGTGCTAAATCATTCATTGGCTTAGTGCATTTGATTCCTGAAGTTGTTCAACTTACCATGAACTTAATACCAATGTTTTATGGTGGGAATTAATGTCATATTATTGTCACGGGGACATATGTCACTTTCAAGGAGGTGTCAAATATGTATAGATATGAAATTGTCAAGGTATTCCACTACACGGTTCTTTACCAAAGATATTTTGTATAGGTTAATTCGTATTAAAGAGGAAAGATATGTACGAATAGTCCAAGACACCTTCTTACTCAGCGCTTGAAATTCTAAGCATAGATGGGCCTATTTTACTTGTTCAAAACGAGGCCACTATTGATTGATCGTGGTCCTTAAAACAATCCTACACCCAAGATGATCTCATAAACAAAAGTAAAACACAATGAGAAACCCTTCTACACAGGTATGAGCTTCAAAAAGGAACCTTGGTTCACTATAACAGCCCAAATTCAACAGCAATTCGTGCCCTAAAGAGGGTCGAAGGGTATTGGTGAGGCCTTCAATTACTCTAAAAAAAATCAATGTCAAATGCAAAGGAACAAAAAAGCTAGAGTTGTAAGAAGTTTGCAATTACAGTGTAAATTACAGTCCAATGAATCCCAAGTTAATTCGGAATCATGTGCCTAAAAAAGAAATCAAGGACAATGACACTTTTCTCAAGATACCTTGCTATCCTTAGGAGGCTGAAGAGTTTTTGTCCACAGGTAGGCCGAAAACTTCAAGTTTTTGTATTATATCTCTACTTCGGAAGGTTGAATATCTCTTCAGGTAATTTGAAGGAAATTCAAAGATAAAAAGCATGTGAGAATGTTATTTTTTGGAGGAGGATATGTCTTTGTTTTATAGTATTTTAGAGATGGATTTTTTATATGAACATTGGGGATAGAGAGGGGTTCCATAGGAACTTTAGGGCATTAAAATTTAAACAAAATATGCCTTGTAACTTAATCAAGAGAGTCGTTGTCATTAAAATGATTAGATCAAACTTGTAAATCACGGAAGGGACACTCCTTTTGAGTGAAGGTAGTTTGATGTCATTTCTTAATATAATTGTTATTTTTAAACCTTATTTTTAAACCTTAAGTTAGATGTTTAATAAATTTAATTTAATTTATTAATTTTTAGTAAATTGTTGATTAAACTCTAAGTAAATGTAGACTAACCCTCTTTAGTGTGTTTTGTAGGTGAGACATGAGTGCATTAACTTAATGATTGATTTATTGTATTTGGTTTTTGAAGTTATGTAACTTATACAGGGTGAGACTACAGTGATAAACAATGTCATATGTTAACAACCATAGGAGGTGTTATCACTCCAATAATTTCCCTGGGTTTTTAAGCTTTTAGTACAAGAAATATTAGAGGTAATCACAAACCTACTTTAAGCTTAGGATCTATCCTTCCTAATGCTCAGAGAGGGCTCTCTCTTTATGATTTAACTTTTTTGTTTTTAGTTGAATTTAGGCTAGTTATGTGAGATTGGTTGGTTTTGGTTTTGTTTTGGTTTTGTGGTGGAATCACTAATTCAGATGGATAGATGCAGGATTGTTTTCCATTGGGATAATGGATTCAATGTATCAAGCAACAGGACAGGATTAAGTTCTAAAGGAAGTGTTCACAGGGAAAGGTAGTTGAGCTGATTCAGATCTTTAGGCTGGAAGGTGAAATGATTTCAATCGGGATGGGAGAGAAATTAAGGATTATCAGATCCGAATAATGAATGAAATGATAAAGGTCAATCGAAACTAGGGAGCAATTAAGAATTCCCTAATCTATATATCAAAAGAAAACATGTAAATGAAATAACAATTCAAGACAGAGTGTTTTTAAACAAGTTATGAAATAAAATTCTTGTTATATATTTAGATTTAGAAAACATGAAAGTATGTGAAAAACTTAACAAAGAACAGTTGAAAGTACTTCACTAAAGTGGCTAAACACATGGATCCTGTAATATAATGTCTTTATTTCTCAATCCATTCTACTGACTTGAAAATGGTACAATGAACCCTCAAGTTTCAGATCAATTAAACTACAAAAATGTTTAGCAATCCACAATCCACACACAATACTTCGAATTGTGAAGTATTTATAAAAAAATATTACAAAATATCCTAAAACTGACTTAGGAATTATTCAAGGAAAAATAAATATCTTCATGCAAGAAGATAGAGACACCTAGGAGACTAAGTGCTAGTTGTCCCTCTTTTATTTGGATTTACTATTTGTTGGTTGATATTTTTCTTGTTTCTCTCTTTTGTTGTTGCTCAACGCTGGTTGTTGAGTGTTCTTTACGCTGGCTGTATTTCACTATGCTTTGTGACTTATATTTTACCTTTAAACTCTGACTTTCATCTAATACTCTTTAACTGTTTTGATACTCTTTAACTGCATGCTCAGTTAATGTTTTACCTTTCACTGTTATTGCTGTTTTTTAACTTTAAACTGCCATGTTTTACTTGTTTTTCTTTTATCTTTCAAATTAAATCAATCAAATTCTCCCAAGCCTCTGCATCTGGTAACATTATTTTTACCATTCTTCTGAATATCTCATTAGCTTCTGTGTACTTTGAAAAAGTAGGCTTGTTAATAAATAGATGTTTTACCTCATGTTGTAGGTAAAAGAGGTTCTCAAAACTTTGATAGAGCACTTTCTTGTGGGCATTCCTTTCATGGAGGAATTTTTAGCCTGTTCTTTTGCTACTTCTCTGATTTTCTTATTACAATCCTCATGTTTCATCAATCTATCATTGGTAACCAAAGGATTTGGCAGACCTTTCTGCCTCAAAATATCAAATTTCATCATGAATCTGGTTGTGGAAAGCTCCATGTTCTGACACTTTTCTTCAAGTTGTACCATTAATTTCCTCTTGGAAATAACCTTCCTAACTTCTAGGATTGTTTCAGTTCTGTATCTAATGCCAATTTCCTCCAATTCCTGTTTTTTTCTTGGAATTAAGAAACTTAATGATTTCATTGTCCTCCTCTGGCTTCTTACCAAGTTCTTCCCTAATTTTCTGAATGGATTCACTTTCTGCTTTGATTAGATCCTTTTGCTCAAAAATAACTTGAATTGATGGCCAAATATCATTGAAAGAGTCAATCATATTGGCCCACAACTACTACTTTGCTTGGGCAAGTGGGTCTTTCAATGTCATTTCTTTCTC
Organism: Pinus albicaulis; assembly: GCA_034641835.2. Taxonomy (NCBI): domain Eukaryota; kingdom Viridiplantae; phylum Streptophyta; class Pinopsida; order Pinales; family Pinaceae; genus Pinus; species Pinus albicaulis. The sequence continues at coordinate 568,300,984 of CM076578.1, forward strand.
TAACTTCTGCACTTTCTCTGTCAATTTGTTTGTCTTTTGTACTTCATTCGTATGCATGATTTGAACTAGTTTCTTCTCATCCTCTATACTTTTGAGTTTTTATTTAAGTCTATTTATTTCATTAGTCTGTATGGACATTTCTTGCATTGATTTAACTAGTTTACCTGCTTCATCACTAGGTTGTACTGTTGTTGTAGATGATTCTATTGCTAAAGTAGTTGTTGATGTAGTGGGAAGTGTTGTAGCTACTCGAACTGATGTGGCCAATGAATCTGCTAAAGTAGAAGGAACTGTTGTAGTGACTATAGGAATAGCAGTGATAGGGATTGCTTCCAAGCTGGCCTTTTTCTCCTGCACTAACTTATCCATCTCATTTTCCATTTATTTCAATTGGGAAGTTAACTGAAGAATGAGTTTCATCATCTCATATTTTTGGCTTTCATCCTCTAATACTTCCTTGGTCTGTGGATGTTTAGTAGGAGACACTTTGAGTTGTTTCTTTAATGCAGCAATGTCTGCATTCTTTTTCTTAATGAGTTCTTCTCCAACTTTAATTGTATTGGGATCATATCCACTTCTATGACCAGTTCTTCTAGATATTTGATTATGTTATACTTGGCTTGTGAGGAAGAATTCTCTAGCTTTAGCTGAACTCTAATTTTTTCTAAAGTATTTTGCATCTTTTGGACAATCATGGATTTATTGGTCATGGTAGAATACAACATTTCACCAGCTTTCTTGTAAAATTATATTTGGTCTATAGGATGAATATCCTTGGCTTGAACTTCATATGATGTTTTTTTATAATCTACTAATGACTTAGGATGCTTCACTGTGAGCTGTAAGAAAGTCATCTGCATCTTCCTGGTCTTGTAATAAAATGCAAAAAGAAACCTTCTTTGGTCACTAGGTGTCTGCTTCCAATGTTGGGCATAATTATCTGCTTTTAATGCCTCATTTCTGAGTTTGATTTCCTTGTACTTCTACATGATATCTTGTTCTTTATCTGCTAGCTTACTTGATGAAGAAATTTCAACGCTATATTGCTTTTGAATGATTTCAGTGTTAGATGTCGAAGGCTAGTGAGTTTCCTCTGAAACTACTGCAGGTGCATTGTATTTTACCACTATATATGTATCTATGATCTCAATAGTTTCAACTTGTTCATTTACAGTATTTAATTTGGGCTTCTTCATGTACATCAGTTTGAATTTTGTTTCAGTGTTGGTTTGAGCTGAGTATGATCCTTCTTCTCTGACTCTCTTGGAGTTCCTATCTTGTAGGACTAGAGTTTTCAGAATAGAACTGGTCTCTACTAGTTTCTCCAGCTCTTTCAAAGTATTCTCCAACCATTCAGACTAATTGGAGTACTTCTCTATATCTAGCTTGTACTCATGGACAAAAGGAGTTAACTTAAATTTAATTTTTAACTTGTTGATAACTCCTAAAGGATCATAATTCCATTTACAACTTTCATTGAACTTAAATGCTTGAAGACACTTTTCTACCTATTGACCAGCAGTCTTGTTCTTACAAATGAAGGGACTAATCTAGTTTCTGATCTTAAACTGTGTTTTCTTCTTGGCTGATAGAAAGTTAACCTCATCAGAGTTTAGGATCTGCCTGATATACTCAAGAGAAAATAACCTCATTGGGAGGTATTTAGGCTGCTTATATGGAATGAGTTGAGATCCATATACCCTAATCTTAGTTTGGTTTTGATAAAGATACCAATCTCCTGTCCTACTACGTTCTGATAACTACAAGACATTTTTAATCTCATCACTGACTCTTGGTTGAATGTTGTTGTTCAGCATGTTGACAATTGGATAGATGAATGAGTCAATGAATTATTTGTATGTGAAATCTGTGGAATCTTTCCTGGTTAATGAATTCCAAAATATTATTGATTGAGAATTACCTTCAACATCCAATTTTTGAAGGTTGATTGCAAATCTTTTAGATTGAAAGTATAGGAGCATATGGAACAAAACAGATGAATACTTGAACACTCCCTCCTCTGGTAATTTAACCAGTTGTTCATGGATTATATCAGAGAGGTACTAGGAAAAATTGAATGTAGAAGCAGGATGCTGACTAGGGGATAAAATAGACAGAAAACCTAGAATGGAAGCATCTTCATGCCCATCAGAAAAATAACCCAAAATACAAGACAGCATTGTGATTATATGTCTGGTTCTCTCAGAGAATATAGCAATTGGATAAGGATGGTTAGTCTTGGGAGTTTATAATGATGAAGGAATGAATGTTTGGAATATCTGGAACCTTTTTGGAAAGTCAAGATTGAGATACAATTCTATGAGGTACTCAATAGACAGCGGGGTTTCGTCAGGCCTAGGTTGAATTTGTAGCATCTGGTTTATTGATTCAGCTGTGATGGTGAATAAAATCTCTTTACCAGGGGTCATTAAAGCTCTTTGATCAGGCAAATAATTGGTTTTAAATAGTTTGATAACCTCTGGACACTGGAAGGTCTACGGGACAATATCCTTGGGAAAATTTGACTCCCAAAGGAAAACATCATCATCTTGGTCAATTGACTTATCATGGATCCAGTAGTGGAGCTCAAGGAGGTTAAAATCAGTGACAGGGTCACTAATTTTGAAGTCTTTGTCTGCAAGGGGGGTATGTTCCACATCAACAACTGGAGGTTGCAGGGGATTGACTGTTACAATACCTTGGGAAGCCATTATTTGTTTGATTTATAAATTAATTATTTATTCTTATGTGATCAATAAATAATCTCATGCCCTTGGGAATACTGTGAAAACATGACTAGGGTCTACAAAAAAAAATTTGAAGCAACAATTTCTTTTCTTTTGGTCTGCAAAGTTCCTAAACTGATTCAATTGATTAACTGGTTACTTTCTTTGCTTAAGAACAAGCCTAGGCACTTAGGAATACCTGGAAGGGGTATTTTTTGTTTGCAGAGGAGTTCCTGGAGGCAACGGAGGCTTTCTGAGGCTTCAAACTATTCTTTATAAGGCTTCAGGTTGATTCTACACCGGCTTTAGTAGCAAAGGGTTGAATTTTGTTGTGAAATGGCTTAACAACAGGTCGGCAGAGATTCTTTGGCTTGAAAATAGGTCGGCAGAGCTATATTTTCACGCAAACCTGAATAGAATGGTGAAAAGAGTGAAAGGGCTGTCTTATTGATTTTTAACCAATTAGTGGTTAAACTTTGGGTGCGGGGTTAATTTCAAATGGAGGGACGGTATCATTACGGGCGAAAGAAACAGCTTGATGGTTTTCGCATTGATAAAAGCTAGTAAGCGGTATTCCTTGGAAGGATGCGATGGAATCAAATGTTGCCACGTATCATGAAGCAGGGCTACGAAAAAAACTTATTTTGCAAGCTTTTGGTGGTGTTAAAGTTCTGACAATCGGGGATGCGAAATAGGCTATTGGCCACAAGGTCTAATGAATCGTGATCGGACAGATGGGCAAATAGGATGGATGTTTGAAATGTGGGGCCCAGGGACAAGTTACGTGATGGGATATGTAAAGGTTTTAATATATAAAAGGTTGGGTTTATACTGAGCGGTGTTATAGGAAGTGGGATCCGGGATTTAATATAAACCATAGGTTTTAAACTATATGGGGCATTAATATATATGGGACTTTAATGTAAGCGAGAGTTAATATATATGTGGGTTAACAAAGTATAGGAATGGATTTAACCATATATATTAAACAGGGGTTAAAATGTAATATATGTGGGAGTTAGATATGTAAAATACACTATGAATAAGTTAAAATAACACCAGGAAAGGTTTTCAATGAGGCCTGATACATTGTTTAAAACTGAGGATAAGTGTGTTTTTAGGGGGTATTTTGAAAAAAGGGAAATTAGTAAAGGGATTTTTACTTTTCCAAAGGTAATATGTTTTTTTAACTAAGGAGAAGGGGTTTTTGTAAGGAAAAATGAATGTAGTAAGGGGAAAGGTTAATATGAATGGGAAGGGGTATTTTTACAAGGGAAATGAGTTTAGAAGGAAGTTAGTAATATGAAATGACCAATTTCTGCTATCCATGCCTTGTGAAAACAGCTTCTTCCTACCCATCATTGTATCCTAACATTTTTTCTTCGTTCATTGGGTGCATTTAAGCTTGCATACCCTTTATTTTTTCTTTAATAAGAAAACTATCTAATTCTAACCTTATTACTTCCAATGGGTTAGATTAAACTGTTGAGCTCATTTATTATTCTCGACCTAACTATTGATCTGCCAATATTAAACAGTTTGGCTAGATCTTTATTCTCTAACTATCAGCATGAAATTTAAAACATGAATGATCAAGATTAAGTTGTTTGACCATCATGGATTGTGGTATTTTTGAAAAGTTGCACACAATCTTATTTTCAAAGTAAAGTAAAAAGTAGTGGCATTTGAATTTGCATCACTTTCAGAATATATTTTTTATCTCTTTTTGGCGGGGTTCATATCTTATATTCTTTTTCGATCTTTTTCTTTTATTAGTCCTTTGATTTTTCTTTTAGGACTTCACCCTCTTTACATTTTTTAATATGGGAAAATAATTTGCAGAAAGAAAACTATGTACAATATTACAAGACTAATCATAGTCAATTCAAAATTATGAATCCTATTATTATAGGACCCTAACAGTGGCTCCACATGGGGATGGCATTTCCTGGTGAAATGTCAAGAACTTTAAGATCAGTAGCCTTTTAACTTTGACTGTGGTTACCTTGTAACTGTTTTCTGAGCTCTGCTTTATTCACACTTATGATATTTTGTCTTTCAAAGCTTAGTGCCTTCTCTCTGGGCTTCAACTTTGCAAGAAAAAAATCCAATCCAATCTAAACTTTGCAATGTTATGTACAATGAGCAAAGTAAAAAAAATGAACTAATTTTAATCTGGGGAAAAGTAATGCTTTAGCATCCTACCATTGACTGGTCCTCCTGGTAGATCTGATCCATCTATTTCTTTCAGAAAGAATGCATTGTTACCTCTGTAACCATAAATGATATAGGGGCCTTTCCATAGAAAATAAAATTTACCATGTTTCCCTTTATCTTCTCTTCTAGAATCTCATTTAAGAACTTTATCACCTATGTAAAAATCATCTTATTTTGTTTTCTTGTCAAATATTATTTTTATATTATCTTGGATAACTTGTGATTTGACATAGACTTCTTCCCTGGTTTGTTGCAAATGCATGTTTTGATTTATCCTTCTCTGGATATCATTTGATTCTCCTTGCGGGTCTTGGATCATATTCATCACTAGCACTCCTAAAGAGGATGTAAAAATAGCATCCATCCTATATAGTAGTTGATAGGGAGATGTACCAATGGACTTCTTTGTAGTTAATCTGTCTGCCCATAAGGCATTGACCAACTTTTTGTTCCAAGACTTTTTGTTGTCTTCTAACAATTTATTGATGATAGTTACTAGGCTTTTGTTAGAGGATTTTTCAAGTCCATTACCTTGACGGTAAGAGGTAGTAGAATGGCCAAGGTTAATGCGGTATTTTTTACAGAATTCAATCATTTTCTTATACTTGAAAGCAGTTGCATTATCAGTAATGTTCTTTTGAGGGTATCCAAATCTAGACAGTATATTGTCTTCAAGAAATGAGATGATGGCAGAATCAGTGGCTTCTCTAGAAGGAATGGCTTCAATCCACTTAGTGAAATAATCAGTGGCTGTCAAAATCCATTTATGTTAGGCTGAGGAAGGGGGTGAATTTCACCAATGAAGTCTAAACCCCATTGTTCAAATGGAATTTCTGTGGAGATGGGTTTGAGGGGTAAAGGTAATATTTTTTTCATCCCTTCAAAAATCTGGCATTTGTGACAGGAGGTCACATATTTCTTAACATCTGCAAAAAGAGTATGCTAGTAAAAACCTGCTCTCAAGATTTTATTAGCAGTTGATTTCCAATAAAGGTGTACTCCATGGTCACCTGCATGAAACTCTTGCATAACTTTATCATCTTCATCTTTTAGTAAACAGTTCAGTAGTAAACCACCATTATCTTTCCAAATAAAGCACTATCTATGATACAATACTTCATTGCTTGCATTTTAAAAAATCTAGCTTTAGTTCTAGATAAACCAGGAGGAGCTTGTAGATTTAGTAAAAAAAATATGATATCTGCATACGAAGGTGAGTCAATGAAAGCTTCACTGATCTGTGGAGTCGCCATCTCTTCTTGATCATCTAATTGAGCAATAAAATTTATATCTAAGGCCTTACAATTCGATTCGGCCATGAGTTTGGCTAAACCTTGGCCTTTAATGAGTTTAGTAGGCTTTATTTCAATGTCATATTCCAAAATAGTGGCAATCCATTTTCCTCTCTTTCCATCAGGGCCATTCTGAGTCAGAATGTCCTTTACTACTGAATTTTGAACATATGCAACAATGTGTGAATACAAGATGTATACTCTGAAATATTTAATAACCTTCAATAAAACAAGTGTTTGTTTTTCCATTATGTTGTACTTTAGTGTGGCATCTCTTAAGGATTTGCTGAAAAAAGAAATGGGATGTTCATAACCCTGATCATTCTTTTGCAAAAAGACTGCTGCAATGGTATGTTCTGAAGCAAAAGAAAAAATGATAAAATCTTTTTGGAAATCAGGATTTATTAGGATTGGTGTTCTTGTAAGGGCTTGTTTGATTGATTCAAAGAATTTTTTGGTCTCTACTGTCCATTTAAGTGTTGAATCTCTTTTTAACATGTTATTCAATTCTCTAATTAATTCTGCTAGATTAGAAATGAATCTTCTAAGAAAGTTAATTTTACCTAAAAATGCCTGCAATTATTTGCTATTTCTAGGATGAATTATGTTCAAAATTACCTCTATTCTAGCTGGATCTATCCTTATTCCCTCTTTTGAAATAATATGTCCTAAAATTTTACCTTCTTCAAGTCCAAAGAGTGTCTTTTAGGGATTCAAATAAATACCAAATTTTCTACATTTAGTGAACACTTGTCTTGGATGATCTAGATGTTCAATGTCTATTTTTGAGAATACTGTTATATCAACTAGATAAATGGCAAGAAAAACATGAATTTCTTTGGCAAAAACTATGTCCATAGCTCTTTGTAATGTGGGTCCTGCATTCATCAATCCAAAAGGCATTTTCACATACATGAAAGTACCCCAAGGAGTAGTAAATGTTGTCTTTGGTTGGTCTTTTGGTTGAACTAAGATTTGATTATATCCAGAGAATCCATCAAGCAATGAAATCCTAGATGATCCAACTACCCTCAGTAAAATATGGTCCTTTTTGGGAGAGGATAGTTAACTTCTAGGGACACCTTGTTTAAGTTCCGGAAATCAACACAAAGTCTGATTTCCCCTGTTTTCTTCCTAGTGGGAACTAAGTTTGAAACCCAATCAGAATATCTAATAGGTGCAATGATCTATGCTTCATACATCATTTTTACTTTTTTTTCAATCAAAGGCATAAGAACTGGATTTATTTTCCTAATTTTTTGTTTAAATGGGATTTGATCTTCTGTGATAGTTATTTTATGTTGAATGATGTTAGTGTCATAAGATTGAAGTTCTTCATAACTCCATGCAAACACATCTTGAAATTCTTTAAACAAACCTATGTATTTCAGTTTTTCTTCTGGAGGTAATGCTTTGGATAATTTGATGAGCTTAGGCTTTTGTTATGTTCCTATGTTACATTCTTCTATGTCTGATCTTAATGGTTCCATTTTTGGTTTTCTAGCTACATCATTTGAATCAAAAAGATCTTCTAATGGAGCTAATCCCTTAGGTAAAAAGTTATTTTTAAGGTTTAAAATCTCAGAATCATCATTTTCTTCTTCTATTTCTACAGTTTCTAATTTATCTATTTATACTTGAGTGAATTTAGTTGGTTCAGTCAAATCTAAATTATTTACATCTATCTCACTATCTATAGTTTCATATATTTTACAATCTGTATCTATGTTACAATTCTAGAATTCTCCCTCAGCATTCATAAAATTGTAGATTTGAGCATCTTGTAAAAATATCTGCCAATATTTCAAGTTGTCTAGTATAGTAGGCTTGTGTCTTACCTCTGTTGTGTATTGGTGATTTGGCTAAAAAGGCAGTTTGCAGGTGCTAGCAAAAGTAGCCAAACTGTGTGCGTGCATGTTTTGATTCCTTGGAATAACATCAAAGTCAATTTCAAACAACTCTTTAATCAGATCTAAAAAAAATTCTTTGTATTGGGTTAATCTAGGATTATACACAGAACACTCTCCTCTGATTTTTTTTATGATTAATTCAAAGTCTCCCATGATAGAAACTCTTTTGCCTCCTAAATTTCTAACAATATGCAATCCTAAGATTAAAGCTTCATATTGTTAATCAAGGTTTTCATTGATGTCAATATGGCATTATTGGGATGGAAAATATTCTTGTGATGCATAATATGATGATGTCCTTACTCATGGTGACAAGTCCCTCTTGTTTTATATGGATGTCATTAATGAATATGTCAAGCTATTAATGATGCCATTATGATGTCAAGCCACTAAGAAGATGTCTTGTCCTAGATGCTTGAACTAACCATGAAGACACCCTAAAGCACTTGATAAAGAAGCCCTAGAACCTGGATGATGTCCTTACCCTTGATATTGAAGGACTACATGAAGGACCACACTTGATGATGTAATACGTGATGGCACTTGATGAAGGTCTTAATGACATGGACAATGATTGGAGACATGACATAAAGGACTTGGAAATCTCCTAATGGTAATTTAATAAATGTTGCACTATGGTTGGTGACATATCACTACACTATTATTGGATGACATGGATATCCTACATGATCCTATGATGATGAAGAAGCCAAACAATGGAGAAGCCATACTATCCCAAACATTCCTCATTTTGTCCCAAAATTTTTATGCATAAAATTTAAGAACAGTAACAAAGAAAAATACTTTTTGCCACCTTAGAGGCATCTCTTCTCAATGGGACCTAGACCATCTCAAAGAGGATTTTTTCCTCTTTCCAATGAGCTCTTACATGCCCCAAAATTCCAAATAATTTGTGAGATATTGAATTTTCAAGTTAAAAAATATATATATTTTTTACAGTGAGCCGACCTGCACCTTGTCTTTCAAGTCGGCCTCCATATAGGGACATGTCCCTTAGTTCAAGAAACAAAATATATATATATATATATACCACAGATCCTAATTTCAGTCAAGGTCTCAAAGAATAAGAACATAAGCATAAAGGAGGCAAAAGAGGATAGGAAAATAATGTTTGGGAAATTATTTTAAGATCTGATCACTATTTAAGTCCTTAAGAGGCATATAAGGAGCTCGGACCCTTGTGACAATGAACCAGAATTAAAAAGAGGCTGAAATAGTGAACTGAAACTCGGACATTGCAGAGATAAACCTCAAATCTACAGCAAATAAATCTCAAACTGGCAGGGATATTTCAACTTCGAATCAATAATTAATCTGTGTCTTGTGAAGCTTGGATCACAGCCTTAGAACTTGGACTATTTTACAGTCTTCAGATTTGTGAAGAATTCAGACTAGTAAGCACGAACTTTGTCTGAAGCTACAATCCGAATTATGTTATATATCTTAAATATATTCAATCTGTCTCATTTGTGGAGGTCGGATTATCAAGCTGTGGAGGAATTGTAGCACAGACCTGAAGGACAGCTACTTGGAAGCTCAGATTGGTAACCCTATGACAACGTGAAAATAAACATAGATTCATATCTCTAAACTTTCATAAGTTTTTGGGCTCGGTGCTATTATTTTCGGTGCTAAGTTTCAAGCTCAGACTTGATGGAAAGGCTTGGATAGAACAGTGATTGCATACTCCTGTGGGCAGGCAGTTTTGGGACCATTACCTTAGCTCTTATCACCAATTCATGTTGGGGTTACTTCTATTGTGGAAGCCAAAGTCTTAAGATTTATTTGTGTGTGTTTGTGGAATTATATGAAAACCACATCCAAACTGTCACAACACTAAAATAAGGAGACAACAAGCGCAGAGATCTTGGATCATTGTTGAGAACTCTGAAGTTAACTTAAGGAAAATCATCTTAAAAGAAACTCAGACTTGTTGCTTTGAAGAAGCTCAGATTATAGTAGTATCACACTCTTTGGACTTTTTTTGGCATCATATTTAGAACATACATCCTTACCTTTGGGGTTGACATAGAAGGTTCCTTTGAAGCTTCCATTGAAGACATTCTCAAGTTGCCTTGAGAATAATTTGGAGAACTTGAATCCTTGATCGATGCTGACCTTTAAAAGTGTCTTGGAGCACCTATTTGAAGAGCTTGTGGAGAAATATTCTATTGGTAAATCATTATTGATGAAACCCTTCAATAGTTGATATTGGAGACATTATTGAAGAGCATGATGAATCGTTGATATCATCATGAGGTGATTTGGAGATCTTTGTTTGGGTACGATGAAGAGAAATGGTGACACCTTCTAAGAGATCAAGGTTGTCATTGATGAGGTGACGTGGAGATTAAGTGAAGGCATTGCTAAAGATTTTTAGGGCTCGTTGAAGAAGACTTTAGGAGCCGTGAAGAATAACCAAAGATATTTTGATGAAGTGAAGTTGTAGGTTGGAGCCCAAGAGGTGGGAGCCTCATAGAGACAAGGTCAGTGCCTTGGAAGATAGGGTTGGAGCCCTAGAGGATAGGAGTCCTAAAGAAACCAGGTCGGAGCCTGTACCAGAGATAGGGTTGGAGCCCTTGAGGTTGGTGCCTCAGAATTAACAAGGTTGGAGCCTTGGAAGTCCAAGTTGGTGATTGGAAAATACAGGTTGGAGCTTGGAAGATTGGATTCTTCATCTAGGTTTGGAGCCCTATATCATTATTTTTATTTACTTATTGTAAAGAAGAAATTAATATAAGTATCTCTTCCATCATTGTTCATTTTGTGTTCTAAATATAAGTGATCAAACTAGTAAAAGTAACAATTGAAAATAAATATTGATTCACCCCCCTCTCAGTATTTCCAACAATTGGTATCAGAGCCAATACCTTCACTCAAAGCCTAATAGTCTGAAGGTTGATCATTAGAACACAAATGGAAAAGCCAAGGAAGAAATTCTCCAATCCTCCTAAATATGTGTCTTCCTCAACCATTGAAATTGAAGTCAATCAATTTGTGAAGGCCCCATTGTTCAATGGAAACTTTGATATATGGGAGCCGAGAATGAGTAATTTCTTAAAGACTCAAGGAATTGAAGTTAGGAAATTAGTGATTACTGATAGTATGATGGAAGAAGAATCCAAGGAGTATAATACAAGAGCAATGAAAGCAATCTTGAATGGGCTACCTGATTCTATGAAGGCCAATTTGGAAAAATGTTCGTCAGCAAAAGGCATATGGGACAAACTTCATGATCTTCACTCAAAAGGAGCAATGACCATAACCTCTAGTCAAGAAGATGATGGAAAGCAAGAAGAAAATCCAAAACCCATCAAGGAAGTTGAACATAAGAATTATGACATCAAGGCCAAAGAAGACCTAGAAGAAGAAGAGAACAAAGAATACTTTGAAGAAGATCTTCTAAATAAACTTATGGCTTCCATGAAAGAGATTAATAGTTTGAAAAAGGAAAATGAGGAACTTAAGAAGAAAGCGTAAGATGGTAACCAAGACAAGACAAGGAAGGAAGTTGACTTTTTCAAGCTTCAAGTACAAGAAAGAGATGAGGAGCTCGTCAAAATTAAAGAGGAATTTCATCAAAACAAAAGAAAGCATCACGAAGAAGTCATATCTATGAAAAATCAATTGGATAAGGCAAAGAAAAGGGAAGAAAAATTGTCAAGCCACCTTGAACAAAGACTTAAGAGCTCGAACCATCTTGAAGCAGAGATTGATCAATACAAGGAAGAGGTCTCCTCTCTTAAATCTCAACTAGAAGAAAGGGATGAAGAAATCTTCAAACTAAAATCAGACATCAATATTCTCAAGGCCGAAACATGTGAAGCTACAAGAATAAAAGAAGAAATGGAGAGAAATCTAGCAAAGGAGAATGAATAAATCTTCATAATGAAATCAAATATCATCTCCTTTAAAATTGAAGCACACGAAGCAACAAGGATGATGGAAGAAATGAAGAAACAACTGGTCATGAAAGACGAAGATTGTGAAAAATTGGAAGGAGAAATTGTCTCTCTTAAAAAGGAAGTTGACTTGCTGAATAAGAACTTGAAGAGTTCTCACACCCTAAATGACATCCTAAGCCATCAAATATCCCCCCTTGATAAATCAGGTCTTCGCTATGCAGGTGAACCCTCAAGAAAGAATGATAATGCTTCAAACAACAAGGATGTGAGGAAGCCAGGAAGAAATGATACTCCTAGTTCCAGCAAAGGAAAGAGTCAAGATGACATTAGAAGAAACCCTACTAGAAAGGATATTTATAGATAATGTCAAGAATACAAAAGGAAATGAATATCATCAAAAAATTCCAAGGCAAAAAGACTTCAGAAGTACTCCAAGGAACTCTTCATCTCCCAAGTACCAAACTATATTTCTTGGTTATTGTTATTCTTGTACAAACTTTGGGCATATGGAAAAAGATTGTAGGGCATATCACAAAGACAAATATAATGGTCCCCATCAATCTTCTAGTAGCAATTTTGCAAGAAGAATTCATGATTACTCATTCATGAACAATATGGAGTGCTTCAATTGCCATAACATTGGACATATGGCATGTGAGTGTAGCTTGACTTGGGTCCCTAAAACCATGACAACCAAGCCAGAGAAGAAAGTTACACAAGTATGGAGAAGGAAGCAAATTGGATTTGAAAGTCTCTTATACACTTCATCCAACAACACATGTTGTTGATTTGATGAAGATATCCTTGGAAAATGTGATATCCCAAGTGTTTAATGATGAGACTCTGCCAAAAAGGAGACCACGCCTATATTTAGGGAGAGCTCTTGATCATTCTTGCAGAAGCTATCCGTGAATGGGCCCTATGAAATCTTTGATGAGTCACCCATGGAAATTCATTCTCTGATAGATCATCTCTCACGATCAACTTCTTTGAAGAACATGATTCCAATATTGACTTATTCCACCCGATGACAAGGCAACAATATTTCTTGAAGCTAGAGGATTTTATGCAGGCAGGGGGAGTTGGTTCATCACATGAAGAAATTTAGACATATCTATCATGAACTACATTGCCAAAAAAAACAGCACCATGACAGGGGGAGCAACATGAAGCAATGTGACAAGGGGAGTACTTGGGCACCCTGTTTGCCATTGATGTCAAAGGGAGAGAGAATGTTGGAAGGGCGGGAATATTTCCATCAATGACAAAGGGGGAGATCGTTAATCAAGGTTTTCATTGATGTCAATATGGCATTATTGGGATGGAAAATATTCTTGTGATGCATAATATGATAATTTCCTTACTCATGGTGACAAGTCCCTCTTGTTTGATAAGGATGTCATTAATGAATATGTCAAGCTATGAAGATGTCTTGTCTTAGATGCTTGAACTAACCATGAAGACACCCTAAATCACTTGATAAAGAAGCCCTAGAACCTGGATGATGTCCTTACCCTTGATATTGAAGGACTACATGAATGACCACACTTGATGATGTAATACATGATGGCACTTGATGAAGGTCTTAATGACATGGACAATGATTGGAGACATGACATAAAGGACTTGGAAATCTCCTAATGGTAATTTAATAAATTTTGCACTATGGTTGGTGACATATCACTACACTATTATTGGATGACATGGATATCCTACATGATCCTATGATGATGAAGAAGCCAAACAATGGAGAAGCCATACTGTCCCAAAAATTCCTCATGTTGTCCCAAAAATTTTATGCATAAAATTTAAGGACAGTAGCAAAGAAAAATACTTTTTGCCACCTTAGAGGCATCTCTTCTCAATGGGACCTAGACCATCTCAAAGAGGATTTTTTCCTCTTTCCAATGAGCTCTTACATGCCCCGAAATTCCAAATAATTTGTGAGATATTGAATTTTAAAGTTAAAAAAATATATATTTTTTACAGTGAGCCGACCTGCACCTTGTCTTTCAAGTCGGCCTCCATACAGGGACATGTCCCTTCGTTCAAGCAACAATATATATATATATATATACACCGCAGATCTTAATTTCAGTCAAGGAATTCGGTCAACGTCTCAGAGAATAAGCATAGAAGCATAAAGGGGGCCAAAGAGGATAGGAAAATAATGTTTGGGCAATTCTTTTAAGATCAGATCACTGTTTAAGTCCTTAAGAGGCATATAAGGAGCTCAGACCCTTGTGACAGTCAACCAAAATTACAAAGAGGCTGGAATAGTGAACTAAAACTCGGACATTGCAGAGATAAACCTCAAATCTACAGCAAATAAATCTCAGACTTCCAGGGATCTTTCAACTTCGAATCAATAATTAGTTTGTGTCTTGTGAAGCTTGGATCACAGCCTTGGAACCTGGACTATTTTACAGTCTTCAGATTTGTGAAGAATTCAGACCAGTAAGCATGACTTTGTCTGAAGCTGCAATCTGAATTCTGTTATACATCTGAAATATATTTAGAGTCTGTCTCATTTGTGGAGGTCGGATTATCACGTTGTGGAGGAATTGTAGCACAGACCTGAATGAAAACTACTTGGAAGCTCAGATTGGTAACTCTATGACAACGTGAAAATAAACACAAATTCATATCTCTGAACTGTCATAATTTTTTAGGCTCGGTGCTAAGGTTCAAGCTCAGACTTGATGGAAAGGCTTGGATAGAGCAGTGATTGCATTCTCGTGTGGGGAGGCAGTTTTGGGACCATTACCTTAGCTCTTGTCACCAACTCATGTTTGGGTTACTTCTGTTGTGGAAGCCAAAGTCTTAAGATTTCTTTTTGTGTGTTTGTGGCATTATATGAAAACCACATCCAAACTGTCACAACACTAAAATAAGGAGACAACAAGTGCAGAGATCTTGGAGCATTGTTGAGAACTCTGAAGTTAACTTAAGGACAATCATCTTAAAAGGAACTCAAAATTGTTGCTTTGAAGAAGCTCAGATTAATAGTATCACACTCTTTGGAATTGTTTTGGGCATCATATTTAGAACATACATCCTTATCTTTGGGGTTGACTTAGAAGGTTTCTTTGAATCTTCCATTGAAGACATTCTCAAGTTGCCTTGAGAATAATTTGGAGAACTTGAATCCTTGATCAGTGCTGACCTTCAAAAGTGTCTTGGAGCACCTATTTGAAGAGCTTGTGGAGAAATTTTCTGTTGGGCAATCATTATTAATGAAACCCTTCAATAGTTGATATTGGAGACATTATTGAAGAGCATGATGAATCGTTGATATCATCATGAGGTGATTTGGAGATCTTTGTTTAGGTACGATGAAGAGAAATGGTGACACCTTCTAAGATATCAAGGTTTTCATTGATGAGCTGACGTGGAGACTAAGTGAAGGCATTGCTAAAGATTTTTAGGGCTCGTTGAATAATATTTTGGGATCCGTGTAGAATAACCAAAGATTTTTTGACGAAGTGAAGTTGCGGGTTGGAGCCCAAGAGGTGGGAGCCTCATAGAGACAAGGTCGGTGCCTTGGAAGATAGGGTTGGAGCCGTAGAGGATAGGAGTCCTCAAGAAACCAAGTCGAAGCCTGTACCAGAGATAGGGTTGGAGCCCTTGAGGTTGGTGCCTCATAATTGACAAGGTTGGAGCCTTGGAATTCCAAGTCGGTGATTGGAAAATACAGGTTGGAGCCTAGAAGATTGGAGTCTTCATCTAGGGTTGGAGCCCTATATCATTATTGTACTTTACTTATTGTAAAGAAGAAATTAATACAAGTATCTATTCCATCATTGTTCATTTTGTGTTCTAAATATAAGTGATCAAACTGGTAAAATTAACATTTGAAAAGAAATATGGATTCACCCCCCTCTCAGTATTTCCAACACATACTCAGCCATGTTATTGGTGCATTTAAATTTTAATCTAAAGGTGTGACCTTCAAAATGATTATTTTCCATGTTATGAATCCAAACTCTTGCTCTTGCTCCTAATCTATTAACTGAACGATCAAAATCTAGGTGCCACAAAGACTCATGAAATATATTGTTAATGTCAACTTCCTTATGTTTCTACTTTACAACTGTGTTTTTATCTATGCCAGTTTTTGAATTACATAAAATGAAAGAATCCATATCAGAAGGTACAGAATAAATAGGATAGTTCGGTGGTTTGTCTACACTACTGACCATGTATTTCATTAAAGTTTCTTTGTAAAGCTTTTTGGGTTGATAAAATACTGAAATTGTGGTATAAGACATGTCTAACTGTAGAGATCCCTGTAATTTTTCTCCCCATGAGCAAGATAATAGCATTCCATACTTTGGAGGGATATCAGCAACTACAATATTCATGACAATGCTCTTTCCTGGCTATTGGACTAGAGTGACACACGTGTCTTTTATTAGGCCAATACATTTAACTTTTATAGAATCAAAAGAGAAAATATCTTTGTATGGTCTAGTGATGTCTAAATCCAATGTTTCCATGATGGCCTTTGGCATTAATTTGTGGGATGCTCCTGAATCTAACATAGCATTGTGTAAAATTTGATCATGAATACTCAAGCTAATGTAGAAAGGTGGAACACCACCTTCTTGGTGTTTTCTATTTACCTCAGGACCAAACAGTAATTCTAGTTTATCATCATTTAGATTGGCAGAGTCTTCTCCTTCATTTATGTTCAGTGTTTCAGTGATTTCTGATTTGTATAAATCATGTTTTACCAATTCTGTTAAAGGAATTGGTATTTTCATTTTGGCAATTTCAGTTTGGATGTTGAATGGAACTTGAGTTTTTCCTAACTGCATAATTTCATCTCTACCAATTGCAATTTGAGTGTGCTTATCTTCTTTATATACGGTTTTTTTTTCAGTCTGTGTTTCCACAGTTTTGTCGTTTTCAATCTTCTTATCAGGGACAGTTTGGGTGGTAGCTGTGGTTTTGGTAGTAGCTGAATTTTTAGGATCAACTGTTGATTTAGCAACAATAGATGTTTGAGGATCAGCTGATTTTTTAGGATCAGCTGATGTTTGAACAACAATATCTATAATATCTACAATTTTAGGACTAGGTGCAATTTTTGGACTAGAAAAATTCTGATTAGGACTGGAATTTTTCTGAGTTGATGATCCGGATTTATGCAGGAACACAATAGAATAAACATATAACCATAAATACAAAGATGTAGCGGAAATAACACTTCATTTCATTAATATCAAAGAACTTAAATTTTCTTACAGACAGAATGGAAATAAACTAGCTAGGGCGTTGGTAGCTATCTCTAAGAAGAGATGTGGCAGCTACAGGCCTCTGAACTGTGTTACAATGAGGCTCGAGTGCCTATTTATTATTGAGAAACAATGGAGAACTCTAAACGTCTAAAAACCTAACACTAGGAGGTGAAGCGCCAAAACTATGGGCCCTGTTTGGGTAAATTGGTGGTTCAACTTCCTGGGGACGTAACTTTGGAATCTGATCTCCGTTTGACGTGCTCAATAGCTCGTTAGAAAGATCTATTGAGGATCGATGTTGCTCCCGGTTTTCCCAAAAAACGTCGTTTAGGGCCTCAAAACAGCTCCAGAAGTTCAGGACCCGAAAAAACTGCTAAAAATAGTAAGTTTTGTTGCAACTTAAAATCTGGAAGAACTGATGGTAGGGGTTCAAATGGAATAGGTGGGTGGCCACCAATATCCACCTAGATCATTAAGGCCCCAAAACGGCTCCGGGAGTGGACAACCCGAAAACCTGCTAAAAATAGTAAGTGGTGTTGAATGTGAAAAGCTGCAAGAATTGATGGTGCCAGTCCAAATGGAATAGGTGGGTGGCCACCGATATCCACCTGGATCATTCCTCCCTCCTTAGGAAGCAATGGTCCCCATTACGTTGAGATCCTCCATGAGATGAGTCAAATTCTGTTGAACTGGGTATTAGATTTGTTGAAGATGTCATGGACCTGCGAGTGGACATTCTGGATGCATTTAGTAAATTTGGTTTCTTCATCAGCCTCAGACAGTACATCTATGGATTTTGTATGTGTATTTGTAGGAGTTATGGCAACATCAGGCAACGGTGCGTTGGGGTCAGATCCATGAATTTGTCCATTTGCTGCAGCCGTGCAGGGGAGCCCTGTTTCGAGGTTGTGGCCACAATATTCTTCTTTCCCTGTGAGCGAGTTGTAAGGAAAATGAATTTCCTGGTTTGGGAAACAATCTTACTGCGTTGTTTTGTAGTATTCAAAGAGATGACAGGGGACGATACTACCTCCGGTATCCTATACAAGTTATTTCCCAAAGTAATAATAACAGCACGAGGCCTAGAATCATACACAGCATGTCGCCTCCACAAGTATGGTTGGCCCAATAATACATCAGCTACATCAAGAGGAGCAACATCACATAATACCTCATCCGTGAATGGCTTGATGCTATACGGAAGGCGGCACTGTTGGCGGATGCAGATATCTCTCCCTGAGTGAAGCCACCCGATGGTATATGGCTGCGAGTGCGCTATGGTCGGTAGGCCGAGCCGCTTCACAACCTTTGTTGAAATGAGGTTCTTTTGGCTTCCACTATCAACGAAAATTTGCAATGAAGAACCCTAAACGTCCAAAAACCTAACCCTAGGAGGTGAAGCGCAAAAACTATGGGCCCCGTTTGGGTAAATTGGTGGTTCAACTTCCCGGGGACGTAAATTTGGCATCCAATCTTTGTTTGATGCACTCAATAGCTCGTTAGAAATATTTGTCCGAGGAGTACAACTTTTTGTGTGAGCAACATGGGTCCATAGACCCATGTTGCTCTCGTTTTTCCCAAAAAAACGCCGTTTAGGGCCTCAAAACGACTCCGGAAGTTCAGGACCCGAAAAACTGCTAAAAATAGTAAGTTTTGTTGCAACTTAAAAACTGGAAGAACTGATGGTGGGGGTTCAAATGGAATAGGTGGGTGGCCACCAATATCCACCTGGATCATTAAGGCCCCAAAACGGCTCCCGGAGTGGACGACCTGAAAACCTGCTAAAAATAGTAAGTGGTGCTGAATGTGAAAAGCTGCAAGAATTGATGGTGTCGGTCCAAATGGAATAGGTGGGTGGCCACCGATATCCACCTGGATTAGTTGAACTAGAGTTTTGCTAAGTTTCTCTGAGGAGAATTTGCAGTACTTTGGTTGTAGGATCTTCTATTGTTTTCTTGAACACTTTGGGCAGTTTTCTTAGTAGGGGCTTCTACATTTTTCTTGCTCCTAAGGTTATATTTCTTGTGAACTTCATTAATGGCATATTCATAACCTTGCTTATAATCAAAAGACTCTTCAGATTCTAACTGTAGTTGTTGCAGCGTGTATAATTCTTGTTCTTCTTATGTAAGAAAAATAGTATTGTCATCATTAATTCCCATTAAGTTAATTTGAGTGGCTTCATCTTCTTCATTTTGGTGAGAACTTTTAGCACAGTTCTCTTGGAAAGGTGGTCTTATTGTTTTATCAGGTGTTGATTCTCTACATTTACCAGTGTTGGAATTCTTTCTAAAGTTTGGATTTCTTATTTGAGTACCTTGTTGTTGATTATCCCATTGTGGTTTCATTTCCATATTTTATAATCTATCCATCATTTTTTCCATAGTTTTTGCTAAACTATCTATCTTATTGTCTAATGTGGATGTTTCATCCTTTATTGTTACTCTTCTTTCATTTCTCATTCTAGCTCTCTTAGCTAACAAATTTGCTTCTACACTAACAACATTAATTTGCATCTGCTCTAATGTTTCTGGGTTTCTTTCTCTTAATTGGTATGACATATCCATATCAAAACCATCAGGGAATTTGATTAAAGCTAGATACGGTGGGGGTTTAATGTTTGTTGGAATAGCATTATAGATGTTGTTGAATCTAGTACAATAGTCCTAAACTAGTTCATAAAGTTCTCTTTTTATGTTTTCACATTCAGAAAATATTTATAAAGCTTGATTCTTCTTTTTCTCCCATCTATTGATAAACAATCTATGGAAATTTTCTAAATCAACAATATGATTAGCAGGTAAAGCTTTAAACCATTTATTTACATCACCAGCTAATTTTTGGGCAAACAATCTCATTTGAACATCAAATTCATCAATTTCAGGCAATTCAAAGTAATCAGACATTTTGTTAACATTTTGTTGTGCAGTATATTGACCAGTACCATCAAATTGAAATATTTTGCTTTGGTAGTCTTCAGGCATGGCATGCAATTGAACTGGGAGGACCAAAGGAGCATATCTAGCTGCCATGGCTAAGATTCTTGCTTGGTTAGGAGGTAAAGTGGTAGTATTTGGGGATGAGGTTGAAGTACTTGCAGATGAAGTTGGAACACTAGAAGATGTAATTGGGATGTTAGAAGATGTGCTTGGAAATGAGAATGAAGTACTAGAAAATATAGCAGAAATGCTAGAGGATGAATTTGAACTATTCGAAGATGGAAATAAAACTCTAGGTTGAAGGGGAATCTTGGGGATGAATGAATTTGTGGAATGAAGTGTAGTGGATATAATAGATGAGGTGATACTAAATAAGGATGAATTTACAAACTCTGAATGAATGGTAGAAGGCTTAGGAGGATAAGAAGATAAAGTAGTTAACTCGACAAAATGTTGAAGATAGGCTTCATCAATATCCTTAATCAAAGTGGTAATCAAAGCTTCAAGCTTATCAAATGTTTCTAGAGCTTGTTGATCTGAATCAAGTGAAACAATATCCTTCTTTGTTTCAACGAATTGAATGAAATTAGGATCTATTACACTATCATAAATTGAACTTTCTGATTTATTTCTAAATAAAGAGTGTTCAAAAGATAAATCAAATCCAATATCTCGTATACTTGACAATTCTTTGAGCAGTGAATTAGCTTTGATTAATTGACTATTATTCCCTAAAATTTTCTACTTTTTTGTTTTTCTTTAAAATTTTGTCAGGATCATCCACAATTATAGCATATTGTGGATCAGGATGAGACCTAGTATAGTATATTCTTTTGGAAGCCAGAATTTTAATTTATTAATGAAAGATTGGAACAACCCTAAATAAAACTTAAGGTGTAATGATGAGTAAAAATGTTTCCTTTAAGGTTTATTTTACTGAGGACTGATTCTTCCCCAGCATGGTCGTCAATATGTTATCACTCCAATAATTTCCTAGGGTTGTTAAGATTTTAGTGCAAGAAATATTAGAGGCAACCACAAACCTACTTTAAGCTTAGGATCTATCCTTCCTAATGCTCAGAGAGGGCTCTCTCTTTATGTTTAACTTTGTTGTTTTTAGTTGATTTTAGGCTAGTTATGTGAGAGTGGTTGGTTTTGTTTTTGTTTTGGTTTGGTGGTGGAATCACTAATTCATATGGATAGATGCAGGTATGTTTTCCATTGGGCTAATGGAGTCAATGTATCAAGAAACAGGGTGGGATTAAGTTCTAAAGGAAGTGTTCACGGGGCAAGGTAGCTGAGTTGATTCAGATCTTTAGGCTGGAAGGTGAAATGATTTCAATCGGGATGGGAGAGAAATTAAGGATTCTCATATCTGGATAATGAATGAAATGACAGAGTTCAATCGAAACTAGGGAGCAGTTAAGAATTCCCTAATCTGGATATCAGAAGAAAACATGTAAATGAAATAACAGTTCAAGACAGAGTGTTTTTAAACAAAATCTGAAATAAAATTCTTGTTATAAATTTAGATTTAGAAAACATGCAAGTATGTGAAAAACTTAAGAGAATACCAAAGAACAGTTGAAAGTACTTCACTAAAGTGGCTCAACACATTAATCTTGTAATATAATGTCTTTATTACTCAATCCAATCTGCTGAATTGAAAATGGTACAATGAACCCTCAGGTTTTAGATCAATACAACTATAGAAATGTTTAGAAATCCACAATCCACACACAGTACTTCAAATTGTGAAGTATTTATACAAAAAATATTACAAAATATCCTAAAATTGACTTAGGAATTAATCAAGTAAAAATAAATATCTTCATGCAAGAAGATAGAGACACCTAAGAGACTAAGTGCTAGTTGTCCCTCTTTTATTTGGATTTAATATTTGTTGGTTGATATTTTTCTTGTTTCTCTCTTTTGTTGTTGCTCAACGTTGGTTTTATTTTAGGCTGTTGAGTGACCTTTACACTGGTTGTATTTCACTCTACTTTTTTATTTCTATTTTAACTTTAAACTCTGACCTTCATCTGATACTCTTTAACTGCTGTGATACTCTTTAACTGCATGCTCGGTTATTGTTTTACCTTTCATTGTTACTGTTGTTTTTTCACTTTAAACTGCCATGTTTTACTTGTTTTTCTTTTATCTTTCAAAGTAAATCAATCAAATTCTCCCAAGACTCTGCATCTGGTAACTTGATTTTTACCATTCTTCTGAATATCTCATCAGCTTTTGTGTACTTTGCAAAAGTATGCTTGTTAATAAATAGTTGTTTTACCTCATGTTGTAGGTAAAAGAGGTTCTCAAAACTCTCATAGAGCACTTTTCCTATGGGCGTTCCTTTCATGGAGGAATTTTTAGCCTGTTCTTTTGCTACCTCTCTCATTTTCTTATCATAATCCTCATGTTTCATCAATCTGTCATTGATAACCAAAGTATTTGGCAGACCTTTTTGCCTCAAAATATCAAATTTCACCATGAATCTGGATATGGAAAGCTCCATGTTCTGACACTTTTCTTCAAGTTGTACCATTAAGTTTCTCTTGGAAATAACCTTCCTAACTTCTAGGATTGTTTCAAGTTTGTCACTAATGCCAATTTCTTCCAATTCCTGTTTTTTCTTGGAATTAAGAAACTTAATAATTTCATTGGCCTCCTCTAGCTTCTTGCCAACTTCTTCCCTGATTTTCTGAATGGATTCACTTGCTTCTTTGATTAGATGCTTTTGCTCAAAAATAACTTGCTTCCCACAATTGTTGCTTTGCTTGGGCAAGTGGTTCTTTTAATGTTATTTTCTTTCTCTAACTTCTGCACTTTCTCTGTCAATCTGTTTGTCTTATGTACTTCATTCTTATGCATGATTTGAACTAGTTTCTTCTCATCCTATAGAATTTTGAGTTTTTCTTTAAGTCTATTTATTTCATTAGTATGTATGGACATTTCTTTCATTGCTTTAACTAGTTTACCTACTTCATCACAAGGTTGTACTGCTGTTGTAGATGATTCTGTTGTTGAAGTAGTTGCTGATGTAGTGGGAAGTGTTGTAGCTACTGGAACTGATGTGGCCAATGAATCTGCTAAAGTAGAAGGAACTGTTGTAGTGACTGTAGGAATAGCAGTGACAGGGATTTCTTCCAAGCTGGCCTTTTTATCTTGCACTAACTTATATATCTCATTTCCATTTCTTTCAATTGGGCAGTTAACAGAAGAATGAGTTTCATCATCTCATATTTTTGGATTTCATCCTGTAATACTTCTTTGGTCTGTGGATGTTCAGTAGGAGCCAATTTGAGCTGTTTCTTTAATGCAGCAATGTCTTCATTCTTTTTCTTAATGATTTCTTCTCCAACTTTAATGTTCTTGGGATCATATCCTACATCTATCACCAGTTCTTCTAGAGATTTGATTATGTTATCCTTGGCTTATGAGGAAGCCTTCTCTAGCTTTAGCTGACCTCTGATGTTTTCTAAAGTATTTTGCAGCTTTTGGACACTCATGGCTTTATTGGTCATGGTAGAATACAATATTTCACCATCTTTCTTGTGAAATTCTATTTGGTCTATAGGATGAAGATCCTTGGCTTGAACTTCATATGATGTTTTCTTATAATTTGTTGATGACTTAGGATGCTTCACTATGGGTTGTAATAAAGTCATCTGCATCTTCCTGGTCTTGTAATCAAATGCAGAAAGAAACCTTTTTTGGTCACTAGGTGTCTACTTCCAGTATTGGGCATAAGTATTTGCTTTTAATGCCTCATTTATGAGTTTGATTGCCTTGTACTTATGCATGATATCTTGTTCTTTATCTGCTAGCTTACTTGATGAAGACACTTCAACACTATGATGCTTTTGAATTGTTTGAGTGTTAGATGTTTAAGGCTAGTGAGTTTCCTCTGAAACTATTGTAGGTGCATTGTCTTTTAACATTGTATCTATATCTATGATCTCAATAGTTTCAACTTGTTCATTTACAGGATTTAATTTGGGCTTCTTCCTGTACATCAGTTTGAATTTTGTTTCAGTGGTGGTTTTAGTTGAGTATGATCCTTCTTCTCTGACTCTCTTGGAGTTCCTATCTTGTAGGACTGGAGTTCGCACAATAGAATTGGTCTCTACTGGTTTCTCCAACTCTTTCAAGTATTCTCCAACTATTCAGGATGATTGGAGTACTTCTCTATATCTGTATTGGACTCATGGACAAAAGGAGTTAACTTAAATTTAATTCTTAACTTGTTGATAACTCTTAAAGGATCATAATTGCATTTACAACTTTCACTGAACTTAAATTCTTGAAGACACTTTTCTTCCTGTTGACTAGCAGTCCTGTTATTACAAATGAAGGGACCAATCTAGTTTTTTATCTTAAACTGTGTTTTCTTCTTGGCTGATAGTAAGTTAACCTCATCAGATTTTAGGATCTGCCTAATATATTCAAGAGAAAATAACCTCATTGGGAGGTATTTAGGTAGCTTATATGGAATTATTTGAGATCCATATACCTTAATCTCAGTGTTGTTTTGATAAAGATACCAATATCCTGTCCTATTGTGTTTTGTTAACTGCAAGACCTTTTTAATCTTATCACTAACTCTTGGTTGAATGTTGTTGTTCAGCATGTTGACAATTGGATAGATGAATGAGTCAATGAAGTCTTTGTATCTGAAATCTGTGGAATATTTACTAATTAATGAAGTCCAAAAGATTACTAATTGAGGATTACCTTCAACATCCAGTTTTTGAAGGTTGATTACAAATCTTTCAGATTGAAAGTATAGGAACATAGGGAACAAAACAGATGAATACTTGAACACTCCCTCCTCTGGTAATTTAACCAGTTTTCCATGGATTATATCAGAGAGGTACTGGGAAAAATTGAATGTAGAATCAAGAGGCTAACCAGGGGAGAAAATAGACAAAAAACATAGAATGGAAGCATCTACATGCTCATCAGAAAAAGAACCCAAAATACAAGACAGCATTATGATGATATGTCTGGTTCTCTCAGAGAATATAGAAACTGGATAAGGAGGGTTAGTCTTGGGAGTTTCTACTAATGAAGGAATGAATGTTTGGAATATCTGGAACCTCTTTGGAAATTCAAGATTGAGATACAATTATGTGAGGGTATCAATATACAGTGGGGTTTCATCAGGCCTAGGTTGAATTTGTAGCATCTGGTTTATTGATTCAAATGTGATGGTAAAAAAAATATCTTTACCAGGGGTCATTAAGGCTCTTTGATCATGAAAATAACTAGTTTGACAGAGTTTTACTTATCATGGCTCCAGCAATGGAGCTCAAGGAGGTTAAAATAAGTGACAAGGTCACTAATTTTGAAGTCTCTGTCTGCAAGGGGGGTATGTTCCACATCAACAACTGGAGGTTGTAGGGGATTGGTTGTTACAATACCTTGGGAAGCCATTATTTGTTTGATTTATCAATTAATTAATTATTCTTCTGTGACCAAGAAATAAGCCCAGACCCTTGGGAATATTGTGAAAATATTACTACGGTCTGCAGAAAAGGTTTGGGAATAAACAGGTGCTTTTCTTTTGTTCTGCAAAATTCCTAAAATGATTCATTACGGGCGAAAGAAACAGCTTGATGGTTTTCCCATTGATAAAATTTGGTGAGCGGTATTCGTTGGAGGGATGCGATGGAATCAAATGTTGCCATGTAGCATGGAGCGCGATTGCGAAAACAGCTTATTTCGCAAGATTTTGGTGGTGTTAAAGTTCTGATAATTGGGGATGTGAAATAGGCTATTGGCCACAGGATCTAATGAATCGTGATCGGACGAATGGGAAAATAGGATGGATGTTTGAAAGGCAAGGCCCAGGGACAAGTTACACGATGGGATATGTAAAGGTTTTAATATATAAAGGGTTGGGTTTATATTGAGCGGTGTTATAGGAGGTGGGACCCAGGATTAATATAAACCATAGTTTTTAAACTATACAGGGAATTAATATATATGGGACTATCATGTAAGCGGAAGTTGATATATATGGGGGTTAGCAAAGTATAGGAATGGATTTAACCATATATATTAAACTGGGTTTAAAATGTAATATATGCGAGAGTTAGATATGTGAGGGATGAAAATACACTATGAATAAGTTAAAATAACATCAGGGAAGGTTTTCAGTGAGGCCCGATACATTGTTTAAAACTTAGGATAAGTGTGTTTTTAGGGGGTATTTTGAAAAAAGGGAAATTATTAAAGGGATCTTTAATTTTCCAAAGGTAATATGTTTTTTTAACTAAGGAAAAGGGGTTTTTGTAAGGAAAAATGAATGTAGTAGGGGGAAAGGTTAATATTAAGGGGAAGGGGTATTTTTACAAGGGAAATGAGTTTAGAAGGAATTTAGTAATATGAAATGACCAATTTATGCTATCCATGCCTTGTGAAAACTACTTCTGCCTACCCATCATTTTATCCTTGTAGTTTTTAACCCTGTACAGAAATTATATGCAAACGAATCTTAAAAACATAAAATAAACAATAG
Organism: Pinus albicaulis; assembly: GCA_034641835.2. Classification (NCBI taxonomy): domain Eukaryota; kingdom Viridiplantae; phylum Streptophyta; class Pinopsida; order Pinales; family Pinaceae; genus Pinus; species Pinus albicaulis. The sequence continues at coordinate 568,327,763 of CM076578.1, forward strand.
CGAGAGCATAAAACATAAAAAGGATATACACAGAGATTTTCCCCTGGATCCCAAATCAGGACAACCAGCTTGATTTTTCATTATATTCCTTTTAGTGTTACAACACATATATATACATGCCGAAGCATACATAAACCCCAATCCATTAACCCTGAATTAGAACATAATCATAGTTCCCTTGACTCGATCTACAAAATACCAGGGGCTGAAAACCATCATGCCCCAAAACCATGTGCAAACCCATGCACAAAACCATGGGTGAGTCCGCCCATCGAATAGAGGGGCATATGGCCTCTCCTGTGACCCCCCCACGCATGACTAGTCATGGAAAGAATATAACATATGCCCGGAAATCCTAACATTTTTTCTTTATTCATTGGGTGCATTTAAGCTTGCAAACCCTTTAATTTTTCTTTGATAAGAAAACTATCTAATTCTAACCTTACTACTTCCAATGGCTCAGATTAAACTGTTGAGCTCATTATTATTCTCTACCTAACTACTGATCTACCAAGATTAAACAGTTTGGCTAGATCTTTATTCTCTAACTATCAACATGAATGATCAAGATTAAGTTGTTTGAACATCATGGATTGTGGAATTTTTGACAAGCTTCACACAAAATTATTTTCAAAGTAAAGTAAAAAGTAGTGGCATTTGAATTTGCATCACTTTTAGAATCTATTTTTTATCTCTTTTTGGTGGGGTTCTGTTAACGGGGAAAAATTGCCCAACCAACAATAGGGGATCTCCCTGGTATAAAGTCCTAACTAGAATCTAGACCGTTTGTGATAGGGATCTCGTCCGGGGTGTAGGTCCGGCAACCGTTGAATACACCTTCTCTCGGACGGAGACGTGCCTTGCAGACTTGGTGATGCACGGCTATTCGAATGATACGAAACAAATGGTCGATGAGTTCTCCTGTACATGAAACATTATAAATAGCAAAGTGAGATTTGAAGCATGCAGCCAAAGGAGGTGTTGTTAGCAACACATCATTAGGGTCATGCTCATAAAATTTGCTTGACTACAAAAGAAACAGTTCTCTATGGTCAGAACACCCTTCAATTCCTTAAGCGTTTTTCGAAAGAAGGAGTGACATAAATAAAAAAAGTCATTAAACATACCTTGATGAAACATTCACATACCATTGACACATCTAGAAATCTTAAATGTACAAATGATGTATGAACAGAAAAACACAGACTAGTCAGTTATAAAAGAAAGCAAATATATAAGACATAATATTCATAATGCTTTCACACTTGACTTCTCATCAGATCCAGTAGTGGAATCAAAACATTGATTTGTATTCATTCTCGGAAACATGCATTCCATACGATACAATAATCTCTTCTCCTTTTAGAGTTCCGAAAAAAGGTCCTTTACAATGTCCCCTGAGGGAGTACTTACAGAAAAAAATTGACCCTTGGGTGGCCCTAACCCTTCAGCTTCCCGACCGTTGGCATGGTCTGCGACCTAGATGGTGTTGCGACTTGCGACTTGGTCCTAAATACAACCTGCAACCTATACCATTTTGCGACCTGCCACTTGTACCATTTTCTTTGTCAAGGGAGAAGTTGTGTGATGGAGAGGCTCGGGATGTCTTTCTGTTGTTGATCCTTGAGGTAATTCTGCCAGGCCTGATAGCCTCTAGCTACTGGAGTGACCTGGGGGGTATATTCTCCTAACCTATGAAAACACTCAAGAGCGTTCGGACTCAAAGTGTGCTTCTTCACTAAGATTTGGTTGGATAGGGAGACCAGTTTGGTGTAGATACGGACTGGTGCAATGATGAATTGAACAATGTTTTCCTATGAGGCCGGGAGGTCCTGGGAAGTAGCTGCTTGCCTAATGGGTTATAGGAATGCTTTAATGTCTTGGGTCACCTCTTCCCTCGTCTTCTAGACATCCAATGCTCCCAAAGAAGGGATATGATGTACCTCTGCCATCGAATCGATGCCACTGATCAAATGTTCATAAGCAGACATCACCTTTTCCACATCCTTCACCAACTTATCCTTGGATTGTATTTTCATTCGTATATGTACCTTGTCGTTCTGCATGCAGATCCAATCCTTCCTTGGTAAGGTGTCAGGGACCTGCGGATATCTCTCTGACCATTCCAACATACTGTCTAGGGCAGTGGATGCTTCCTTTGGTTGTGCAGTCTTCTTTTTAGTCTCTGCTTGTGCCCTTAGTAGTTGTGAAATTGTCTGCTTTATAGTGAACATCTCCTCATATACTTGCTTCATGGTAGCCTCCAAAGTAACCAATTCCCGTTGAATAGCGATTGGTAATTCATTGGCTTGGGCGGTTGTGAATTGAAGCCTTTGGATATCTGTTTCCATCGCCTTCTTTTCTTGTTCAAAATGAGTCGCCTTCTGCACGGAGGCCTAGAGTATGTTTTGTAGAGACAGAATCTCTCTACTCATTCTGCTAATGTTCTCTTTATGGCTGTTGCGAAAGCAGTCCCTGCTGATGTGATCATGATGGGGTTAGTCCTGGTATCTAGGAATATGTCCTTTTCCGTGGTAATTGCGAGTGGCTTGGCCAGATTCCGTGCGAGGCATATTCTTTTCTCCTATCTGATCTTGTGTGTGAAATTGTTGTATGTCAGCCTTGTCAGGTCTAAGACTTCATCCTCCAGTTACTCGGAGGTGCCAAGTTTTGAGAGCAGGAAGTGCACACTCATCATGGGATTCGTCGGGGGTACCTCAATATGGGGAAACTCTGTTTGTTCCCCAATCTTCGGGAGCAGTGTCTTGCTTCCCTCTACTTCCTTGGAAGATACTTCCTGTGACTTCTGGTTTTCTTCCTCCTTCCTCCTCTTTTCAGCCTCTTCTTTATCATGTTCTTCCTCTAATCTACACTCAACCTCTTTCTTCTTATGTTCTTCTTCTTCCTTCTTCTTGTGGGCTTCTTCTACCTGCTTTTTCTTCCGTTCCTCTTTCTGTTGTCTTTTCTGCTGATCTTCAGCTTGCTTCTTTTGCTTATCTTCTTCTTTTTGTCGTGCCAGGGCATCTTGGATTCTTTTGAGTTCCTCTTCCCTCACCTTCTTCTCCACTCCTTGTTATGCCTTGGCCTCTTTGTCTCTCTTTTCCTGTTACTCTTTATAAAGACCACTACCCATAGTATTCTTTGGCTTCTTGGCTTTGGAAGATGAGGCTCCTCCTATCGAGTCCTTTCGTTTTAGTATGTCGGCCCTTTCCTCCATAGTTTGATTATCTTTACCTCCTTGGTCCTCAGTCGGATCCGATTCTTCTGATGCGCCTTCCCTGACCTTGTTGTACTAGTTCCTAACTTACTCTTCAACAGGGCATTCCATGTGTTGGTATTTCCATTTGAACCTGGCCCGTTTGCAGTGTGCAGGGACGATCCTTTCAGGGTCATATGATCTGTGGGCGAAGATTACGAAATGAAAACCTTTGATTTCCTCTGCCTATGCTTCTACTTCTTTGAAATCCTTAACCATTTAGGCACCGATAGTGATCGGGATGGTAAGCCATGGCTTCTTTTTGCCTTTGTTGAGGACCTTGGAAAATACGCTCGTCATTTGGTAACACACCTCTTGTAAGAGTAGTTTATCGGTGACAACTGGGGCAGTGTATGAGGTTCCTTGAATGATCCGTAGACCCTGATAAAATTACTTTTTGCAATGGGAAACTAGTTGGCCACCTGGGTTATCGTTTCCATGGCCCGCCTGGCCATGCATGGGGTGTCTTTGCCGAAAATATTTCTTAGGGTGCGGGGATGAAATTCTGCGAGATAGATTTTATATCTTGCTTGTATCTTAAAGCCCATAACACACTTAAGTCTTTTTGGATTGGTCCACCATGTGTCACATCCCAGTTATGCGACCATTCTTCAAAATGACATCTTTCACATACTACGTCCACAAGGTAAGAGGCCATGTAGAATTCAGATGCACATCCCTCTTCTGGTGCCTGTGCCGCTGATATGTTTTCCCTAAGGGCTGCTACTATCAGGTTAGCCCAGTTGAACCGGGTGCCATATGAAGTAATATCATACATGAGTGGGACCCAAGTCCTGTTGAAAGTAGTGGAATATGGTCGATCGTACACTCTGCACATCATTACTGCCACAAGTTTATAGACTTTCTTGAGGCCCTCTGTTTTATTTTCCTGATCCTTTTTTGTCTTGAACTTATCGGGGTCCTCCCACCATCCCTTCAAGGTTTCTGGTATCGGTACTTCATGAGTGGCTACCCAGTCGGCGTGGAAAGATTTTTCTTTGGTGGGGAGTACATAGTAGACTTCAGCATCTTTCCCTGTCAGATTAGCAAACGTCTTCCCTGAGTGATCACGAATGACCCAAATCTTGGAGTCAAATTTCTAGAGGATCGACTCAATGACCTCTGCACATGGGAATATGGGAGGATGAGCACCTGCATAGTGAAGTTTGGATATTTTAACCTGAATATACACTTTCTGGTCTGCGAGGTCTTCTGGGAACTCAAGCCTTGTGAACTCTTGATATACTTGGTACCACGTCAACTTGTCTCCTTTCCAAAACACACAAGCAGTGTCCCCGTAGATATGGGGTGGGGAAGGAGGTATGCCTTCTTCTGATATCTCAATCGCAAGACTCTTGTTCCTTTTCCGAAATGTTGGAGGCCCCATATCGCTTGAGGCCGAAGAGATGGAGACACACTCGAGATCGGCTTTAATATCCCTTGGCATGTTCAAAAAACAATGCCACGATAAGACGGACGACATAATCATGAATATGTTGAGACTGACCAAACTTATAAATGAACTAACTTCTTAGGTTAGGTCGTTACAACCCTTGCCAACCATTATCTGAAGGAAAGGTGAGGTTTTCGACTTTGCGACTAGGTCGCACGGTTGCTAGGTCACATTAGCGTGAAGTTTCGGGAAACCATGACCTTGCGACTTGGCAACTTGCGACTAGGTCACCAGGTTTCTAGGTCTCAAAGTCGCAAATCGAGCGATTAATTGATGATCAGCAACCAAGTCGCAAGGTCGCAAGGTCGCTGGGTCGCTAAGTCGCGGGGTCGCATTAGGGCTTTCTAAGAGGAATTGCGGCGATCGTGACCCATGAGGAATGAATTACAAAGATGAAAAAAATACAAGGGTGATAGGAAAATATGAGTTTAGAGGCCTTCCCAAGTAGCCAAGAGGGGTGTTTGAAGCAAGTTGGGGCAAGGTAAGGCTCAGGGGAGGAGACAAAGAGGGATGAGTGTGATACGGTTGAAAACATTGGCTAGAGAGTTTTCCAGGACTTGGAATGAAGCCAGGGGGAATTAATAGGATAGGGTAGGGGCAGGTGAGGCAACATCTAATCAAAACAGGAAACAGCAGGAGGATTAGGAAACTTACCTGGAAAAAACACGATCCAGTTGGCTTGTCAAAGGAATTATTTTCTCCATCGCACAGGTCGAATGCGACCTAAGCAACCCTTTTATTTATAAATGGGTCGCACGTGTGGTCATTTAAGTCGCAAATAGGACCGGTTGAGGAAGGATGTGACCTTGCAACCTGGGAGTCGCAAGGTCGCTAGGTCGCACAGTCGTGAATGTGAGGTTTTAGGTCGGGATGCGACCTTGCAACCTTGTGACCCCACGACCTAGAGGTCGCTAGGTCGTACAGTCGCGTATATGAGGTTTTAGGTCGGGATGCGACCTTGCGACCTTACGACCTGGGGGTCGCAAAGTCACTAGGTCGCATAGTCGCGAGGTGGGGATTTTATTGTTTTTTGCAACTTGCGACTATGCGACTAATTTTCAAAAAGAACAATTCATGAACCAGTATTTGAAGGAAAAATGATTGAAAGGGGTTTTCTCAATGTTCAAGGTGGAGGGTGTATCAGACTTACCTTTACCAAAGAGATCAAGGGCTCTAAAATTTTAAGATGGGACTAAATTTTGGAGGGTGTTGTAGCGTCTACAACAAATGGTGATTCAATAGTAGAACCCAGAATCTTTGTCGGTGCTTCACCTTGAGGGGGGTGGGGGGGCTTAGAAGGTTTTTCCTTTCACCCCGTGGGTCCCACTACTTTTATCTCTTGCCCTTGTGCATTTGCTCCACGTGTTTTCACTATGTGGGATGCTCGTTCACCGTGCTTTCATTTTCGGACACCGAACGAAAGGGGTCAGAGTAACCTCATGGGCTTTGAGGATTCGATATAATTATTTAGTCCCCTTGTGTTGCTCCACTGCCAGCGAACCCGGTGGTCCCAGCGAAGTCAGTGCCTAGGATTCACAGACGTTGCTCCACTGCTAGCGAGCCTAGTCAATACCTCGGCGGAGTTGTCGCATCACCTCTCTGTGCGAGAAGCCTTTCTCAATCCTTTACCCTTTATTTCATGTGCTAATAGCATTTTTTTTAATGTTCTTGAGGCACTTATTTTAAATGTGCTCAAGGCACTTATTTGAATGTGGCAAGTATCGCCTTGGGCGCACGAGGGATTCCGACTTATGTTACTTGCAAGAGAGGTTGCTCCCTGTCTGCATATAGGGACCTTTTGGGTTTTCCCTAATATCCTTTTGTCGTCTGAGGTTGGCCCTGTTCCCCTTTCTCCTAGCGACCTATTTCACCAAAACTTCCTATCGTACAGCATTCCCTCGAGTTAGCGTACGAGCGACATACTTGCGCTTGGGTCCTGAGACTCGGTGGTGTTTCCCCACGGGGCGTCTATCACAGGCGAGCTTAGGCCATTTTGGTTTCCAGGGCCGATTCTTCACCAGCGGAGATCCCAGTACAGCTTGTCAATTAAGTAACCACTACGCCTATCCCTCAACTCGAAGTGTTAGGGGAATGGATTTCCGAGAGCTTTCTCTAAGCAAGCTTTTTATTGAAACACACAAACAGACGAAAAATAAGAGTGGTAAGCAAAGGAAAAGAACTAAGGTATAGAGCATGGTGACGGCCCTTGGGGCTGTCAGGTGAAATAGCGCTTGAGGTCATGTCCATTTACCGTGGGAGGACCTCGATCCTCCCTTCTAAGGTTTGGAGTCTATATGTGTGGGAACTGACCTTTTTTTTAACCTGGAAAGGACATATACACAAGGCTTGAAATTTGGTGTGCTTACCTTTATCTTCGTAAGATTTGTCCCATTTGAGGACGAGATCACCAACCTAGAATACTTTATTTCTGGCGGAATTTTTATCAAACCATCATTTTATCTGACTTTGGTGGATGGCGAATTTTTCCCGGGCTTTCAGCCTTTCCTCCTCCAATTTCAACAAAGTGTTTATGCGGGCTTGCAGGGAAGGGCATGAGGTACCGTGGATTTCTTATGACAACTGAAGGGCCAGGAGAGACAAGTTGGGAGGAAGGATAGCTTCTTTATCGTAGACTAGGAAAAATGGGGAGGTTCCTAGGGATGGTTTTGGGGTAACCCGATTAGCCCAAAGGGAATTATGGAGAGCGTTGTGCCAGTTCTGGGGTTGGGATAGCAAGGTTTTCTTGATTATATGGATAAGGTTCTTATTGGTTGACTCGGCTAACCCATTTCCATGGGGATAGTAGTTGGCTGCATGTTTGAGCACTATACCGTTTTCTAAAGAAAATTCATATAACTTGAATGACGAAAAATAAGTAGCATTATCAAACACAAGGGAGGTTGGAATGCCAAACCTAGTCATGATGTACTGAGTGATGAAAGTTATTACCTCTTGATCTTTGATTTGGTGAAACGGTATTGCTTCAACCCACCTTGTGAAGTAGTCTATGGCTATAAGGATATATCGATGTGGCTTGGAGGAGTGCGGCAAAATTTCCCCGATCACGTCCATCCCCCACTACTGAAACGGTTCTTCCACCGTGACAGACTATAACGGGGCGGACGGTAGAGATTCTCTGCTGGAAAACTCTTGACATGAAAGGAATTTTCAGACAGAGGCGTGTGAATCCTTGAACGAAGTGGGCTAATAAAACCCAGCGTGCATAATCTTTTGAGTTGTGGCATCTCTAGCATAGTGCCCACCGGCTGGGCCATCATGTAGTTCCTTTAGGACCTGTTGGGGCTCATTATGTTCTAAGCAGTGTACCAAGACCCTGTTGTGGTGCTTGTGGAATAACTTACCCTACACCAACTGATAGGATGCAGCTCTTCACCTTATTGCTCGTTTCTGCTAGGTTGTTAAGGTGGGGTCCATGGTACCACGTTCAAGATATCGCTGGAGATCGACGTACCACGATGGGGTGTTTTGTTGAGGTGTACTTTCGACTTGGTACTTGTCTATTTCATGATCCCACAATTCTTCTTCAATGCTCCGCAGGTCTGCGGATTCAGCAGCCATCCAACATAGCCCTTTCCCTTTGACAATGTGCGTAGGTTTGAATTCTAGGTCATATTCTTGAAGGCATGCCATCTAGTTGCCTAGTCTCTCACCCATTTCTTGTTGCACAAATAATGAGCGCACCGTCGGGTGAGGCATGAACACCGTGACATGGTTCTTCAAAATATATGGCCTGAAATGTTTGACTGCTTTATACACCACGCAGTCTTGCTTCTCAATATCTGGATAATTCAGCTCGTCACCTTGCAAACCAGCGCTCATGAACAATATGGGTCGCTCGTCACCTTGCAAACCAGCGCTCATGAACAATATGGGTCACTCGTCATTGCTACCATCCTTCTGAGTGAGGACGGCCACGAGAGATGAGTCTGAGGTGAAGGTATACAAGATAAAGCCTTTGCTGAAATCTGGGCTATGAAGGGCTGGTGCTTCTACGATGGCCTACTTAATATTCTTGAGTGTTTCCTTCTCAGGGAGATTCCATTTAAAATTTTCATTCTTCTTGATCATACCTTGCAGAGGTTTTACGATATGGGCAAAGTCCGATATGAACTTTCGTAAGAAGTTGATTTTTCCGAGAAACGACTGCATGGACATTTTGCTACACGGGGGACGAATCTGGGTGATGGCTTTTGTGCATTCCGGGTCCACCACTATGTTGTCTCAGGTTATGATGTGGCCCAATATATTTCCCTCCGAGACTACGAATATGCTCTTCTTTGGGTTAAGTGAGATCCCGTATTTTCAGCACCGTTCGAAAATATGTTTGAGGTGGTATAAGTGGTCACACTTGCGTTTGGAAAATGCGATGACATCGTCAAGGCAGACCACCACACTTTGCCTCATTAGACCTCAAAAGGTGATGTCCATAGCCCTCTAGAAGTTCTCTCTAGCATTGATCAGGCCAAAAGGCATGTGTCTGAACACGAACGTTCCCCATTTCGTCCTGAATGTAGTTTTCAGACGATCGGGCTCAGCCACTAATAATTGGTTGTAACCTGAGAAACCATCCAGTAATGAGAAAATTTCTAACCTGGATACTGTTTGAAGGATCTGCTCCATGGGGGACATCAGGTAGTTGTCCTTGTTCGATGATCGATTCAAATTTTGGAAGTCAATGCATAAATGAATTTCGCTAGATTTTTTGCGGACTGGGCCAAGTTTGACACCCAAGTTGAATGTTGGACTTTAAAAATGATGCGGGCATCTAAGAGTTTCTTCAGTTCCTTTTGGATCATCTGCTCCAAAGTAGGGTGTACCCTTCTGTTACACAGCAATTTGTCACCGTCCCTGCAATTCCCCATCCCGCACATTGGAGGGCTCATTCCGTGACCTGTGAGCAGTGACATAACTTGGAAACACTTTCATGGTATTCCCCTGAACACATACTTTCATTGCCCTGAAGACAACTCCTTGTGAAAAACCATAAAAATAGCCTTTTCACCCTTGGCGCGACTAGCCTGTGTTATACCCGCGCCAATGGGGGAAATCCTTCAAAGAGGGCACGCCAATTGGCGCTCTGTCCCAGAGTCACACTCGCGCCAGGCTTAATAAAGGGTGTTTTTTAAAAATAAATGGCGGAAGATTGACTTCAACCAACTCCTGAACTGGTCTCTAAATTGAGTTGGGACGTTTGGCTCCAGATTTCCATGTAGAGGAAGTAGTTTGCCACCTCTCATGGAAGCTTCCTTGAGGATAGGGCAAATCCCATGATTGTAGGGATCCCAACTCCTCTTCCACCATCTATATAAGCTTGCCATCTCCCTTTGCAAGCTAGTCTCCAAGAGTCTCCAAGAGTCTCCAAAAATCTCCAAGAGCCTTCATAGCCTAAAGAATGCTGCAATAGCCCTCATAGTGTCAAATCAATAGCAAGGAGATTGATGATCGAAGAGAGAGGCTTGTCCCCATTCCTGACAAGCTTTACCGAGACGTATTCCACTGACGACCCGCCAAAGGAAGATTTCAGCGTCAGAGCCAGGTTGTATCATCCTTTGTTTCATTAATGATAAGCGACTATTGGTTATGGTTCCACTCATTTTGTTCATTATGATCATGAGTTGTGTCCTCTCTGACTGACGCATAATTGTATATATTGGATTTTACACTTGTGTTTGTTGTGTTTCTTGCATGTGTAGGTGTTCGATCGCGACAATCGTGGGATTGTGATCTGCCGGAGAAAAGGAACGGGAGTGTTACCTTCTCTACAAACAACAGCGTTGGATTCGAGGTAAGCCTTCTTCGCAAGTTGGTTTATTGCAATTAGGGATCTGCACCATAGCGTGTTACGATTGTTGCTAGACCCATTCTAGGCTAGTAGGGATCGCCTCTGTCCATAGAGGGGATTTACCTCCTCAACAATTTGGCGACTCCGCTGGGGAGTTAGCATGTTGTTTGTTTTATAAACTACAAACGGAGCCTGAAGTTATCCAGATAGCCTTCGAAACGCTCTTGCTCTACATTAGTGAAGTAGATCAATGCTGCTTCAGTCAATCTCTGGTTTAGTTTATGAACTAAACACTTGGAGTATTGTCTTGTCTTTCGTTCGTTTCTTGACTTTGCTTGCTTGATCAGCTCTTTTGTCTGGCTCGTTTTGTGAGTTTGGCTTTTGGTTTGAGCTTTACCATCACTGGTCTGCTTCTTGGGTTGCTTATTTTTCATTTTTCCTTAGTAAACTTGGCTGGCGCGCTTTTCAGTGTGACAGATGCGCCCACTGGCACATGTTGTCAGTGTATTACTCGCGCCAATTCCATTATGGCGCTAGTTTCAGCCTTACAGTCACGCCAATCCTGTGAGGTGCTAGGGTTTACTGTGTTTTGAGCCTTCTGAGACTGATCTGGGTGTTTGGTCTTATTTTTACGACTGCTTCAGTGTTCTGAATCCTTGTTTGACTGACTGTAACCTTCTTCCTTTGGTTGTTTTCCCATTTCTATCGATTTTACATTTTAGCCCTAGGGCATCTAGGTGCTATTGTGTGTCGAGCCTCCCTTGGGAGTTTTTGGTTTCTGTCTGTTCGGTCAGCTTTGTGATTGCTTCTCTGCACTCGTTTGGTGGTTGTCTATCATTTTATTGTGTTATTTGAGTGATTGGCTTCTTCTTCATTCAAATTCCGCTTTGTCTCGCTTTGAGCCTAGATTACATGGTTCATTTGAGTCTTGGAGATTCTCCTTGAAGTGGTGAGTCTGGTCTTGGTTGGGAGAAATTTTTTGTTTTTTCATTTTCAAGCGTTGCCGCTTGTTTTCAGTTAGCAACCCGCGCCAATTAGCCATTGGCGCTAGTTGTTAGTGAGCAAGTCACGCCAGTTGGCGCTAGTTGTCAGTGAGCAAGTCGTGCCAATTTCAGGGTGTGTGAAAATTGAGATTTTTTCCCTTAATCCTTCACTAGTGTGTCTTTCCCTTCTGGTATTTTCACTGTATGAGCATAGATTACATTACTCATTGTTTGAAATGTCTTATTTCCATGATTGTTTGATGTAAAAGGGAATGAATGCCTTGTTTTGATCTCTTGCTTTAGAAGTCCTCTTTGTGTTTGACCTCATATGTCTTGTCGCCTTTTGAGGGATTTCGTGACAAAGTGTTTCAAACAATGATTGCATTCTTAGTGTTTGTTTACATCTCTTTTGCATTCATCCTTCATTAAAGAGATTTGCGTTCATTTAGTTTTCATCTCATAGTTTTCTTTTCGTTAAAATGCATTAGATCACATTGCATTGAAAATTATTTTTGAGATTTATCATTGAACTTAGATCACATTGTTTAATGATTGAAAGCTAAAAGTCGCTTTAAGTGCATTCTCTTTCATTAAAAGCATGCATTAAGTAGATTCTCATTTCATTGAAAAATGCATTGAGTTCATTCTTATAATTTGAAAAGGAAAAGGAAATTGTGCATAGATTGCAATTGCATAGTTTTCGAAAAAGAAGATTTTGCATAGATTACATTGCATTATTCGCATCGTTGAATGTTTGAAATTAATTTTGGATAGTGAAAGTCATCTAGTTTTGGAAAAAATTTACAGTGTTTTTGTTTGTTGTTTCATTGTTTGAAGCTCTTCCCCTAACTAGATAGCATTCATCGAATTGAAAAGTTTTCTTTTCTCATGTAGTATGAATTTAGGTGATTTTGAGACATCACATTCGCTAGGGCCTGAAAACTGAAACATAATTGAAGATAAACATTAAAATCTATTCAATTTACACTAAGGAAACATTGGAACATTAACGAAATATTTAGAGTTCTAGGCTAGAGACGTGTTCCGGCATCTTTAAACCTAGTAGTTGTCATTCACCTCTTGGCTATAGACAACACTAGTACGGACTTGTGCTCCCCGTACCATTGCGTATATAAAGGGAGACCCCACTAGGTTGCCATCCTTTATCCATAGGAATCCGAGTCTGCTGCCCTATACCCGTGATACACCGGACACAGCATTCGGGGAGATTGCCTGCACGTACGTTAAGTCCTTGGTTGATTTCTCTTCATTTTGAAACCAAGGTGTATATTGCAGTTCACGGTTATTTGGTACACCCTTTGCCTAGTATTCCTGAGCACTAATTTTGATCTTATCTGACTCCTTAAATTTGAAAAGATCACCAAGCGCTTGTCCTTTGATGCTTGCTTCAAAACTGAAAGAGATAGAGTCATCTTTCATCCATTTCTTGACTCTTAAAACATGAAACGGTGAAGTTTCTAAGTTTCAATGTGGTAAAATAAATCACCTGCGCTCACATGCCCTCGTAGAGTTTGCTTGTTGGCCGTTTCATTGTGTGTCTTGGTTTTTATCCCGTCTGTGGTTTTGAGTTGTTGATGGAAAATTTTTCGGAGTTCACCAACCAAGGAATCCCCTCCGATGGGAATCCTGGTCATTTTCCTCCTTTTGGGAATGTTGGTGCTCCTTATATGGCAACGTTGTCCCTTCCTGGGTTAACTGTTGGGTTGCCTGTTTGGTTGTTCTCAACCTCTGTGGTTCCAAATGTCTCGTCTACTGTTCAATCAGTTCCTCCGCGTGAACAACATCATGTTGCTTCCAAGGTGTACCTCTCCCCTTCTTCGCCTATTTCTGCGTCCTCCTCTTCTACTTCACCTAGTGAAAGTCTAGATTCGAGTAACCGGGTGGCTAAGAAGAAGAAGAAGAAGACAAAGAAGAAGAAGTCTGATAAGAGAGAGCCTAAAGCTGTAGTTACTGCTTCTGAATCATCTCCTCTTGATAAACCTCCCAACCCTCCACGGAAATTCAAGTTCCCTTGCATGTTGTGCACGGGAGACCATCTTCTTCGAGATTTCCCTCGCATTCCCAAGGTGCTCAAAGCATGGTCCAATGGTCGTCCGCCGTTGCCTTTGGATTCTGGGAGTCAGGTTGGGGGCACGTCTTCAGCTAGCGCTATTAAGGCTCCTAATACTCAGGGTAAGATCACCAATCCCTGTAATTTGTGTGAAGGGCACCATGCCATTCACCTTTGTCCGTATATGGATGAAGCCAAGCGAGTTTTGGACAACTCGGCTGTCTCTGCACCGTGCCTTCCAGCTGGTTACAAACAGCTTTCTTTGGGTCCTCCACCAGCTGATCCTACAATTGGTCAAGAGTCATCCTTGTTCAATCCCTCTCCCTCAGAAATTCAAATTCAGGAATCCATTCCCGACCAACCATTGGTCGTGGGATCGGTTGAGCTGGCCCCATCTGCGGTACACCAGGTCTTTTCCGTTGAGAGTGGACCTCACACCCCTCAGGTTCTTCTTGTTTCTTCATATTCCTCGGACTTGGAGAAAGATTCTCCTGTCCCTATACCTCAATAAGCTTCTCCTCCGCCTCCCGTGATGGAGGTCCCGGAGGATACCCCTCCCACCTTCAAGATGGAGGTCGTGGAGGATGCTCCTTCTTCTTATGTAACACCAGGAGAAGACCATCTCGATTCGATGGTAGCCCCTCCGAGTAGTTTGTTCGCTTCCTTTGATTGGAATCGATTCTTAGGATACTGCCTTCCGTCTTATGTGCCTTTCGAGATCACAGTACAGGCTTTTGGTCTGGTCGTACCCAGCACCATTCTAGATGAAGGCGTGTCTGTTAGTGTTCTATCCTCAACTACTTGGCAAGCTTTCGGTTCACCGCCGCTTGTGCCTGTTACACAGAATCTGTTGGTGTTTAATAGAAGAACGAGTCAAACATTAGGGATCCTTCCAAGGTTACCTGTTACTTTGGGAGGTAAAACCGTCCATATGGACGTGATGGTTGTTCTAGGCCCCTTGGATTTCAATCTGCTCTTGGGGCACGATTACACCTATGCCATGGGAGCGCTTGTCTCCTCCCTTTTTTGTGTGGTCTGTTTTCCACATGAAGGACGGATTGTGACCATTGATCAACTTTCGTTCTTTGGTCCTGATATGGCAGCTAGCCCCCCATCATCCCTTCCTGGTTTTTATCCACCCGTTGTATCTTCCCCACCGCAGGTCAACTATGTGGCTACCTACCTCATGTCTATACTCAGTGATAGTGCCGTTGTGCATCAGGTGCTGGGGGCATTGGGTCCTGACTTCCAGGATGTTTTCCTTCCATCGGGAGTGGAACTCTTGGAAGCGATGACTTCTTGTTCATTATGATGAGGTCGTCCGGAGCACAGTTCGTTTTCTTGTGTCAAGCTCCTTAAACCATGAAACAAGGTCTGTCGAAGCAGAGTTCCTTGTCTTGTGTCAAGCTCCTTAAAAAATGAAACAAGGTTGTCGAAGCAGAGTTCATTTTCTTGTGTCAAGCTCCTTAAAAAATGAAACAAGTTGGTCGGAGCAGAGTTCCTTGTCTTATGCCAAGCTCCTTAAACCATGAAACAAGGTGTTCTAAGGACGGTTCTTTTAATGTGTCAACCTTGTTAAAACAATGAAACACATTCCTGTTCAATTCGAGTCTTTGATAAGATCTCGTAAAATCCCAATCGAGTCTTTCTCTGATCTCGTAACCTGAACCTTCACTCCATCTGCCTTTCATACGGATTGAAGCTTGGGGGACATGTACCTCGAATTGAGTCACCATGCTGGGGGCATGCTTACCTTTTCAAGCATAGTTTGTTTCTGTTTCAAGCTTGTGTAAAAATGAAACCAGTTTCAAGCATAGTTTATCTTTGTTTCAAGCTTGTGTAAAAATGAAACCAACTTCAAGCAGATTTTCCTGATTTCAAGCTTGTGTAAAAATGAAACCATTCCCATTTTACCTCTCGTGATTGCCATTTTATCAGCCCTCTTTGCCAGATGAGCCTTGGTTTTCTCATTCCATCGTCACTATCTGCTTGGCCAATCATATGCCTTCACTTGGTTGTTTTACCCATTCCCTGAGGAACCACTTCGATGAGTGGTCTTGTTAGCCAGCCTCTTGACTTTTATCATGTTTTAAGCAGTTCCACCATTACCGGAACCAGTTGCTACCTTTTATACCACTCGTTCCTCCAGGAGGAGTCATCTTTCAGCTCTTTTCTGACTCTCTAAACATGAAAAGATTGTCGAGTCCCTTGTCGTTTTGATCTTGTTAAAATGGACACGAAACGACATCTACCCAGTATACGTTTACCCCTTTTTCAGGCTGGGATATATTATTTACGAAAAAGGAATACCCTAGCCTATCGCGACTAGGAGGTTTTCTCAGATATTGTTTTCTACCTTTTTGGGTCTGAGGAACTATTTACGAAAAGGGACCGTTGGAGTTTACTTTTCCGCTATCTTTTCAAACTCTCTAAACATGAAAAGACGCTGAGTTCTCCCTTTGTCAGACTCGTTAAACCCTGATGACATTGGATTCAGTCATAATGACGCTATTCGAGTTCCTCCTTCCTAGGGCTCGTTAAATGTACTAGGATGGACTGATATCGCAAGCATATGGTATCCTCTTCAAGCTTGTGTAAAAATAAAGAGGTACTCGCCAGAAATGGTGGGGAAAATGGAACCAACATCATTTTCGTGTCGGCAGTATGTCGCTCTTGCACATGGCACTTGGCTGCGATCGTGTCGGGTTGGGGACATCTCATCTCGTTTTCACGTGCCTCCGTGGGTTTGGGTGATCCCTTTTGACCTCTCATCTTTTCTTTGCCTAGTCATCATGACCTTTGATCTTTTGATGTCAAATACTTCCAAATCCACTGTCATGCCGCCATATGTTCAAGAGAAGTTGACCTCTGAAAATTTCAACCTTCCTCTGATTCTCATCTGATCTTGATTCACAAAGACATTATGTTCCTCTGTCTCGTGTCGATGATGTGGGAAACACTATGGCCCAGCTTCGATCAAGGTCACTTCCTGTCGACTTCAGCTCATTATCCAGGAAGTTGGTCTAGAGACTCCCTTTTGGTACCTTGGAGCCTGCATGCCTCAATGGCAGGTTCTTCGCGTTCAACGTGAGGTTCTCATTATTGGCCTCCGATCGAGTGATTCTACGGGTGTTCGATGCCAGCTCATTGATTCGCAAGCTGTAGATTGTACCTGTAGTACCTTGAGGGCCATTGTCATTATTGGTGGCACCTCTCGCGTCTGTTAACAGCTTTCGTCATTGGCTGGTAATCAGACGATGTTCTTGCATGTTTGACTTCAGCTCACTTATTCACATGCTCGAACTTGTACTTTGTTCGGATCGAGATGGAGTGCAAGACCTTGGATTCCTGTCTGTTATAATCCAGGTTGTGATTTTGTGGATTATTATGATTAGTTACATGACTCATTGATTGGATGGCTGCGACCATACCTGAGTCTATTTATCGATCCTCATTGGATGGCTGCGCCCATACCTTGGATCGGGATTATTGTATACTCTATTATGGATGGTTGCGCCCATACCACATATGTATCATGTATTTGAGATATCAATTGTACTACTCTACGCAGGTTTTCCGATGGCGGTGTTTTCAGTTGAACACGTTCTCATAAATAATTTCACCCCTCTCTCTCTTTCGGGCCTCATGCTTTAGGGGGCATCTGTTACACAGCAATTTGTCACCGTCCCTGCAATTCCCCATCCCGCACATTGGAGGGCTCATTCTGTGACCTGTGAGCAGTGACATAACTTGGAAACACTTTCATGGTATTCCCCTGAACATGTACTTTCATTTCCCTGAAGACAAATCCTTGTGAAAAGCCCTAAAAATAGCCTTTTCACCCTTGGCGCGACTAGCCTGTGTTATACCCACGCCAAAGGGGGAAATCCTTCAAAGAGGGCACACCAATTGGCGCTCTGTCCCAGAGTCGCACTCATGCCAGGCTTAATAAAGGGTGTTTTTTAAAAATAAATGGCGAAAGATTGACTTCAACCAACTCCTGAACTGGTCTCTAAATTGAGTTGGGACGTTTGGCTCCGGATTTCCATGTAGAGGAAGTAGTTTGTCACCTCTCATGGAAGCTTCCTTGAGGATAGGGCCAATCCCATGATTGTAGGGATCCCAACTCCTCTTCCACCATCTATATAAGCTTGACATCTCCCTTTGCAAGCTAGTCTCCAAGAGTCTCCAAGAGTCTCCAAGAATCTCCAAGAGCCTTCATAGCCTAAAGAATGTTGCAATAGCCCTCATAGTCTCAAATCAATAGCAAGGAGATTGATGATCGAAGAGAGAGGCTTGTCCCCATTCCTGACAAGCTTTACTGAGACGTATTCCACTGACGAACCGCCAAAGGAAGATTTCAGCGTCAGAGCCAGGTTGTATCATCCTTTGTTTCATTAATGATAAGCGACTATTGGTTATGGTTCCACTCATTTTTTTCATTATGATCATGAGTTGTGTCCTCTCTGACTGACGCATAATTGTATATATTGGATTTTATGCTTGTGTTTGTTGTGTTTCTTTCATGTGCAGGTGTTCGATCGCGACGAGCGTGAGGATTGTGATCTGCCGGAGCAAAGGAACGGGAGTGCTACCTTCTCTACAAAAAACAGCATTGGATTCAAGGTAAGCCTTCTTCGCAAGTTGGTTTATTGCAATTAGGGATCTGCACCATAGCGTGTTATGATTGTTGCTAGACCCATTCTGGGCTAGTAGGGATCGCCTCTGTCGGTAGAGGGGATTTACCTCCTCAACACTTTCTTAGCTTCTGCTGGAAAGGTTTAACTCCTTTCCTCATTGGTATTACATGTTGGATGATTCGCATGTCATATGTTTGCAGCTCATCATACATCCAGGTGAAAACATCTAGGTATTTCTTCAATAATTCAGTGAATGATTGCCTCTCCTGAGGGGTGCATTTTGTACCGAGATTGACGAGATTTGGTTATCTTTCCGTCCTGAGATTTATTTGTTGGTGCGGTAGGGTGGAGCTTTGCACCTTTGTGTTGGGAGGTCCCCGAAAATGATTCTGTAGGTCAAATAGCTTTTCAAGGGACACGACCCCTTTGGGCATGGGGTTCCCCTTGTGCTCTTCTCTTTCCTTTTGCAAGGCCAGGTCATGATCTTCTTCTTCGATCACGGTGTCCTTGAACACGTCCGCATTAAGCATGAAATCCAGTACCTACTGATCAACATTAAAAATGTGCAAATTAGTTACATTGTCCGGCACAGCAAGCTTATAAACAAATTCAATAGAGAACCCATCCCTTCATGGGGTAAATCTAGTGGTCGCATTGGCCAGTGTATCGGCTACTGCATTATGCATTCGAAGTACAAATTTAATGTCAAAGCATCAAAGGCAGAAATTAGATGCCATACCTCTTGTTGATAACCTTTTAAATGCGGAGATAGGCAGTGGATAGTGTTGCGTACCTATCGGGTAATGATTTCGGAATCACCAATTACCTTCAAACAATTGACTTTGAGATCGATTTCTTTCTTGAGACCAAGGATAATTTCTTCATACTCGGCTATATTATTGGTACACTGGAACTCTAGCTGGCAATATATCAAAAATTTATTCTTCCGGGGGTCTACCAAGATACAGCCCGCGCCGACCCTATCATGGTCTTGAAACCGTCATAGTACAGGGTCCAAATCTCGTCTTCTGATTTTGTAAGATCACGAGAGTGCATAGGAGGTGTACTCAAGGCAGCGGCATATGGATGTCCTTATAGCGCAGTAGGGTGGAAAGCAGTAGCCAAGAGAAGCTCTGACTGGATGTCTTGGGCGACTGGAGATTGAGGGGTTTG
The DNA here is from genome assembly GCA_034641835.2 of Pinus albicaulis. Lineage (NCBI taxonomy): Eukaryota > Viridiplantae > Streptophyta > Pinopsida > Pinales > Pinaceae > Pinus > Pinus albicaulis. Next base: position 568,347,142 of record CM076578.1, read on the forward strand.
ATAGCAACCAAACGCAACCTCTAGGAAGCACATGCCCAACTCTTCTTATGTGAAGCTGACGGGTTTGTTGGTTGCCTCCAGGTCGGTCACTGTGTGTTTCATGTAAGGTTCACTTTCGACCCAGATCTGATTATTCCTACCCTTGTATGGGAGCCACAGATGGGACTAGTTGGTGGCAAAGTATCCATGTAGCTTGCTTGACCAATCTCAACTCAAGAGAAATTCGTAGGCTTCTAGGATATCCACAATCACTATATCGATGCACTGATGCACCTTGGAGTCCGAGGAGAGGTGGATGAGGACGTTATTCAATTCACCAACGATAGGGACTTGGGATCTATCAAGCTGCACAATCCTAGCGTCGGTCTTCTCAGGACGGATGTTCAATTTCTTGCATACGGATAGGGGCATGAAATTGGTGGATGCACCAGAATCGACGAGGAAGTTATGAACATTGAAGTTGAAGATATCGAAAGACATAAGGAAAGGGGGTGTGGATCATCTACAGTTTTTGTTGATGGCATTCACGATGGACTGGGGGTTTGTCACAGCTTGGGAGGATGTGGAGCTCACAGTTTTGGAAGTCGGTGGATTGGCGAAAGCTTTGAGAATAAGGTCTCGCTAGTTAGCGATCCAGGCGAGCTCGTAGAGGGAAATATTGGCTCGTGTTTTCTTCATATATTTGATGATGTTATATCTGGATTCTAGGTGTGGGAGATTTTCTGCAGAGGTAGCTGTTCAGCCTGATGATAATCTAGCCTTGGGGATGGCTTGGGTAGTGGTAGGGCTAGATCTCTCAGGGGTTGTGGTTTGGTTTTCCTTGTTTGGTGGCAGAATATTTCTCAGGAAATCTTTTCTCTTTTCTTCAAAGGAATGATCGGGGACTGGACCTTTTCTCCTTAGGCCATAACTTCGGGGGGGTTTGGATTGAGGATCGTCGGCCAAGTTTATTTCTGTCGTAGGGGAGGGTCCTCCTCTGTGGATCACCTCGAAGGTGAGGACAGTTGATACCATATCCTCATCTAGGGGAGAGGATTCTTCGCTATCTAAACTGGCCTCCTCTTCTAAATCTCCTGTGTTTTGATCTTCTAGGAGTTTATTTACCACGGCGGTCATGCTATTGATCCATTGAGGGCAGGTTTTCTCCGAATGGGAGGCTTAATGGAAAGAGAAGAAATTATCTTTTCTGATTTCTTCTACGTTGAGGCTAGTATTTGGGTTCGGTGGAGGATGACTGACCATGAGGTTGCTCTTCCTAAAGAAATGTTTCTGCGTTTTGGTGCCTAAGGTGGAGTCATTGTTTTTCCTCTTTAGATCAGAGACTTCATTTTTTAACAACTTGAGAGATTTCACGATGCTCTCTAAATCGAAGGGGTATTTATCCTTGTCTCCGGACTTACGATTTGGGGGTTGCACTCTTTTCGTGGCTGATTTTGGGTCATCTCGGCCATCATGATCAATGGATCCTATGGACAGCATGTCCTTTTCGATAGCAAGGGCAGTGGTGTAATTTGCTGCTAGGGTAGCTCTAGCTTCGCGTTTCACGAACACGGCAATATCCTGAGGGAGGGCCCTTGTGTAATAATCAATGGTGATGCAATCATCCAGGGCCATGTTCGGAGGGAATTTGTTCAATATGGTGGCAAAGCATTGGTTGAAGTCTTTGACTTTCTCCTTCTTCTGGAATTTCAAAGTACTCAACTCTTTGAGGAGCATAGAAGGAGCCTTGTCCTCCGAAAAATTTTGGAGGAAGGTACAGCGAAATTGCTCCCAGGAGGAAATGGAAGATACAGGTAGGGAACGGTACCACGTAGCAGCCTTATTTTCTAAGGTGTGGGGAAAGAGTCAGCATGCTACATCGTCAGACTGCACTCTCATCATTTGTAAGGCCAAGTAGAAATTACTGATGTGATCTTCGGCCAACGTACCCTTTTTGGGGTCGAACATAGGGAGGTTCTTCTCTAGGTGTCGGGGCATGTCGTGAAGGGGACCCCGGAGGCCTAGAGGAGATTATGCCATCCAAGCCAAGGACTGCACTCATCTGGCCCAATGGTGGGGCGGGATGTAGATATTCCCCATTTCATTCTCGGATTCGCTTCCCATGCCAGATCCAGAGGCTTCGCCCTCATGTTGAGAGTGCATGTCTTAATTTCCTCTGAGGTTTCCCATATTCCTAAGATTTCTCTAGTTATAAAGGAAGGGAAAATTGTTTTGGTTTCGGTTTTGGTGGTGGTGAGTGTGGTCTATATTTAAACCATGACCACGGCCCCTATATCCTTGGCCCCTGTTTCCTCCTCCAGGCAGGTTATTTTCTTGAGTGTTATCATTCAAAGACTGGTCAGGTTGCGGATCAGCGTCAGGTTGGGGTTCGGTAATTTCAAAGTCGTCCCCTTCGATGTCTCGGGGGTTGTTAGGGGGTTCGGCTGAATTCTGCCCAACTGCATCTGCATAATCTTGGAGCCTAAGACCTATCAGCTGACGCATGGGATTGACCAGGACACACTGGTGAGTTTGATGCGTTCTGGGAGTCCGCAGATTGGTCAGGGAACTGATGGCTGGGAGTTTTTGCAGACCTCTAATGAGATCACGGGTGAGTGGGCGCAAGGCTCTAAGGTGGTCTGAGGTCACCTTGTAATAGGGCGGGTCCTCCTCTGGGAAATTTTCAAGGGGTGGAGGACCAGTGTTTTCATATATGATCTCCCCCTATGGGGTTTGTAACAGGATATTACTTGAATGGTAGGAGCCTGCCATCCAGGCCCTCCTTCTAGCGCCAATTCCCAACTAGACTCTAGACCATTTGTGATAGGGATCTCGTCCGGGGTGTAGGTCCGACTACCGTTGAATAAGCCTTCTCTTAGATGGAGACGTGCCTTGAAAACTTGGTGATGCATGGCTATTCAAATGATACGAAACAAATGGTCGATGAGGTCTCCTGTACATGAAACATTATAAATAGAAAAGAGAGATTCAAAGCATGCAGCCAAAGGAGGTGTTGTTAGCAACACATCATTAGGGTCATGCTCATAAAAGTTGCTTGACCACAAAAGAAACAGTTCTTTGTGGTCAAAACACCCTTCAATTCCTTAAACGTTTTTCGAAAGATGGAGTGGCATCAATAATGAAGTCATTAAACATCCCTTGATGAAACATTCACATACCATTGACATATCCAATTAAATGTATAAATGATGTATGAACAGAAAAACACAGACTAGTCAGTTATAAAAGATAGCAAATATATAAGACACAATATTCATAATGCTTGCACATTTGAGTTCTCATCAGATCTAGTAGCGGAATCAAAACATTGATTTGTATTCATTCTCGGAAACATGCATTCCATACGATACAATAATAACTTCTCTTTTTAGAGTTCTGAAAAAAGGTCCTTTACAATGTCCCCGGAGGGAGTCGTTATAAAACAAAATTGACCCTTGGGTAGCCCTGACCCTTTAGCTTCCCGACCGTTGGCATGGTCTACGACCTAGGTGGTGTTGCGACTTGCGACTTGGTCCTGACTACAAGCTACGACCTATACCATTTTGTGACCTGTGACTTGGTCCTTGTTGCGACCTGCTACTTGTACCATTTTCTTTTTCAAGGGAGCAATTGTGTAATGGAGAGGCTCGGGACATCTATCTATTGCTAATCCTTGAGGTAATTCTGCCAGGCCATATAGTCTACAGCTACTGGAGTGACCTAGGGGGTATCTTCTCCTAACCTGTGAAAACACTCAAGAGCATTTGGGATAAAAGTGCGCCTCTTCACTGAGAATTTGTTGGATAGGGAGGCCAGTTTGGTGTAGATCCAGACTGGTGGGATGATGAACTGAACAATGTTTTACAATGAGGCTGGGAGGTCCTGGGAAGTAGTTGCTTGCCTAATGGGTTGCAAGAATGCTTGAATATCTTGGGTCACCTCTTCCCTCGTCTTCTGGACATCCAATGCTCCCAAATATCGAATCGATGCCATTGATCAGATTTTCATAAGCAGACATGACCTTTTCCACATCCTTCACCAGCTTATCCTTGGATTGTATTTTCATTCGTATTTGTACCTTGTCGTTCTGCATGCAGATCCAATCCTTCCTCGGCAGGGTGTCAGGGGCCTGCGGATATCTCTCTGACCATTCCAACATACTGTCTAGCGTGGTGGAGGCTTCCTTTAGTTGTGCAGTCTTCTTTTTAGTCTCTTCTTGTGCCCTTAGTAGTGGTGAAACTGTCTGCTTTATAGTGAATATCTCCTCATATACTTGCTTCATGGTAGCCTCTAAAGTAACCAATTCCCATTGAATAAAAACTGGTAATTAATTGGCTTGGGCGGTTGTTAAGTGAAGCCTTTGGATTTCTTCTTCCAACACCTTCTTTTCTTGTTCAGACTGAGCTGCCTTCTACTCAGAGGCTTGGAGTCTATTTTGTAGAGACAGAATCTCTCTTCTCATTCTGCTGACGTTCTCTTCAGTGGCTGATGCGAAAGCGGTCCCTGCTGATGCGATCATGATGGGATTAGTCCTGGTATCTAGGACTATGTCCTTTTCTGTGGTAACTACGAGGGGCTCGGTCGGATTCCATGCGAGGCATCTTCTTTTCTCTTGTCTTATCTTGTGTGTGAACTGATCGTATGTCATCCTTGTCGGGTCTAAGACTTCATCCTCCAATTCCTCTGATGTGCCAAGTTCCAAGAGCGAGAAGTGCACACTCTTCATGGCTCACCCCTCTTTGATAAGCCAGCAAGAAAATATATATCATCCAGCTCAATTTCGAGCCGGTGACCTCCAATGATAAAGCATTGTTCCTGGACATCCCATTTTTTTACTAGCTAGGTAAGTAAATCTACTTGAGCCCTCATTCCCTGAATCGCCCAAAATTTGTACAAACCACATTCTCTCAATATACGTAATGTGGGCGGATGTAACATGGCCGCATCATCAACCTCTTCATGCTCACGTTCTCTCCACTCAAGCATTTTAGGTATCCTGCAATGGACAAATTGAAAGATCAGAAACAATTTGAGGGAGAAAATTTGGTTTTATTTGGGAGATTTATTCGTTTTATTTTTCCTTACGACGCCTCCGCACTTTTCGCATAAAAACATTGTGTGGATTTGCATGTGTCTTATGCATAAAGTGCAGGACCACGACAATTTTCCCTTTGCAAAATTTTTAGGGTCTGCACGTAGCATGTGTTTTACCTACGGACCCTCGTGAGCAAATTTTTGAACATATTTTCCTCCTTAAAAATCAAATTAAGCCCTAATTTAAGAAAGCAAACGAACAAAAATTAAGGTAAGGATGATGTGGATTACCGAGAACTGACGGTTTTCGATTCTGACAGGAGAATCTTCCGTAATCTCCTCCGGAACGTTTTTTACCAAAAGCACTCATTTTCACTCTGAAATCAAATGGTAAAAATGATTTAGAAAAACTCCTTTTATTAAGATTTTTTGAATAAATAAAATATAATTTTGTTTATTTTTCACTTTGAAAAGTTGTTTTCCGAATTATTTTTATTAATTATAAACAGGTATGTTTAATTTTTGAGTTTTTGTGCAGAATACAGGATTTTTCGAGTAAAATGGTCCTTTTGACAAAGGAGTATACTTTTTATCACTTTTTCAAGCTCGGTAAAAATTATGAAAAAACGAATGAGTACATTTTTATCACTTTTTCGAACTCGTTAAAACTTACAGAAAAAGCGAAACTACTGAGTATACTTTTATCACTTTTTCAGACTCTTGAAAATTACGAAAAAGTGAAACCTTGGAGTTCTCTTTTAAGCCCTTTTCAGAGTCTCTAAAGATGAAAAGATTGTCGAGTACTTGACTATTCGAACCCGTTAAAGGAAGTGAACAGTCATCCCTTCAGTATAAGTTTACGCCTTTTCCGGACTGAAATGGAATATTTACGAAAAAGGTATATGTTGACTAATCATGGTCAATAGAGTTATCTCCTGTATTATTTTATCCTTTTTCAGGCTTGAGAGACTAGATTTACAAAAAAGTACTCCCACGAAGTTTCCTTAAGTTTTTCTTCTGACTCCCTAAAAATGAAAAACACAGAGTTTCTCCTATACTGGACTCGTTAAAATTTAACAGTAAAGGACCTGTCGATTACAAACATGAACGAACCACTCCTTCTTAGGGTTCGATTTTAAACTAAGTTGGACTCATCCGAAGGATGAGCTTATATAACAAGCAAATGTTATCCTCGTCAAGCTTGTCAAAAATAAAGAGGTACTTTCCAAAAATGGTGGGGGGAAAAGAGAGAAAACGAATCCGTTTGTCACACTTTGTTTAAAAAGCAGTTTACCACTCTTGAACAGGACACTTTTTGTCACACTTCTACCTGGGTTGGGAAAATCCTTTTCCTATCAGTGAATCAAAACATATTGAAAGTCTTCAGCTGGTTTCTAGGTATTAGCTTTAGGTAAATTGTCACCAAACCATCTGCAGTGTCGTTATGTGTTCAAGAGGACTGTTCAAATAAACCATTCATTGCAAACATTTGTCTCCATTCGCGTTGACCATCCCTGAGTCAGTCCTTGCAAAATATTTCTACAAAACTTGATCTAATGGTTTCATGTCGTGGGCTTTCCTACGATGGATCACTTTCTATTGATGACAGCTCATCATCTAGGAAATTGATCTAGAATCCTTCGGTACCTTGGAATTTGCATGCCTTAATGGCAGGTTTCTCGCCTTCGACGACAGGTTGCATCATTGACCTTCGATCGAACGATTCCGTGAAATTTTCGACTTCATATCATTTATTCACATTCCACGGTTTGTACTAAGTACTTTGAGAGCCATTGTCATTATTGGTGGTTTCTCTCACACTTGTTAACATTTCACATCATTGACTGGTAATCAAGTGGTTTCTACCATGTTCGACTTCGACACAATCAATCGCATGGATAGAATCATACTAGTTCGGGTAGCGGAAATCAAGACCCTGGATCTAGTTTCCACCATCCAGGCTATGAGGAGTTTTATTATTCATTATGCAGTAGACTATTCATAAACAGATGGATGCGTCCATACTGTGTCTACATTATTGATGTGATAGTAAAATCATTTCTACATCAGAACAAGTTTTAGTTAGTGTTTGATCTGACTATGGGAATGCCTACCTCGGCGATGATATATATATATATGTTTTGCATTGAATGTTTTTACAAGATTCCGATTGGGGTGTCCACAAGCTAATCCTCGAAATGATAAAGCACATCACTCTTCGAATGGTCTCAGACTTTACACTTTAGGGGGCAATCTGTTACACTAAAATTGTCACCATGACGTTTTACTATCTGTATGTGTTCATCATTACTCATACAATACTCCCTTAGAAGTCTACAAACATCAAGTTCCTAAAACCAAGCCTTGAAATTGAGAGAAAAGCTTATAAAAGTCATAAAAATACTTGTACCGCACTTTCTCTTAGTATTACCTACGGTGCCGCATCTGTTTGCTCTAGAACATGCGGAACCGGCCGCACTTTTTATTCATTAAAGGTGTGGATTCCTATAAAAGGTAAAGTGAAGGCGGAAGTAAAATTTGGAAGCCTAGCTGGTTGAATCTGAAAGCTTCTAGAAGCAATTATTCGGTGGAAAGTTCGCTCCTTTCATATACATTCATCCTTCCATTAAAGGAACCTACCCCTTGGTATGTGGAACTTATTCCCTTTGAAAGAGGATTCTATCCCCTCTTATTTGGAGCTGCAACCTCTTCTCTTTTTCTATAAATTAAGGCCATAGTTCAGCCTCAAGGGGAGTTAGGCTTTGAGATTATTTGAGGAGAATTGCTGGAAAAACTCAGACTCCCTTAACTGATTACCATATGGGAACAATTACACACTCATGTGTATGTTAGTCAAGAAAGTGGCCATAAACTTTAAGATTTTTTTCCTAAGGTGACGGTGGAGGAAAGATCCCACTGTACCTGGAACAGACATCGACTAGACTCACTTGGACTCTCTGGAGGGTTATCTTCACTCGAGATGGTTTAAGTGGAGAAACTTGCACCGGTCTATTTCATTAAGCAGGTTGTCAGGGTAACTGTTCCAACCGCCATTTCTACATTAAAAAACTACGATGTTGGATTTCATCACCAACTAGTGTTTTTAGTGTGGGAATCTACTGTTTGTGTGTGGTTTGATCTCCTAGATTTTATAATTTTTTGATCATTTTATTGTCTCCTTAGTGACTTTAGGATTTTTTATTGAAATTTTCTTTGATTGCGTGTGATTAATAATTTTTAATCGTGCCTGAATTACCAAGACAATCGCGTAGACTTCAGGGGAAACCCCTTGAGTATACACCAAGCCAACTTAAAGGACTGCAAGCTCTGGTACCGCACAGTACCAGCAGAATTAGATCTTCAGAACTAAGAGAATCATCCATAATTACTCATCTTGATTATCATGAAGTAAATCAATCACAAACAGCAAAATATATTCAAGAGTAAATTTCAATTTCCGAAATCACTGACATTGCTTCTACAACCAGTGAATTAGCTGAAAAACCTGAAATTCCTGAGCCAAAAACTGAACCTGTTGTGTTGGAATCATCTTCAGGATTTGTTACTCCGAATTATAGTGATCCTGATTCACCTAGAGTAACACATTGCATTACCGAAAACCTTCCTTCTGATCTCATATGTATTGAAGAACTTGTTGGTCCAGACGAAGACGTAGTTCTTCCCAAAACCCAAGAAACTTTGAATCTTAGAGAGCGTGAATCAATATTCTACAGTCCTTTTAAAACTGACGCTTGGTATTTATCATTGACATATTTTTTACAAAACGCAGGTCTTACTTATTCACCACCCCGAATTCCTTTTTACCCTACACCGAGAGGTTATCAACCTTCATTAGCTATGTCGGGTGAGTCATCTATGTTTTCTGAATCTCCAGAAACATTTTTATACGATGGTTCGTCTGTTCCTTCGGGATACCAGTCGCTCTCTGGTACCTTCTCAGGAGCAGCTCCTCAACCAATTGAACAAATTTTATCATCTGGTACAAATGGAACAAACACTAAAACGTTGAACATAGAACAGATTTCTATGATGTCTGGAAATATTCCAAATCCTCAACCTCAAGGAAGTCAGTTACGGCCTGGGGGGAAACCTCAAGGAAGTCAGTTACCGCCTGGGGGGAAACCTCAAGGAAGTCAGTTACCGCCTGGGGGGCAACCTCAAGGTAGTCAATTACCTCCTGGAGGGCAACCTCAGGGTAATTTTTTAGCACCTGGAGGTCAACCTGTAGGACAATATTTACAGCCTGGGGAGAAACCTCAGGGACAGTACATACCTCAAGGTCAATATCAACCTCAAGGACAGTACATACCTCAAGGTCAATATCAACCCCAGAGTCAGTTTATACCTCAGGGTCAATATCAACCCCAGATTCAGTACATGCCTCAAAGTCAATATCAACCTCAAGGTCAATACCCAGCTCAAGGTTTTCAACCTCCTTCCGGTCAACCATTATTACAAGAAGATGGAAATTTTCCAGTTAATTATCAAACTTACGTTCAACCTGGTTATGGTCCTTCATATGCACAACCTTCTATGGGTAAATACCCCGGAATTAATATGGTGTGGGATCCATCTCAAATTCAACAGACTTTACAACCCAATGTGAAGTTACCTAATCAACCTGGACAGCCTATAGATTCTGGTCCAACCCAGCAACCTGTCCAGCCTACCATTCAAGTCTCTGCACCTGGCTCTGTTGAGCAGCCTAAGCCTAGTACACCTAGAACTCCGCCTCAATATTCTACTGTTGTTGCAACTTCTGTTCAACCTACCACACCTATTTCTGGAGTATCTACAACTCCTGTTTCTACTACCCTTGTATCAGTACAAATTCCTCAAGTATATGTGCCACAGTCAGGACCTACAATTCAGACTATGATCCAGATGCCTACAGGACAATCTGGTACTAGTACAATTCTTACTAGTCAACCACAATTTACTTATCAACCATACCAAGGGCAGTATCAACTTGAACATGCTACACAAAATCCAACATAACAGTATCAGCCATATCCTGGGTATACTTATAAAGTACCTCAACAACCCTAGTTTGGTCTGGTTAATCCTGGTTATCCAGGAGGTTTCACAATTCCCAATGTGCATCCAATTCTAGGATATCCTGGATATCCTTCTCCTGGAACTGGTTTGATCACACAAGGTTATCAAGACCCTAGCCGTCGGCTACCGTTCATAGCAACTTTAGATTTACCTTATCTATCGTGCCTTACGAATGATCCCATTTTTTATCTTCCATATTGGCCGCCGATGCCTAATAAGTTGCCCAGTGATATTCCAAATTTTGAAGGTAATTCAGGAGAATATCCATCTAATCATGTTATGACTTATCACCTCTCGTGTGCATCCAATTCACTAATCGATGATTCGATTCGATTACGTCTTTTTCAGAGAAATCTCATAGTTCTAGCTACCAAATGGTACATTGAGTTACCACAAGGCTCATTTAAAAATTTTAATGCACTAGCTACTACTTTCTTAACCCATTTTCAGCTACCTATCAGATACGACAATGGTACGGAATTGTTGACCTCATTAAAACAATCTACGTCTACATACATATCTGATCACATTCATGAATGGAGACGTAGGCAACGTTTACTGAAAGTCTTTATTTCGGATCAAATTTTGGCTGAATGGTTTATCAAATCATTATTGCCCAAAATTACTGAAGATGTGGCCAAAGGAAGCATTGTTACAGAAGAGCAAGTCATTGCTCAAGCTCGGTACCTTGACCTTGTATATACACAATCAGGTACTCTATATGACAAAATCCCCGATTTACCAAGACCTGTTCAGTTAACTACAACTCCTTCAGGATCTCATGTTGTTGATGGTGTAATTGGTTCTGTTATCACTAGAAAGAGTAAGAATAAATCTTCCAAGACGAATTCTCCTATTATAACTTTACCCGATTCACCAAAAGGAGATTCTTCCATTGAAACTTCCGCCAATATTCATGTTGTAGAATCATCTACAGCCAAACCTAAAACTGGTGGTAAGAAGAAAGGTAAGAATAAAAACAAAAAATCTTCAAAAGATAAAAACGATAAAACTGAACCAACTAACGATAAACGAAAACCTCGTTATCCTTGTCTGATCTATGATAAGGATCATTTTACTAAAGAGTGCCCGCATAGAGCCGAGGTATCGAAATTCATTAAGGGTTCGCCCATACCTGTTGTCTTGAAGGATCCCTTTCCTGCTCAAGATAGTAACATGATTGGATCTTCTTCGAATACGCTAGAAGATATCTTAATGGTTGCGATGCGATCGCAAGATTATGGTAGTAAAAATCTTGTTGGTGGTAAAGAAGCAGAAAATTCTAATTCAGCATCAACTACATCTCCCTCAGTTTCTGATCCACTCCAAATCAAGAAACCAAATCCTGACTTAGTAATCAAATCGCTTGCTAAAGGTGTACTTCGTAAATCAGCTTTCAATCCACATGCGAGAGCTGCTCAGAACTACAATATTGTTGAAGACTTGGTGATTTTCCCTTCAACAATGTCGGCTTTGGAAGTGCTACAATCATGTCCAGCCCAAAGAAAATTACTATTGTCAGCCATAGGAGTCATAGATCTTCAAGATTCGAACTTAATGATCTTCGATTTGGAAAATTTTACACCCCGCCTACCTCATGAAATGGTTTTTCAAATTCTAGTAATATTCAAAAACAAACGTTGCTTTCGTACTATTATTGATGAAGGGGATTCTACGTGTATCATGTCGTTAAAATGTTGGAAATCACTTGGTTCTCTGACACTTAACCAATCGCCGACTATCCTCAAAGCTTTTGATGGAAGAGGATTCCATCTGTATGGTATTTTACAGGATCTACCTATAGAGGTCGAAGGAAAAATCGTTAATCTAGATGTGCAAGTGGTTGATGCCCTTCTGGATTACAACCTTCTCCTGCGTCGTAGTTGGTATTATGCCATGACTGTTGTCGTATCATCGGTCTTTCGTCTCATCATGTTTCCTCATAAAGGAAATATCGTTAAAATAGATCAGCTCTCATATTATTCATCCGACCTAGCAACTACTGATAGCATCCAACATGTCGGAAAATCGACTATCTCTTATAAAGATGTTGGAGTGGGTTTAATCAAAGATTCTTCTTTACTGGGAAATTTTTCCCTCCTTGCTCCCATCGTACCACCTCCTATTTCTAATATCAATATGATTACATCAAGTACTATTTCCTTTGATGATCCTTGGATAGTACCTTCAAACTCAGAACTGGGTTATTTCGATGGCGAGATGCCTTTGAGTCCTTTTGAATTAGCATATCAGGCAATACAGACATTTTCTGATACCCCTTCAACTAAACCTGATCTAGTGAATGTGATAAATGAGGAATCACTTTCGATATCAAGCTCAGCTTCGCCATCAATTCTGGATCCTGTTCAACAAGTATTCAATACTAATGAGCATATTCATGAATTTTTGTCTATAGAATAATTACCATGGGAAGATCTGCATCATCGATCTTCGTTTTTACCTGATCTCGATCATTTCGAAACTTATTTTTCCTCCATTTTTACCGTTGATTATGTCAACGAACCCCGGAATCCTCTCACGAATTTCGATTCTGAATTGAACTTAGCAAACATTTCTACGACAGCTCCTATTGACATCTCAGTGAAACCAGGAATTGTTGAAAACGTTCATATAGGTGCTTCTTGTACGCCAGGTGAAATCCAAGCATATAAAGCCCTATTTCAAAAATTCCGTGACATTTTTTCCTGGTCATATGAAGAAATGCCAGGAATCGATCCATCAATTGTTTTTCATTAAATTAAAACATACCCGAATGCTAAACCTGTCTGACAAAGAGTACGTTAGATACATCCATGAAAAGCTACCGCTATTAAAGCAGAAGTTGAGAAATTACTTCATGCAGGTTTTATTTATCCAATTCTTTTAACGGATTGGGTATCTAATATCATTCCTGTTAACAAAAAACAAGGGACAATACGAGTATGTATCGATTATATGGATATAAATCGAGCTTGCCCAAAAGACAATTATCCAACCCCTTATATCGATCAAATTATTGACGATTGTGCCGGAAGTGAAATGTTTTCATTTATGGATGGCTTCTCGGGCTACAATCAAATCAACATACTCCCTGCTGATCAACCCAAAACAGCTTTCATTTGTCCATGGTGGACTTTTGCTTACTGCAAATTACCTTTTGGACTTAAGAACGCTAACGCAACTTTTCAGAGGGCAATGTCTTATGCATTTCATGACATTAAACACATTGTGCAACCCTACCTCGATGATTTACCTGCTCATTCATCGTGCAGAGTAGATCATCTTACTCATCTATGAGCTATCTTTATGAGATGTAGGCATTATAGGATTCGTCTGAATCCTCACAAATGTGTCTTTTCTGTTGAATTTGGACAATTGTTGGGATTTTTTGTCTCAAAGGAAGGCATTTGTGTCCACTCATCGAAGGTTGAGGCTATCATCAATTTACCTCCTCCTTCTACTCTTCCCCAACTCCAAAGTTTGCAAGGGAAAGCGAAATTTTTACGTCGATTCATTCCTAACTATGCTGAGTTAACCAAAGGTTTTACCAGGTTGTTAAAGCAGAATATTCCTTTATTTTGGGATGATATCGCTGATGGATCTTTTGAAGTTCTTAAACACGCGTTGACCCATGCATCGTTATTGCATCCTCCCAATTACAAACAGGATTACTTTTTATACCTAGCAGCCTCCAATTCTACGATTGGCATGGTCTTAGTTCAGGAAGATGAATTCCACAACAAACATGTGATTTATTATCTCAGTCGCAATCTACATCCGATCGAAATCAAGTACTCACATGTGGGGAAATTTTCCTTGGCAGCAGTTCAAGTTGTCCAACGATTTTGTCATTACATATTGTTACGCAAAACAATAGTGATTTCTAATTATAACCCTATGATGTATATTTTGACCAAACAACTGCTAGGGGGAAAACACTCCAAATGGATTGTTATCCTACAAGAGTTTGATTTAGAATTTGAAAAATCCAAATCAAAGAAATCATTGGTATTCGTTGAACTTATGTGTGACTTCCAAGTGTTGACACAGAAATTGTGGCAGAACATCCGATCGCGGATGAATCTTTGTTTCTTATCAGTACCATCAATCCTTGGTATGGAGATATCATCATTTATCTCCAAACCCAAACTTTTCGGCCCGAACTCTCACGGTCACAACGACGAAAAATCCATTTCCAGTCTTAGCAATATCATATTGTTGGTGACACACTATACCGTCCTGGTACGGACTCTGTTTTTCGACGTTGTCTCACTCTTGACGAAGCTAAAAAGGTTTTAACTAACTGTCACTCTGGAGCATGTGGCGGTCATATGTCTGGGTATGCCACAGCCCAAAAGATATTGTGTGCTGGCTATTTTTGGCCGTCCTTATTTAAAGATTGTATTTCTTCTATCTGAAAATGCCACAACTGTCAAATCTTTGATCGAAAGATGTGTACACCACCCGCTCCTCTTCACCCTATAATTGTTGTCGGTCCTTTTGCAAAATGGGGCATTGATTTCATTACATGTAACCCTCACTCGGCCGGGGGGCATGGGTATATTATTCTCGCAATAGATTATTTTACCAAATGGGCCAAGGCGATGCCTATATTTGCGGTAGATGGAAAAACTGCAGCTACTTTCGTGTTCAATCATGTGATTGCTCGTTTCGGTGTACCCCAAGCGATAATCACTGACCATGGGAGTCATTTTCGAAACATCATGATGACCGAACTAACTGATCAACTTGGCATGTGCCATGACAGTTCTACACCATATTACCCGCAGGCTAATGGTCTGGTTGAAGCTATCAATAAAGTTTTAGTCACCATGATCAAACGAATCATCAGCATTCATAAATCAAATTGGCATACCATGATTTTTTTAGCACTTTGGGCATATCGAACCTCAGCAAAAACATCGACAAGTTTTACCCCTTTTCAACTGGTTTATGGTTTAGAAGCGGCATTACCGATTGAATGCGAGATATCGTCACCCCAACTAGCCATAGAGTTACTACCAGCCACTTCTGAAGAGGAGAAATGCTTTTTGTACTTAGTTCAATTAGATGAGAATCGGCGCACCACTGCATTAGCTACCGAAGCTCATGTGAAAAGAATGAAAGCTCACTATGATAGAAGTGTTATACCTCATATTTTTTCAGAATGAGACCTAGTCTTGGTTTACGATCAAGCTAACGATAAGCTAGGGGCTGAGAAATTTGAACCCATGTGGCATGGTCCTTATATTGTCAAGAAACAGCTTGCAAAAGGGGCCTATGAACTAATTGAATTTGACGGAGTCTCTTTAGGTAAACCCAGAAATGGGCTTTATCTGAAGAGATATTATGCTTGATTCTTGTGTGGAGATCTTCCCTGTATATTAGTTATTTTCATAATCTTGTGTGTTGTAAATTAGAAGAGCATGCCTAGTTTAAGTGTGCTTTTACTATTATCCCTGTTTATTTGGATCACTCTTGATTTTGCAGATGTCGATGTCCCTTCAAACATACATTGGTTTTGCTGATGGTGCTTGTCGTAGTACACAGAACATTTCTTTCGCAGCTTGGGTTATTTATTCACCCACTGATGAGTTAGTATCTATGCATGGGGTAAGCCTCGGTCAAACGACGAACAATATTGCAGATTATAGCGCAGTTATTGAGTTATTGTCTGAATCCATTTCATTTGGAATTCGAAGTTTGATTGTTAGGTTAGATTCTGAACTCATTGTATTACAATTGAATAGAATATATGCAATTAAAACCCCAGTGTTGTTAAGATTATTTTTGAAATTTCATCTCTTGGAACGAGAATTTGATTATATTGAGTATCAACACATTCTGAGAAATTTAAACACATTAGTTGATGCAATAGCTTCAAGTGTTATAAACATACATTTGCAATAATTAAAGCAGTAGATCAAAATAACATTCGATAACATGTTAAGAAAGATAATTGGAAATAAGTAGTAATATCATAGCATAAGAGTAGTGTTTTCAAAAAATATTATATCGTCCTCGATCATAGGTTCAAAACGCCTTATGATCGGAAAAAGGTGACACAAAAAATGATATAAGTATGCATAATCAATCATCCACTATCCATGGTGATGATCATGATAAAACACTACAGCCTGTGCCACCTTGCTCAGAAATATCCTGAATGGTCCTGGAACCCCGATAACATCTCTGTAAGCGAAGCGGAATGTCATCTATGGTAGTCTCTGGAATATCTAAAGTCAACCGCTCCAGACGGTTTTCTAGATCAGTAAGGACCTCTGTTGTCTGATCCTGTGGTGGTGGTGGTGTTGCAGCCGGCTTCCTGTCAGAAGGACGGAGAGTGGCTGGTCGACGTGGACCCACATCTGCATTTGAAATTTTTGTCATCAGTTTTGGACGATTCAAAACACAAAATAAAAATTAGAATTTGGAACATGTCAAAATGATTCTTACCTGAGTCATCCCACTGTGTCCCTGGAGGAAGAGACATCTCTCAGTCGCCACAGAAATCTATCGCAGCATAAGGGAAATCTTCTATCGCGAAGATTTGGTTCTCCAACCAATGAAAGTAAGCTGGAGTAAAATGAACAACCTCACCGCCTTCACTATGGCAGGCCATCAATGCAACCCATTAGACCATCTGAGGCTCTTTGACTCTACCATGATCAACTGAAATCAACTGTGGGGCAAGTGAAGGAATTCTTTCTATAGAAAAAGTGACCACAATCGCTCCATACCCGAAGTTTTTCAACTTCGAGTTTCTTGCTCTAGTTAGTTGGCCTTTGACATTGGCCAACACTGCCTCGCACCAATTGAAAATGGTGCCTATAAAGCAGTCAAAAACAGTTCGCATTTGGGATCTTGTAGCAACATGTGGAGCCGCGCTCCCACACAGTCAGGTTACCATAAATGCAACCACTTTGAGCTCAGGACGAATAATGGTTTTTATGTTAATGCATTTATCCTTGGGGTTTGCTTCTTCATTGCAAAATTTTTTCTGAAGGCTAGCGACAGACTGGCCACCTGCCCTAGCCCCAAACAAAGAGATTGGATCCCCCCTCTTTGATAAGCCAGTGAGAAAATATATATCACCCAGCTCAATTTCGAGCCGGTGACCTCCAATGATAAAGCATTGTTCCTGGACATCCCATTTGTTTACTAGATAGGTATGTATATCTACTTGAGCCCTCATTCCCTGAATGGCCCAAAATTTGTACAAACTACATTCTCTCAATATACGTAATGTGGGCGGATGTAACATGGCCGCATCATCAACCTCTTCATGCTCACATTCTCTCCACTCAAGCATTGTAAGTATCCTGCAATGGACAAGTTGAAAGATCAGAAACAATTTGAGGAAGAAAATTTGGTTTAATTTGGGAGATTTATTCGTTTTATTTTTCCTTACGACACCTCCGCACTTTTCGCATAAAAACAGTGCATGGATCCGCACGCGTCTTATGCATAAAGTGCAGGACCATGACAATTTTCCCTGTGCAAAATTGTCGAGTTCGCACGTAGCATGTGTTTTCCCTGCGGACCCCCCTGAGCGAATTTTTGAACATATTTTCCTCCTTAAAAATCAAATTAAGCCCTAATTTAAGAAAGTAAACAGACAAAAATGAAGGTAAGGATGATGTGGATTACTTGGAACTGACGGTTTTCGATTATGAAAGGCGAATCTTTCGTAATCTCCTCCGGAACGTTTTTTACCAAAAGCACTCAATTTTCACTCTGAAATCAAATGGTAAAAATGATTTAGAAAAACTCATTTTTTTAAGATTTTTTGAATAAATAAAATATAATTTTGTTTATTTTTCACTTTGAAAAGTTGTTTTCCAAATTATTTTTATTAATTATAAACAGGTATGTTTAATTTTTGAGTTTTTGTGCAGAATACAGGATTTTTCGAGTAAAATGGTCCTTTTGAAAAAGGAATATACTTTTTATCACTTTTTCAAGCTCGGTAAAAATTATGAAAAATTGAATGAGTACATTTTTATCACTTTTTCGAACTCATTAAAACTTACATAAAAAGTGAAACTACTGAGTATACTTTTATCACTTTTTCGGACTCTTGAAAATTACGAAAAAGTGAAACCTTGGAGTTCTCTTTTAAGCCCTTTTCAGACTCTTTAAAGATGAAAAGATTGCCGAGTACTTGACTATTCGAACTCGTTAAAGGAAATGAACAGTCATCCCTTCAGTATAAGTTTACCCCTTTTCCAAACTGAAATGGACTATTTACGAAAAAGGTATATGTTGACTAATCATGGTCAATAGAGTTCTCTCCTGTATTATTTTATCTTTTTTCGGGCTTGAGAGACTAAATTTACGAAAAAGTACACCCACGAAGTTTCCTTAAGTTTTTCTTCTGACTCCCTAAAAATTAAAAACATCGAGTTTCTCCTATACTGGACTCGTTAAAATTTAACAGTAAAGGACCTGTCGATTACAAACAGGAACGAACCACTCCTTCTTAGGATTCGATTTTGAACTAATTTGGACTCATCCGAAGGATGAGCTTATATAACAAGCAAATGTTATCCTCCTCAAGCTTGTCAAAAATAAAGAGGTACTTTCCAGAAATGGTGGGGGGGAAATAGAGAAAACGAATCCGTTTGTCACACTTTGTTTAAAAAACAGTTTACCACTCTTGAACACGACACTTTTTGTCACACTTCTACCTGGGTTGGGAAAATCCTTTGCCTATCAGTGAATCAAAACATATTGAAAGTCTTCAGCTGGTTTCTAGGTATTAGCTTTAGGTCAATTGTCACCAAACCATCTGCAGTGTCGTTATGTGTTCAAGAGGATAGTTCAAATAAACCATTCATTGCAAACATTTGTCTCCATTCGTGTTGACCATCCTTGAGTCAGTCCTTGCAAAATATTTCTACAAAACTTGATCTAATGGTTTCGTGTCGTGGGCTTTCCTACGACGGATCACTTTCTATCGACGACAGCTCATCATCTAAGAAGTTGATCTAGATCCTTCAGTACCTTGGAATTCGCATGCCCTAATGGCAGGTTTCTCGCCTTCAACGACAAGTTGCATCATTGACCTTCGATCGAACGATTACGTGAAATGCTTGACTTCAAATCATTTATTCACATTCCATGGATTGTACTAAGTAATTTGAGAGCCATTGTCATTATTGGTTATTTCTCTCACACTTGTTAACAGTTCACATCATTGACTGGTAATCAAGTGGTTTCTACCATGTTCGACTTCGACACAATCAATCGCATGGATAGAATCGTACTAGTTCGGGTAGCAGAAATCAAGACCCTGGATATAGTTTCCACCATCCAGGCTGCGAGGAGTTTTATTATTCATTATGCAGTATACTATTCATAAATAAATGGCTGCATCCATACTGTGTCTACATTATTGATGTGATAGTAAAATCATTTCTACATCAGAACAAGTTTTAGTTAGTGTTTGATCTGAGTATGGGAATGCCTACCTCAATGATGATATATATGTGTGTGTGTGTGTGTGTGTGTGTGTGTGTGTTTTGCATTTAATGTTTTTACAGGATTCCGACTGGGGTGTCCACAAGCTAATCCTTGAAATGATAAAGCACATCACTCTTCGAATGGTCTCAGACTTCGCACTTTAGGGGGCAATCTGTTGCACTAAATTTGTCACCATGAAATTTTACTATTTGTATGGGTTTATCATTACTCATAAAATACTCCCTTAGAAGTCTACAAACATCAAGTTCCTAAAACCAAGCCTTGAAATTGAGAGAAAAGCTTATAAAGTCATAAAAATACTTGTACCGCACTTTCTCTTAGTATTACCTGCGGTGTCGCATCTATTTGCTCTAGAACATGTGGAATCGGTCGCACTTTTTATTCATTAAAGGTGTGGATTCCTGTAAAAGGTAAAGTGAAGGTGGAAGTAAAATTTGGAAGCCCAGCTGGTTGAATCTGAAAGCTTCTGGAAGCAATTATTCAGTGGAAAGTTCGCTCCTTTCATGTACATTCATCCCTCCATTAAAGGAGCTTACCCCTTGGTATGCGGAACTTATTCCCTTTGAAAGAGGATTCTATCCCCTCTTATTTGGAGTTGCGGCCTCTTCTCTTTTGCTATAAATTGAGGCCATAGTTCAGCCTCAAGGGGAGTTAGGCTTTGAGATTATTTGAGGAGAATTGTTGGAAAAACTCAGACTCTCTAAACTGATTACCATATGGGAACGATTACACACTCATGTGTATGTTAGTCGAGAGAGTGCAATGGCTTGTCAAAGTAGAGGAAACGCTTGTTCCAGACCCCGGAAGGACCTGTACGACATCAAGGAAAACACGGTTGTAAGGCTCCTTCTTTCATCAAAGATAATACAAATGGATCTTGTTTTCTCAATGAGTTGTTTATTTAAATGGCTTATTTCTTGAATTCCTTGATCATCAAGATAGATTTATGGTTTATGAATTAGTCTATATCATGCAGGTGCTTCTGATTCTTTCATGTTTTTTATTGCAGATCCCAAAAGGAGACGTATTCAAAGCGACAGGAAAGAAGACTACAATCAGTGCTGGACTACAGGTAAGTCCTAAATCCTTCATTATAGATAATTCTAGATAAAATATAATCTAGAGAAAGTAGTTTACATCTGTCTGTTTGTTGCTAGTTATCGTAGGATACTAGGGAGATCTGTCTTGTCCGCAAGAACGATTTATCCGCTCAACAAAGCGCCTGCATAGTGAAGTTTGGAACTTTTAACTTGAATATACACTTTCTGGTCCGCGAGGTCTTTTGGGAACTCAAGCTTTGTGAACTCTTGATATACTTGGTACCACGTCATCTTGTCTCCTTTCCCAAACACACAGGCAGTGTCCCTATAGATAGGGGGTGGGGAAGGAGGCGTGCCTTCTTCTGATATCTCAATCTCGGGACTCTTGTTCCTTTTCCGAACTGTTGGAGGCCTCATATCGCTTAAGGCCGAAGAGATGGATACACACTCGAGCTCGACTTCAATATCCCCTGGCATGTTCAAAAAACAATCCCACGATAAGACAGACGGCATAATCACGAATATGTTGAGACTGACTAAACATGTAAATGAACTGACTGCTTAAATTAGGTCATTGCGACCCTTTCCAACCATTATCTGAAGGAAATGTGATATTTGCGACTTTGCGACTTTGCGACTAGGTCACACGGTCGCTAAGTCGCACTAGAGTGAAGTTTCGGGAAACCGCGACCTTGCGACTTGGCGACTTGCGACTAGGTCGCTAGGTCACAAAGTCGCAAATCAAGCGCTTAATTGATGATCAGCGACCTGGCGACTCAGCGACCAAGTCGCGAGGTCGCAAGGCCGCTGGGTCGCTAAGTCACGGGGTCGCGTTATGGCTTTCTAAGAGGAATTGTGGTGATCGCAACCTGCAGGGAATGAATTACAAATAAGGAAAAAATCCAAGGGTGATAAGAAGATCTGAGTTTAGAGACCTTCCCAGGCATCCAAGAGGGGTGTTTGAAGCAAGTTGGGGCAAGGTAAGGCTAAGAGGAGGATGCAGAGAGGGATGAGCGTGAGAGGGTTGAAAACATTGGCTAGAGAAATGTCGAGGACTTGGAATGAAGCCAAGGGGAATTAATAGGCTAGGGTAGGGGCAGGTGAGGCAACATATAATCAAAAAAAGAAACAGAAGGAGGATTAGGAAACTTACTCGGAAAAAACGCGATCTAGTTGGCTTGTCAGAGGCGTTATTTTCTCTATCACGCAAATCGAATGCGACCTATGTGACCCTTTTATTTATAAAGGTGTCGCACGTGTGGTCATTTAATGCAGGTCGCTAAGTCACAAATAGGACCGGTTGAGGAAGGATGCAACCTTACGACCTTGCGACCTGGGAGTCGTAAGGTTGCTAGGTCGCACAGTCGCAAATGTGAGGTTTTAGGTCGGGATGTGACCTTGCAACCTTGCAACCTCGCAACCTAGAGGTCGCTATGTTGCTAGGTCGCACAGTCACGTATATGAGGTTTTAGGCCGAGATGTGACCTCGCGACCTGGGGGTCGCAAAGTCGCTAGGTCACATAGTCGCGAGGTGGGGATTTTATTTGTTTTTGCGACTTGCGACTATATGACTAATTTTCAAAAAGAACAAGTCATGAACCAGTCTTTGAAGGAAAAATGCTTGAAAATGGGTTTTCTCAATGCTCAAGGTGGAGGGTGTATCAGACTTACCCTTACCGAAGAGATCAGGGGCTCTAAAATTTTAGGATGGGACTAAATTTTGGAGGGTGTTGTAGCGGCAACAACAGGTTCATATCTTATATTCTTTTTTGATCTTTTTATTTTATTAGTCCTTTGATTTTTTTTTTAGGACTTCACCCTCTTTACATTTTTTAATATGGGAAAACAATTTGCAGAAAGCAAAGTATGTACAATATTACAAGACTAATCATAGTCAATTCAAAATTATGAATCCTATTATTATAAGACCCTAACAGGAGGAGGTTTCATGCCACTACCCCTTGGGGTTTTAGCCCAGAAACGGGTGTCACTAACTTCAATTGTGAATATCTCTCAAATCAGGAGGCCTCTTGGGGCACACCACATATCAACAAAGACATATTTTCAAGAAGAATCTAATTACATAGATCTCTGGCCCAAACTCAATGATTTGACCTACCAAACACCCTCGAAAAATACAAGGTACATCCTCAGTCTAGGTAACCCAAACCCTATAACTTGGGTTTTCAACCATCCAACAGTATAACTATTATCATGATGTAATTTGACAATTACTAAGAAGTGTTCATTAACCATTTGACATCAATGACTAGTGTTTTTGGTCAAATTCAAACCGAGTCAACTCCATGGGTTGAAATCAATGACAACACCATCAAATAGCCATGGTGTTAACCGAGTGTTCTCCAAGATGCGATTAGTTCTTCGCGTGGAGTCTCAACTGCACTCTTTCAATCTTTGTGGTATCCTTCTTTTCCAAGTGTTGCAAAGCATCTGGATAATTGGCAGTCCACTCGTGCATTTGATCAACTACTCTAGTTGGTAACTTTAGGGATTTCACTACTTGTGTGTTCTTCTAAATGCCAATGAGAGGGGCTATGACCTGCTGTAAAAATATCATCTCATCGGATAGTTGTTCCATGGAATCCTCCATTGGTCCCAGCTCTTCTAGCATCGTTCACTCCACTCTGCGGAACTGAAGTTATGTGATGACAGTTGTTGGTTCTCTGTTGCAATATCACCTACCTATTTCTTCTTCGCAATGATTTTTCTTCTCAACCTGGAATTCTCAATAACAAATTACTCAAAATCATCTTGTCTCGTTGTATTGAACGAAACATTTGCTGCCATAACTGCCCTAGGATTTCTTCTAGTGTTGGAGGTGATCACATTTTTTATCGCTAATGAGACTAGACTCTGAGGATCCTGTGGGAAATATCTATGCCTTTATTTCATGATCCCCTTCTTCAACTGATCAAACATTATGATGCATACATCCATGACTCTATCTATCGTTGGAGGTGTAATCCCCATCTCTATGTGTTAGGTCCCTATATTACTAGTATAGTCCCTTATTATTGTTAGTGTAACCCCCTTATTGTTATTATTGTACCCTTGTAACCCCCATTTTGTTATTATTGTGCCCTTAAATTATTATTGTTAGGTCGGCTAGGATTACATTGTGGCCCACTAGGATTACATTACGGCCCCATTGACTAGAAAGGAGGTTTTGTAAATTGTATCATCTAAGAATTGTTCATTTACGTAATGTATTGGAGGGTGCCCCCTCGAAGTGGCTTATTTCTAAGGCGTTGATATCTTTTTTCTTCTATTTTTGGAGCTGGTTACACAACATTTGGTATCAGAGCTTTGGATTCTAGGGTTTCGCTGCTCCAAACAGGTCATCGTGGCATTTTCGCTATAATTTTTTTTCTACGACGTTTCAGAAGTTGAAATTTTTAGGGTGCGAAGCTGAAATCCTGAGGAAGTTTGTCTAAAAATTTCAAAGCTTGGTTTGCAATATTTTCGGAGATATCATCTGTGGAAGTTAGATCTTTTTTCAAGCTCCTAAACAGGTCATCGTGGCATTTTCGCTATAAAAAATTTTCTACGAAGGTTCAGAATCTGAAATTCGTATGGTGTGAAGCTGAAATCCTGAGGAAATTCATCGAACAATTTTAGAGCTTGGTTCGCAATATTTTTGGAGATATGATCTGTGGAAGGTAGTGCTTTTTCAGGCTCCTGAATTTCATCTCAAAGAGGTGATCGTGGGAAAAGTTCAATAACTCTCTCTCTCTGGGCAGTGGATTTGAGTGCCGTAAAAGTGATTGCAATGCACGGACTGTGTTCTTGGTTATCAATTTGGCCGGAGACAAAGGACGGAAACGGTGACACGTGGCAAGTCCTACAAGTCGCTCTACGAACGTTCCGAAATTGGGTCATTGTGGGGAGATTGGACAAAACTTTTGTCTTGGAGAATCCAAATCAGATCATACTGTGGCATTTGAAAGAATTCAGAGAGGCTACTACGGGGCTGAATTTCAGATGTTGAAAGGAATTTTCAATTACGAGAGATAATTCAATTTCAATATGAGCTCCTCCGTAGTGAAAAGGTGTGTAATTTTTTCCGAATTGCATAAGTCTTGTTTGAAGAATCAAGTTGAATTGATTCCAAGGGAATATTGTAGAATAGGTATCAATATTGGATTCTAAAATGGCACCTAAAAATAATTCAACACCCATTAAGCCTTCAAAAGGCTCTACCATGACTCATGAAGATGAAGAATGGCAACATGATCTATCAAAATTACAAGAGCAAGTGCAACAAATTTCACTCTCGCAAAGAGCAACAAAAAATGAAATGGAAGTTTTGAAGAAAGGCATGGAAGTGAAGATGGACGGTTTGAAGAAAGGCATGGAAGCTAAGATGGATGGCGTGGAAGTGAAGATGGACGGTTTGAAGAAATGCGTGGAAGCTAAGATGGATGGCGTGGAAGTTAAGATGGATGGCATGGAAGCTAAGCTGGATGGAATGGAAGCTGACATGGAAGCTAAGATGGATGATCTAAAAGAAGACATGGAAGGTTTGACAAAGTTGATACAAGAAAGGTTTCCTAATGGTGAAAAGATAGTAGAAGAACCTCATGATGAGAACAAAATAAATGTTAATGGTGATTTCATAAACTCTAATGTTGGCGGGAAGAACCACCATATTCCAAAGATGGATATGAGGAAGTTTTATGGAAAGGATCCTGTAACATGGATACTACGGATGGAGCAATATTTTGATCTCCATAACGTGCAAAACACACAAAAGGTACGCATTGCAACTTTACATTTAGAACAAAATACATTTGTATGGTATCGATGGCTTTGCTTCCGTAAAAAAATTGTCACTTGGTCAATTTTTACGGAGGAAATGATAGCACATTATGAGGATACAAAGAGCAACACCTTCTTTAGCCAATTGATGAATCTCAAACAAAAGGGTTTAGTGGGGCAGCACATTGAGGACTTCCAAAAATTGAATATAAGGGTAACTGATATTCCAGAGGAACACAGGATTGATCTCTTCATAGGCAATTTAAAGGATAACATTCAACATGAAGTTCGCGTTCTAGAACCTGATTCAGTGGAGAAGGCATTCAGGTTGGCAAGAAAAGTTGAATGTAAAAATATGGCGACAAGGAAGCCTACCACTCAATTCTATAAAGAAGGAAGTGTGGCTACGCCTAGATTTCCACAACCTACAAGGTTGACACCACAACAATTGGAAGAAAAAAAGAGCAAAAAGGCTTTGCTACAGTTGTGATAGCAAATACACTAAAGGTCATAAGTGTGCTGAGAAGAAATTATTTTACATAGATTGTGAAGAGGAAGAAGAAAATAAACAAGAAGAGGATATACACCAGGAACCAGCCCTAGAAGAGGAAGAAATGAATCCGACCATATCGTGTAATGCACTGGCAGGAATTACCACTCCTCAAACTCTCAAGATAGAAGGACAAATCAAGAAAAAAAAGGTAATAGTGTTGATTGATTCAAGTAGCACCCATAATTTTATTCATTGTAAGGTAGCCAAGGAATTAAATTGTTTCCTATACCCGGCACCAGAATGTCAAGTGATGGTTGCAAATGGAGGAACTATAAATTGCTCTGGAAAATGCCATAATATCAAGCTAACCATGGGGGTATATGTATTGACTAGTCCAATGCTTTCCATTCCTATGGGAGGTGTTGATGTTGTACTAGGAGTACAATGGTTACAATCTTTGGGGACGGTAACTTTTAATTTTCAAGAACTTTTCTTGAAATTTTTTTCAGAAGGAAAGGAAGTCGAATTACGGGGTATTGAAGGAAAGCCGGGAAGGATAATAAGCTCTAATGTCATGACAAAGCTTCTAAAGAAAGAACAACGAGGCGTAATTGCACAATTATGCTCACTAGAAGTTCCGACATCAAAATCATCTATTTCTGCGGATCTCCAACAAGTCTTGGACAATCATTCCAAGGTGTTTGAAACTCCCAAAGGACTCCCACCTATTCGTGATCATGATCATGCTATTCATTTGATTCCAGGAAGTGTTCCTCCAAACATCGGGCCTTATAGATATCCTTATGTCAAAAAGAGCGAAATTGAACATATGATTGCAGAAATGTTAGAGGCGGGTATAATTCAACCTAGTCAAAGTTCTTTCTCTACTCCTGTAGTATTGGTACACAAGAAGGATGGATCGTGGCGAATGTGTCCGGATTATAGGGAGCTCAATAAGCTCACCATTAAAGATAAATTTCCCATTCCTGTGATTGATGAATTATTGGATAAATTACATGGAGCAATTTATTTTACCAAGCTGGATCTTCGTTTAGGATATCATCAAATTAGAATGAAGACTGAAGATATTCCAAAAACGACATTTCGAACTCATGAGGGTCATTATGAATTTTTGGTCATGCCTTTTGGCCTTACCAATGCACCTTCTACATTTCAAGGGTTGATGGATTCCATTTTCAAACCCTTCCTTAGAAAATTTGTGCTAGTATTTTTTGATGATATACTAATCTACAGCAGGTCTTGGAAGGATCATGTTGAACATGTTGACGGGGTGCTCAAACTATTGTAGGAGAAACAATTATATGCAAAAACATCCAAATGTTTCTTTGGAGTACAAGAGGTGGAATATCTGGGTCATATTATATCTCACGAAGGTGTGAAAGTAGACCCTAACAAAATTAAAGCCATTAAGGAATGGAAAGTCCCCAAGACAATAAAGCAGTTGCGAGGATTTCTCGGGTTAACAGGCTATTATCGCAAGTTTGTTAAGAATTATGGGAGAATAGTAGCACCTCTAACAACATTATTGAAGAAAGATGCATTTTCATGGACTCCTGAAGCAGCTAAGGCCTTTGAACATCTTAAAGAGGCAATGTGCCTAGCACCGGTCTTAGCTATGCCAGACTTCACAAAAACCTTTATTGTGGAATGTGATGCCTCAGGAAATGGAATTGGTGCGATTTTAATGTAGGAAGGAAGACCCATTTCTTTTGAAAGTCGTCCAATCAAAGGAAAGTATTTACAGAAACCTATTTATGAGAAGGAAATGTTAGCAATACTGCATGCACTAAAGAAATGGCGAACTTACCTAATGGGAAGACACTTCAAGGTAAAAACTGATCATGATAATCTTAAACACTTTTTGGAACAAATACTATCTTCAGAAGAGCAGCAAAAATGGGTCACAAAAATGTTGGGTTATGACTTTGAAATAATCTACAAAAAAGGAAAGCTTAATGTTGTTGCAGATGCACTCTCAAGAAAGAATGAAGAGGTGGAAGCATTTCTTTGTGCCATTTCTATTATCCAACCAGATTGGATAACTAAAACAAGAGATGAATGGAAGAAGGACAAAGATGTATGGACACTCATTCAAAAGTTGCAGCAAGATCCTAGTACATCTGATACATTTAGTTGGAAAAATGATTCCTTATGGTACAAAGATCGCTTATATCTTAGTAAGAATTCCCAACTAAAACAAAAGATTCTTCTGGAATTGCACACTTCTCCTTTAGGAGGACACTCAGGATTTTTAAAAACTTACCACAGGGTGAAGAAAGATTTTTTTTGGGATGGCCTTAAATCTGATATTCAAAAGTTTGTGGCGGAATGTTTGGTTTGCCAGCAGAATAAAGTGGAGACAATTAAGACCCCGGAACTTCTACAACCTTTATCCATTCCAAGTCAACGTTGGGAGGAGATTTCAATGGATTTTATCACAGGTTTACCGAAGTCCGAAGGCAAGAATGTCATCATGGTGGTAGTTGATAGACTTACCAAGTATGCACACTTTTGTGCATTATCTCATCCATTTAAAGAAAGTACAATTGCTACTACATTTGTGGATAGAATTCAAAAGCTACATGGAAGCCCAAGGGTTATTGTGAGCGAAAGAGATCCCATTTTTACGGGAAATTTTTGGACGGAGTTATTTTCTTGTTTGGGTACTCAATTAGCTCATAGCTCATCTTATCATCCTCAATCTGATGGTCAAACTGAGATAGTAAATAAATTTTTGGAAGGATATCTTCGTTGTTTTGTATCTGATAAACAAACACAGTGGGTCAAGTGGTTACCTCTCGCTGAATGGTGGTATAACACTTCCTTCCATACTGCAGCAAAAATGACCCCATTTATGGCACTTTATGGATATCATCCACCATCGATCACATCATCTTCAAGGGAAAATTCGAAGGTTCAAGCAGTGGAAGATCACATCGAGCATCAGCAAGAAGTTCTCCAACTCTTAAAGGATAACCTAAATTTGGCACAAAATCGAATGAAACAACAGGCAGATCAACATCGCAGCGAGAGAATTTTTGATGTAGGAGATTGGGTATTTTTACGGCTAAAACCATACAAACAAATGTCCCTCAAGAAAGCTAAGAAGGATAATAACTTATCACCAAACTACTATGGTCCTTACAAGGTGTTAAAAAATATTGGTACTATGGCATACAAATTGGAGCTTCCTGCTTCTTCGCGAGTGCATCCAATTTTCCATGTTTCATGTTTAAAGAAGGTTATGGGTGAAAATATTCCAGTTCAAACAATATTTCCAGAACTTGATGGGGAAGGAAAAATCATATTGGAACCTTAAGCGGTCATGGAAACAAGAATTCGACAGCTACGAAATCGATCAATTTCAGAGTATCTCATCAAGTGGAAGAACTTACCCATTGAAGATTCTACATGATAGGATAAGGTACATGCAACTCCCAGAGCTACTCAAGCGTTGAGGACAACACTTTTTTTGAAGGAGAGGGGCATGTTAGGTCCCTATATTACTAGTACAGTCCCTTATTATTATTAGTGTAACCCCCTTATTGTTATTATTGTACCCTTGTAACCCCCATTTTGTTATTATTGTGCCCTTGAATTATTATTGTTAGGTCGGCTAGGATTACATTGTAGCCCACTAGGATTACATTATGGCCCCATGGACTCCTATATATAGAAAGGAGGTTTTGTAAATTGTATCATCCAAGAATTTTTCATTTATGTAATGTATTGGAGGGTGCCCCCTCGAAGTGGCTTATTTCTAAGGCATTGATATCTTTTTTCTTCTATTTTTGGAGCTGGTTACACAACACTCTGAATGGAACATGACCTCATGTGATTAGTTGTTCACCTAGATTACTCATCTCATCATCCATAGGTTGGATGGTGTCTTATTCCTCATACTGCTCCTCCTATAGTTCATCAACCAATTTTTCTTCCTCCAGCCTCTTTGTTGCTTCCTCCTCCTGAAATTGCCTTTGTTGTTCTTCCTCTATCTGTCTCCTCTCTTCTTCTCCTACCATTTTTTTCTCAAGCAACTCATCATGCTTCCTTCTCTCCTCTTCTTCTTATTATTCTTCCCCTTCTCTCCTTTCTAGCTTTGTTTGTGTAGCTCCCGTTTTTAAAGGATCGACCTTCCATTTTCTACTACTCTCACCTGATGAGTACCTGATACTTTTCCTGGAAGCTAACTTCTTTACTTGAGGCGTTGTTTCCTCCTCCTCCTATTCTTTCTCCTGCAAGTTTTGAGCTAGTGGATCATGAGGTGAACCGGTGTTCAAGGTTGGATGTGTCTTCATTCTAGCATTGTACCAGTTCTTTATCTTTTAATATTTTGGTCAGCATATTGATGAATACCTTGTATTATGTTCGATCCTTTCACAATGTTGCATGAAAATCCTCCTGGGATCATATGCATGGAAGTCTTTGGTGGCAAAGTGTATGCGGTTCAACTCTTCAGTTTTGGCTGCCAATTCCTTGTGACTCTTTAATTCATATAATATGATAATCAATGGAAATATAGGTTGAGGGTATTTCTTACTCTTGTGAACGGTTCTCAACCGTCCCTTGTCCAGTAGATTTTCCACCTCCTTCATGACCACCTTGTTTGTCACATATTACAGCATAAGATGAGGGGATGTTTGACATCTGAAACATCTGATGTATGTTCCCTCGGGAGCTGCAAACTAGTCTTCAATATCTTAAAGTGACTCCTTCACTTGATCTATTATGCATGGCGGATCGGTCTCAAATATCAAGCGAAATATGGTTAAAAAGATGTTTCTGTCCAATCTGTTGTATGCGCCTCTGAAGATTCCTTCCGATAGCACCTTGTAGTGGACATAAACTAGGAACTTCTCTTTAGGAGTTCAGTTCCAATATAGTTTTGGGAATGTATATTGTGCACGGATTCCATCCAGGAGATATGCATACATGTACAATTCTAGAGCTCGATTTGCTTGAAAATATGTTTTGGCCTACCCCACCTATCATTGCAACTCATATGATAATATATCCACGCAATTTAAAAAAAAAATCATTGCTAACCACCAAATTTAGCATATATATCCAATTCTCTTTAAACACCTTAGTGTTCTTGCACCCAAACAACCGACAATACATAGCTATCAAATACTGATATATGTCTCTTAATATCTTCATCGGATATACTGTTGATGGGCAATGGCGAAACTTGGCAGGTTCTCGAAAACATTGCTTGATAACATCAGTCATGTCAAAGTTGGCCCATCTTGTGTAAAAGTCATCTTTTTCATATTCATTGGGCTTGAGAATCTTATAATATGTTTTCATATCCTCACCATAATAGGTGGCAAGGTGACCACCACTCTCACTGCGAAGCATAAGGTGAGATTCATCCATATGTGTAATTACCCATTCAATAGCTTCAGCGCATGTCATGACTAGGTATCTGCATGTGATCCTATGTATCTTTGACCTCTTAATGTTGATATATGCATGCACATATTTTAAGTCCTCAGGAAATGTTTCCTACATGAATGTGTTGTATATCTTGCTCCAGGTAACCTTTGTCGTCTTGTCAATAAAGAACTGAGTGTCTGCATATATAGGAATATTAGGCTTTGCAACTTCAATCGGCTCATTAGTGTTTGCTTCTAAAATTTCTTTATAGGATACTCTATGTGGCGGCATGTCTCCAAAAAATGACAACAAAGTGTTTACACTTGTAACACGAAGACATGTTTTTGGAATCACACTCGTAGTGACAAGATCATCTTAAAACAACTAACTGTGCAGCAATACTTGTAAACCACGTTAAAAGCATCATCAAGGATAATAAAACATGAAAAAATATGAACGAAGGCCAAAAATAACTTTCATGCAAGAAAATATCTGCATGCAAACTAGGAGGGTGCACTCTCAAAGCACAAAGGGACATGCATGGTCATTCGAGGCTTCGTAGTGCGGTAATGTGCTCAATAAAGAGGAAAACATCATTGAGGGTGCATTGTAGCACCCTGAAGGGGTTGAAGGAATGGGAGAAAATGCCTTTAGGTCTTCCCTATGCACCCATGCGCCCTGGGAGAGAAGGAGGGCGCAATATTTCACTTCGAAGGAGCGAAGGATGAAGAAAATAGAACTTCGGGTCTTCAAAGTGTGCCTATGCACTCAAGGAATAGGAGGGTGAATTTTCACATGCTGAGGGGTTGAATGAATGAAGCTTTGAGTCTTCGTGATGTGCCCATGTTTTCTAAGGAAAAGAGAGCACATTGTAGCACTCTGAAGGGTTGAAGGGAAAAGCTATGTGCCCTCGTGATGCACCCATGCACTCAGGAAGAAAACTGGGTCAAACAGGGTGCAGTTTTAAAGGATGAAGGAGCTTCAAGCTCAGGAAGTGCGCTATGCCCATACCAAGCTCAGAAACAGTATTAGAAAGAAGAATTTGATGATCAGATTAGGAGAAGATTTATTTTCAAGGATTTATAGTTGTTTTCTCATGCATTGTGGAAGACAAAAAGTTTCAAGAATGGGAAAGGTTTCTTGCATGCGCCAATGATTGAACACTTGCAAGATGAATATTCAGCTAGAATGCCATCAAAAAAACTACAAAACAAGTGATTGACAGCAAACAAAGTAAGATTTGAGAGTGAAATGATGAAAAGCAGTAAAATATTGGGCATGCAAACTTCCTTGTTGCACTGGTTGATGAAATTATTGATGATTCTCTAACTGTGCACTCAATTCAAATAAAATGATGGTGAAAAGAATGATTAACTGAGTTCATTTAAAGAAATCAATATGAAAAACAGATTCATGCATGAGTTCCACTTGTCTTCGCATAAAAGGATTAGTTAAGAGGGAGTTAAGGCGGTTCCTATTTTGTAGGAGTGCACCCTCATGCAACAAGTTGGACCATGCATGCAACTGGACATGGCCCAAGTCTTTGTCATGAAGAAGTGTGCCCAAGTATGGTGCACTTGCTCAACCTAAAGGAGTGTGCTCAAGTAGGGTGTATTCCTTTAGCCCGAAGAAGTGTGCTTTCTTCAAGTGCAAGCCTTTGTCAACTTTAAGTGCGCCTTTTTATTTTGTGAGAGATTTTCATGCTTTTGCTTTCTTTTTTTTGCTTTTGTGTGCTTTTTGAGTGTGTGCATGGCTATAAGGCAAGTTTCTAAGTCTAGAAAATATCATGAGTTCACCTAACCACAACTTACTAACTCAAACACTTCTAATGGTTAAGTGACGACACTTGAGAAACATTGACTTAGGAGGATGCGACATTGGGATAAAACACACAAATATCAAATCAAACCACATGACAACAAAAGTGGGCTTGAAACGACAATTAGCATAGGCTCCAAAATCAACATAGGAAAAAAATTTGGAGGGTCTTTGTCGCAGCGACAACACGGACCAAGTAGACTAGTTATGAAAAAGGTATACTTTGGTCGATCATGCCTAAAAGAGTTCTCTCCTACATTATTTTACCATTTTTCGGGCTTCAGAGACTAAATTTACGATAAATGGAATTTTGGAGTTTACTTATGTTTTTCTCCATACTCCTTAAATATGAAAAATGTCGAGCTTTACATTCTTTGGGATTGTTAAAGCTTTACATTGAAAGAACTATATGAATTTCCTTGTTGTGTCTTTTCAAACTCTTTAAATATGAAAACGGCATCAAGTTACCCCTTTGTTGTACTCTTAAAATGTAAAAATTGCAAGACTCGTCAATTATGATGACACTGAACCACTCCTTCCTAGGGTTCATTAAAAATACTTAGAAGGAGTCATCCCAAGGATGAGCTTATAGGACAAGCATATGTTATCCTTCTCAAGCTTGTATAAAATTAAAGAGCTACTTGCCAGTAATGGTGGGGGTAAATGGGAAAGAAACATTTATTCTTGTATTGTGAAAATCTAGTATGTCGCTCTTGAACATGACACTTTGTAGCCTCTCAAGTCTAGGTTGGGAAATCCATTTGCCTCTTAGTTGATCATACCTCATTGAAAGTCTTCAAACTAATTCTTGGTTTTATTTTTGAGTCAAATGTTTCCAAGTAGGAATGTCATGTCATCGATATGTTCAAGATAATTCCAACCTCAATCAAAATTACCTTGCAAATCATAGCCCTCAATCGCATCAGCGATCCCTAAGTCATTCCTGAATTACTCCGAAATTTTTTTCTTCAAAACTTGACATGAGTTTTGTGTCATAACCCTCCTGTGACAGATCGCTTCCCATCGAATTAAGATCATTATCTAGGAAGTTGACCTAGAAACCTCCTTCAGTACCTTGGATATTGCATGTCTCAATGGCAGTTTTCTCGCTTTCGACGATGGGTTCTCATCATTGACCTTTGATCGAATGGTTCTATGAGTTTTCAACTTCAAGACATTTATTCACACTTCATAGATTGTATGGGGATACCTTGAGAACCATTGTCATTATTGGTGGTTTCTCTTGCACCTGTTAATAGTTCACATCATTGATTGGTAATCACGTGGTTTCTACCATGTTCGACTTTGAGACATTCACTCGCATGTTAAAATTTATACTATGAATCGATAGAGATGGATACCAAGACCCTGGATCTAGTTTCATCCATCCAAGCTGCGTGGAGTTCTAAATATTTATGATTGTAAATATAGATCCATATTTTATGGTTGCATCCATATTGTGTCTACTCTTAGCATGGAACTTTGCACATTTCCGTACTTATTCTTTGCTATACTCGTATTTTGAGTATAGGAATGCCTACCTCAATGATGATTATATGAAGATATTTTATTGTAATCCTTGATTTTTTTTTTCAGGTCTCCAACCAATTGGTCTCTAATCCAAAATTTCGCATAATAAAGCACTTCAGTCCTCAAACACTTTTTCTAACTTTGCACTTTAGGGGGAAATATGTTACATGGAATTTTATCACCATTAGGAAAAAGACCGCCAATTCAGAGCTCTCATTATCCAATGAAATGTTCCAAGCATTCCCCTACAATGTTGGAAGCAAAACAATCCCAAAGACAACAAGAATCCTGGATTAGAATTCTTAAAAACCTATTTTCAAGCACTTGCGCAGTTTTCCTAGTCATCTCCTATGCAAGCGCAGTTATGACCATTTTGGCCTGCGCAATCATGTGCTTTGTCCTCCACTAAAAAGTGCGCAAATATCTTAACATGGGTAAAAATAAAAAGCAATTTCAAGAAGATTTGTTGGGGTTGTATTTCTTAACCAAAAAGCCTCGAACTCCTATATACTTAGGCCTCATCCTTTGACTCATAAATCAAACTCTCTCTCTTTGTGGAACCCTAATCCCTCTCTTTATGGATCTCATCCCTTGAGAAGAGGATCTAAAACCTCCTCCTCTTGGCCTATAAATTTAGCACAGACCAGAGGATAAAGAGGACTTTCGGAATGTAAACTTATGTTGTCAAATTGAAGTTGGAAGCTTATCACCTAAAGGGAGGATTGGAGATTATTGGAAGGAGGTTTCCAACATCAAGTCCTAGGTTGAATCTCTCCTTCTTATTCAGGATTAATACAAGCAGTTGTTTCTTTCTTATTTGCACTTGTTGTGATGCTTATTGAAAAGCTCCTTGATCTTTTGCATAGTTTGTAATTGAGTATTCGATTCATGTTATGATATATGCTATGTTGCAATTTCCATATATATTGTGTTTTAATCTTTATATATGGTATGCTTGTATTCCTTGTGTGGTTATGTTTACGCAGATCTTCTCTTGAATAAACAAGGAAGGGATTTTGAAAGCATCAAGGGACATCTACAAGAATTTCGTAGAAGGGTAAGAGGTCCTTGCACATTTTATATATCATATTTTAGTTATAGACTAAGGAAAGTTTGTAGTTACTTGTTCATTTGTTTCTAGATTTGTCTTTAAATCTAGGGAAATTGTTCTTGTCCGCGAGAGAAATTTGTCTACCATAACAGTGTAAAAATATGTATTTGTTATTGAATACTGATTGATAGATGTTACAATGGCCTTTGTGACGGTTGCTTATATAAGGATTGATTGGTCACGAAGGAGTTAAGTCGTGTCTTTTGACCATAAACCTTTTCATAAATATTAATGATTAAATTAGCTAATTAAATAAATAAATATTTATTTATTTATTTATTTGTCATTATTAATATATGTTATTTATATTATTTTATTATTTATTTAATTGTTTTTTAATTAATTATTCATAATAGAAGAAGCATATATTATTAATGAAACCAATAAAGAAAAATTCTATAGACTTAGACAATGCGCCCCAACTTGTTAAAAAATTGTCAAATGAGGTGATGAATCTAGAGAAGAATTCAAGGAAACCCCATCAAGGCATGAGCCTTTCAAATCCTTCCAAATTAAGAAAAATAACTAACCAAAGCTTGTTGAAATCTCCACCCTGAGCTTTAATTTATATGACTTTGGCACGAATAACTTTTGTTGGCATCATAAGGACAACCATTCTAAAAAGGCGTGCCCACAATGGGTCAACTCCATGACTATGGTCATCAATCAACTCCTAGAACAACAATTGTTTCCTGATGAGTTGGCCCGAGAAGTTGAAGCTAAAACCAATATAGTAGAGGAAGAAACAACTAAAGGGTCAATTATGTTCTTATCGTATTAGGTACTCGATACATATACATAGACGATTGGAGAATTTCAATGGGAGAAAAAAATTACAATCTTCATAAGAAGGGTCCATCCCCTGATATTTCACCACCTACCAAAGGCAATTCCTTGCTTAGACAAGTGCTGCCCCCTAGACTACTATCAAGATTACTAAGTCCACGTCCAAGGTAGATCACAGTCCCTCACAAAGCATTAAGCAACTTGTAGCCCCTGTACAAAACACCAATCCATCCACTTTAGGACAGAGCAATCAACCTCTAATCGATATTGATGGAAACTCCCTATAATACAATGTGATGGACGACATGAACAAAACTTGGGCTACTGTATCTCTATACAATATCTACAATTTATTATAGCAAAGAGAACTTATCATGAAAACTTTTAAGTATTCTCTAGCCCAATCAAAGCTAGCATCAAATTATGATAATTTAGGGAAAACCAATACTCCAACTCAGAGCAGTTCCAATGTCATCAAAGCTACTAGCAATGTCGCTAATATTAGAACTCATTCAAAGTCCCAGAATCCACCTTTCCTCTTAATGTTCGATATTTTCAATCATAACAATCAAAACTGTCTAGTGGATTATGGAGCCTCATCTAACATCATGACGTACTTTGTATGTCAAAATATTAATATTGTGCTAGCAGAGACCAATATCAAGATTATTCAGTTGGACAAGACTAAAGTTAAGGTCATTGGTGAGATGAAGGATGTATTGATCAAATTTTCTTTTGAGCCAAGGCTACACCAAGTAATCGATATAATAATGGTTGATATACCTTACGCTTGTGGTTGATTGGTCACACCTCTAGTTACCCTACAAAGACAAGGGCAATCAAATAAGGGTGGAAAGTGAACCGCACATGAAATATACAATGACAGAACTAGAGGTTCCCAACGAACCAATAAATTTTCAAATACAACGTTGGGGGATTGTTTTTCTAGAAACCATCTTTGGTTCCTACACAACCCAGTCATCACCATTTCAATCAGAAATCAGTTTGATCTCCTTTAGCATTCACATGTTGGTGAAAATGACTCTTGTATTTTAGATGTAAATAGTGATAGTTGTACTGTTTTAAATGAAAATAGCAATAGCTACACTAAACAAGATGTAAATAGTGATAGTTTTACGAAGTTAAAATTTGATACTAACATTTGTAAATTATTTTCGGACGATTCTGAAACACAAGGCCCCATGTCCTACTATTTAGAATCCAAATGTACTAATAATTCGAAGATGACCATATGCTACGTACAAAATATTAGTCATGGTTTATCTCCAAATCCAAAATATTACCAGAAAAAAGTATGAATGCTCATTTTGTTTTTAAAACATCGGATATAACATTCATTTCTTGTTTCCTAAAACCTGTCATTGACACTCTCATTACTCCAACTGATACTTTCCTTCCAAGTGTCGCAAGTTTTCTATTTGAGTCTCAATGAACACCACTAACTGGAAAAAAAATTATGATGACCTGAAAGCATGTGAAACATGTATCATCCAATTCACCATCCCAATCATGAGATGTTAAGCTACTTCAACCGCAGTTACATCAAGTGAATCCTACCCTAGACCCATTGGCCTAGAAGGAACTTAGAATGCTAATGGATGCATAGTAACTTTTAAGGGAAAACATTTCACATTGGCCTTTAAGCTTCTACTGGTGAGCAAGGGGTTTGCAGAGACTAAAATTATCTTAGTATACAATCAAATTTTGAATGCTTCTCCTACATGATGACTATATTTTTCATCTCATGTACTTAAATAAAATCTACTTTCATTTCTTGTTTTCACTTCTGCCTTCTATTCCTTTGATTTATGCTCTTTACAATCAACCTTGTTTATTTTCCCTTATACATAAATAAACCATTTTCTAAGAATGAGCTTTATGCAATGAAATGACAAGTGATATCATGACTAGGCTACCTCATTAAGGCACAATGCACGTTAGAGATCAAATATGTGTGTGATGTATGAGGTTCTTTTGCCACTGTCACAATCTCGATTCTGCCTCTAGACGATACGATCAAACACTCTATGAACAATGGTAATGTTGAGTGGACTCGGATATAATTACAAATCTAGTTGAGAAACTCAAGTATTCTCTAAGATCTCAATCATGGCCTTGTCATAATATGAAGGCTTATGCTCAAACAATGGTTCCAGAGTGACACGTCAATAGAAATATATCTCTATAATTTCTAAAAGAAACAGCTTAGTCGTTGTTTAGGATCCATTCATCTACCTTGTGGATTAAAAAAAAACAAAGTGAGAGAGAGCATAAAAAATAAATCTCTATCAAAAAAGAATAAAAGGTAAATGCTTGAGAACGGTTTCCTAAATGGCTAGGACATACAAGCAACTTCGCTAGGGATATGGATGCTTGTTGGCAGTGAAGCAATGCTTGTGAATTTCAATGACTTCGTCGAGGCTACAAGTGATTTCAAGTAACAGGGAAACACTAGAAACTCATTCTTATATGTTTGAGCTTTTAAATCTTCTTAAGCATTACTATCTCTACAGTGTTTGAGGCCAAAGTGAAGAAATTGAACCATACACCCTTTTGGTCCTTCCCTAGGCTACAACCAAAATCGAGAAAATGGAAATCATGTAACCCAGCATTCCACAAATCTCAGCAGTGGTACCCTTGTGGCAAGAAGAATACATCTTATAGGCACATCAATCACACATGATTCAAAACATATTCTCGGACATACTCAAAGATTCAAGGGTATTTCTAGTGTTTTTCCAATCGTTGTTGTTGCAACAACCCTCCTCAATTCCTCTTAATGTTGTGTTGGGAGATAATTGAGGGGCCCTCTTCTTCAAATCAATGAATAGATCCTCCTGTCAAGCGTATATAGCACTTGTGGGCTATGATCGGCTCTCTAAACTCGAGGTAATGGAGGAAGACTTCTAAACTGAATTGAGTAATGATGATCAATCTAGCAGCTTTAAGGGGCACTAACCCAAATTTTGTGGCAGAGAAAGACCTTGCAACTCTTCACAACAAAGAGGAAACTCTTATAAATATGTTCTAACTTGAGTTTTCTTGCAATTTTGAAACTTGTTGGGCTTGTGTAGTGCCCTCTTGGACCTTTATCCAACTATTTGACCCCATAGTGTTTCGTTGGCCCTTTATTCAGTGTTATAGCCTATGCCTCTTCTCATTGCCATAGTGCCATATTTTCCCTCAGTAGAGCACTACTCTCTCAAATTCAGCCCTCAAATTTGATCTTCAAGCCATTTGTCTCCCTTTCTAAGCCTCCATGGCGCTCCTCTAAGCCTCTAGCTAGCACTATAGCACCCCAGTAACCTTTAGTCTAATGTTATAGTGACATTTTATCCCTCCTAAGTTCATTTTATGGTTGCCTTGCCTCCATATAGCAGAACAGTAGGATTATTTCCATCACTATAGTACATCACTAACTCTCTTCCCAGTGTTACACTGCCTCCTTATGCCTCAAGTCATAATCATTATCCACTCTTTCAAGCCTCTTTTTATCGCAAGTTGTTTTCACTAAGGTTTTCCTTGAGTAAAATATGAATTTAGCAAAGGTAAAAGACAAGATAAAGCAAGGTCATTAAAATAATTAATGCACAAAAATCTCAAGAACTCTTATCATTGTTGAATAATGTTTAGTTTATGTTCCTCGGCTTCCTAAGGTTTGTCTAGCCAAAACATCCAATACTTCCATGCCAAGAATCCCTAATTCTTTTCCAAAGTGTATAGGAAATTTTTTTTCATGGGAAAATACATGAATACCTCAATCATGATGGTCAAATTATTTTTAATGTAATGATCAAGAGTACTCCCAGTCTACATGTGTCAATCTTGCCTTTCTCTTCACCATTGAAACCTAATGTATGTACACAGGAACAACCATCCCACTTCCAAACCTTTAGGGTCTTTACATACAACATTTTATACTAATATGCATAATGGGTGCTTGTTGTTTCATTGTTCTACAAAAAACCCACATGTATCCAAGAGGCAAACATACTCAATTTCAATGACTGAGTAAACAAAGTAGAACTTAATAATTCAGCTAAACAAGAGTTCTAGGTGGTCAAAAGTATATCAATTGTTTCGGAGAGGTTTTGCCTGCATATCGATAAGGCTCAAAGATATGCCAAGCTAACAACAGATATAAATCAAAGGAGAAATTTTTAACAAGGTGAGCCTCTTACATGTTTGTGATAGACAAACGTGAATAAGTTCAAATACTCAAGGAAAGATTAGGCCAAGAAAGAAGTTGTTGCATATGATATATTTGTCTTGTAATGCCTTCATTGATAAGCTCATTGAAGATAAATTGAAGCAACAACTTGCAAACCTCACTAATTACTACAATGGAATATCTTAGTCATCTCCCAAGCCACATCAAAATGTCATGTCATTGTAGAGAGCTTATTGCATAGCAAAGTCATGATGATTACATCATATTAGGAAGACTAGGTGGCACATATTCAAGGAATTAACGAACTCCAAATTAACCACTCAATCAGAGTGGGGCAACTATCTAGCTAATTTTTTGAGAATTTTAAATATGTCCTTTATTATATCTGTACATTATGGGAAGTTGAAGAGTTGTGGCTAACCTCAAAGAAGTTCACCAATCACAAGAGGCGGCTACTAACTCAATCTATAATTGTTGCAAAACTCCCATTAAAAGGGGTTGCATATTTTTTAATTTTGTTGATATACCTATAAACTAGAGCAAGGAGGTTCATACTTATGTCCTCACTACTTAATATTAAGAAGCCTTGAAGGCCATTGCTAGAGTTGTATTTTGCATGCGTCTTGTCCTTGTTTCTCATTGTTCTTGAACAATGCATGTATGTGTGTACTTTGTGAGACGTATACTCCTAGGTTACAAACTATTGTGTGAATTAGATTATGTCTCTCATATGTGTACTATTTCAGTTTTATAGCTTTCATTCTATGAGCACTCATTAGTGCACCATACTAGCTATTCTAGAGTTCTAGTAATTTAAGCATCCAATATTGTCTTGAATCTCAACGAACCAATTTCTTGATTGTGCAACTATATGTTTATTGCCTCATTGCTTCCTACTTCTCTATCTTCCATTGCTAGCTAGCTTAACATTTTTCATCTTAGTGTATTAGATAGTTTTAGTTTAGAATTTACATTCCCCTATCATCATGATTATTCATATCCCACAGCTTTCTTGAAAAAACAAGAATGGCTATCGGTCTAAATACCCAAACGTGTCTCTTAACCCAAACAATGTGAGCTCTAATTGGGACCTCATACCAAAGGGAACCCCTTGATTGTTGTTGAGTGATTTAACCCTATCAACACCTACATTTGGCATCATAATGGTGTTGATGTACTATGATCTATATAGAAATGACCTACCATAGTGGGTAGTATGATATAAGTAACTCAAATAAGAGTTGAAAGGGATTAGTCTAAATCTAAAGGTCCATAAACCTTTGAGGCCCAACTTGAAACAAATATGTTTGAACACTTGTATAACATTATTGAAGTGTGTTCATAGTGGGTGCTCTCAATGGCCTTTCTTTTTTGCTAATCAGTGAAATGAAACCACAATACTTGAGGAGAAATACATGATAGGATGGTAAAGGACTTACAACTATTATACTTTATCATTTTCACACTTTAAATTTAATGTGTGCCTCCTTGAGATGGAGATGGAGGTGCCTTAAAGTGTCTTAATATTGATATTGATACATTAATGTGTCTTAATATAAGTTTAATTAAGAGTAATAATTCAAATTATTATCGGATTCATGACACCAGTGATCTTCCCATAATTATATTGAATTATAAACTACTTTGCACTTGTATATTACTTTCTAAGAAAAACATATTAACAATTGCAAATATAACTATGGCAGTAATGACTATTAACATTTAGAACACTCTTCATTAATCAGCA
This sequence comes from Pinus albicaulis, assembly GCA_034641835.2. NCBI lineage: Eukaryota > Viridiplantae > Streptophyta > Pinopsida > Pinales > Pinaceae > Pinus > Pinus albicaulis. The sequence goes on from CM076578.1 coordinate 568,389,616, forward strand.
CAAAATATTCATGCTCTTCCCAAATGAAGATGCAACGATAAAAATTAAAATTTAAAAAAAAAAAAAAAAAAAAAAAACAATGTAATGAATGAAATGTCAGTGAAGCTAAGCCCACGGGGCTTTGGTTTGATGGTGAAGGGTGCACTGTTAAGGCGCTCCATGCGATAGGTCACCGGTTCCAATCCCCCATGGGTGCTCACTAACCAAAAAAAAAAATGTCAGTGAAGCTAAAATAAAAAGGCAGGAATAAATGAAATCTTTGACAAACTCTGCCTCATCTTCAAGTGATGGGCACATAGGACATATTATTTGCTTAAAGGCACCACCAAGACCCAAGGAAATCACTTGAGAAAAAACACATCGGAGTTAGCTATAAGAGAATGCAAGATAACTTCAAAAGGACACATAAACCAATCATTGGTCCATAATGCCATCTTTATGGAAGGAAAATTATTATGCCTAATTGGAATTATCGATTCCCTCATTGTCATTAATCTTTACAAAAAGAATATGGACACCAAGCAACCACTAAGAGCTCCTGCATGAATAAAACAGGTAGTATTGTTCTACAAAGCAAGTGAACTCCCGTTAATGTGCCAATCGATGCAAGGACAACGTATTAAAGAAAAAGGATAAGCTATCAAGCTATCATAAACAAGTGACTGGGAAATTTTGAAGGATGGCCCCGTGTGAAATAGGTGCCATTTACGGAAGTTTTGAGGAAGAAACATGTGAAAGAATGCAAAGGTATTGTAAACCCAAAATTAACTAGAAATGAAAAACTATATAAACAATTAAACAAGGATTTGGTTTAGTAAATTTACATGTTGATGTGCGGTTGTAGAGTAACCACAAGGAATTGTTAACAATTATAGATGTGTTTAGTCAATCCTAGTTTGTGAAGATAATCGTTGCCATAGTCTAATCAACGTAGCCTATCAGCGATGGGCAAACACAAGTTATATGGATAATTGTTTTAGGGTACGCGTGGTTAGCTCAATTTACATGAATGTGTTTCTAGACTCGTGAATGCATTTGTTACGAATAGATCATTACACCCATATTCAAATTTGGAAAAACTGTAGTAATCGAAATCATAGTCGACTTGCAGAAAACAGAACCATTTTAAATCCTATCAACCCAGAAATTGCAAACCGGCCACAACAGCCAATAACAGCTTTATAATGTATCAATGACATTAGCTTCAACAAATGTTAATGATAGCATGAACGTTCAAGAGAACATTTTAATTGCCCCTGTAAATCAAGGGAGGACTTAGGAATAAATTAATCCAATATTAAAGAGTGAACATCCATGCTTAGAGTCCATCACTGCAGTTGTTAGAGTCCATCCCACTCAAGGAAAGACTTCAGGCGGGATTTGCAGCATTTGAATCATTCGAATAACGGTTCCAATATTCATCAGGAAGATGCTTTGTACCTCAACTTTTCACAGGGTGTTGATGGACGAAGAACGAGTTTGATATCACGTTCCATCAGCTGATGCACCATATCTCGAAGCCACTCGAATGTCAACTTAGACTGTTTGTTCAGTTCCTCGCGTAGATCTGGATAAATCCTGAACCAGTCACCTAACATTCGGTGCACATGGCCTCGAACCATTCGCCATGGAACTGGATATTTCTCACAAAGATCAAAGTATTCCAACAGCAGAGTTGCCGGATTGAATGGATCTTTAAGTTCAAGTTCAGTATGCTTCACTCTCTCATATTTTTCTAGCACCACTTCTGCCTGGGAGCTTGCATTATCTGCCCAGTCTGCCATTAATTGATACCCTGCAAAAAGAGCAGGATTTTCCAGTATCGATTCAGCTGACAAAACTCCATCTGCACCAGTCTCTCTTAAACAATCATAGACATCTTCTAAATATCTAATATTTCCATTTGCCAAAACAGGAATTCTAACAGCCTTCTTGACAGCATTAATTACGGCCCAATCTGCTCTAATGCTTTTCCCATCTTTCTGATCCCTGGTTCGTCCATGAACAGCGAGGAGTGAGCATCCTGCAGCTTCAAGCATTTTGGCATATGCTATAGTGTCCTCAAGGGAAGGAAACATCCGAATCTTACAGGATACAGGCACAGATAAGTTAGAAGCCAGATTTTTAACTAAGGATTCCACGAGTGGCAAGTTGTCCATCAAAAATGCTCCATAATTACCTCGTTTGGCAATGCGTTGTGGGCACCTGCATAGAAAACAAGCAAACGGAATATAATCATCAGTGAACCAACTAATGTGGTACAGAGAAAATGAAAAATTCATGGAGAGAAATAAAGATAAAATCAGTCAATGAAAATTGACCCAATAGAATGCGGTCTCCAAAGCAAAGCTAGTATGATTTATAGGGTTCATTTGAGCTTCTAATTAGAGATCCGTAAATGTGATCGGCACTACAAATTACTTCAGGTTCTAAAAACTGTATGAAAGGTCATCTGGCTTTTCTAAGGTGCCTAAAAAATATCAAAATTACCCCATGCTGCACACTATTGACGAAGAATTAAAAGCATTCCTTAATGGCTAGCACAGTAGAGTTTATACAAGATGGTGAACTACAAGGAGAAAGATTTTCTACTCAATCAAAGAAAGAGATGGCCAAATCCTTGGTACAAGTCTCTTTTCAAGGTAAAAGTGAGATGATTGTTACAAAACCATATGCTAAGATTACAGTTTTCCTACCTTTTTACTGGTTTAATAAATGAACTTATCAAGTTGAACTAATTACCGTGATTACATCTGTAGTGGAAGCTCGTTTAGGATGCCTTTTTACCAGGGTTTGAAACACGATTTCTACACCATGACTTCTGACACAACAGACAACTCATCTTTGACACACTATTCCTGCCTACTGCAAATAAATATGTCCCAAGCTTATGTAGTTATGAACACGCATCCAGAGCCAACGTTGAATCTGATAGCCTTGTTGATGAACCACCATGGGTAATTGATGCCTTTTGATGTGATACACGATTTTGTATAAAGGTTTGTCGAACATATATGATGCAACTTCGTTAGTATTTTTAAGCACCTTCAAGCATCCACTCAAAGCAATGGAAATATGTCAAAACCTTTAATTTTACACACATCGGATATATAGGCAACAGAAATACCTTCTTACACCAGTACCAAAAGGTAATTAACATCGAAGGTAAATTTTCCAAAACCAGTTGAGGGATTAAACGATTTACTTGTCTAAGCAAGGCTCAATGTTCACATTAAGATGTATAACTGGTTTGGAAACTCTCCCTCTAGTGTTGAAATTAATATTTAAGGTTGAGTTCCATAATAACAATCCAAGGTTGAATTTCCCAATCCTTTTGACATGTTTTTGCCCTAACTACCTTCTAGCAATTTGTCATCAATAATTTGCATGGATGTATGACTTCCTTGTTGTTGCAATTCAAAGTCTTTGTACTTTAAAGTTAAATGGGGGATTCCTCCCCCAATAGATTCAAATACCATGTGCAATAACATTAATCTTCTCAAAGGGCCAACCATGGAACAGCCTAAAGAGTATGTGCAACAAGAGGAGAATGTTCCACCAAACAAGTGAGAATCCCAAAACCATGTGCAACAATTTGAAAATATGTGCCAATACTATCAAACAACTCTGTACCAAGGGCCGAGGAATATGGTGCTCTAGGAGAATGAGCACAAAGTATATGGATATGCTACCAAATGTCTAGTCAACCATCAATGGATAAAGCACTCCATGAATCACATCTCAACCTCTTGGGTGGCATGTTACATTGTTACACTCTTCAAAACATGTGCCCTAGAGATATGTGCTATAGCGAGAAGGCACAAAATCAATGCATGTTAAATCAATACACCAATGCTACAGCCATGTGTGGGCTTCCCTCATTATAGCTACCCTTGTACCATGGCATGTGGCTTGGAGCATTCCCCTGCTACCTCACTTCGTTCCACCATTATTTCACATGACACCTGCCATTTCACGGATGTACCATGGACCTAGCACTTCCCTAGAGGTTGAAACAACCTAATAGGATCCTCGATTAACCTCTTTCTTGAACCTAGGGACACTTGTACATTCTAAAGCCCATTATGGAAGGGCATGCCACTATGAAGTGCCCACTTGGTTCCATGATTTGTAAGCTCATTTGCTCAATTGCACTAATGCATTGTTGTACTAGAAGACGAGGAGATGCATTGGATCTTATACAGGATTGCAAATGGGTCTTAAGCGTGGGGTTTGGTCTCTCTATACGAGATCCAAGCCCTCTAGAAGGTCTTAATGACATTTATAGGGTGAGCATTGAGAGCCATGGGCCTCTGCTATAGCAGAGAGTAGATAGCCATGCCATGGGATCCTCAGCACCACTCATTGCTTTCTCATGTTCCACTTGTTCGATGATGATGATTCAACTGAACCACCTTGCCCAGCTAGCTACACACTTGCACAACACACTTGGCAGTTGATCTAGGGCCCAGATGGGGTTTTGTCTCACGATGAGAGACAAGAGAGGGCCTACATCATTGTTCCACCCCTTGCAGATGGGATACATACTTGTTCGATTCATTTGGAGAACCACAAGGATGCTTTTGTGCCCCTATAGCCACTTGGGAGGACCACAGGTCATTTGCTTGGAGATTAAGGGGCCACCCCCCCGCCTTCATCACTGTTATTGGAGCCCTCCTATACATTATGGCACAAGAGGGACTTAACTAGGCCTTCCAACAACCCTCCTAATTATTGTATTATCATTTTGGCCCACTTGAGAGGCTTATTTTTCATATTATGGAGCTGTTTGGTGGGCCTGTCACCAAAAGGATGTTATTTTGCACATTATTTTTATTGTAGGGGCATTATTAGGCATAATTAGGCCATTCGAGCCCCTTGGAGGATCATATAAATATAAGAGATGATCATTTCATCTCTCATCATCACTTGGATTTGTATCTCTTTGGAGAAAAGAACTCGGACTTGCTATTATTGGATGAATTGGAGATTACTTGATGCATTTTGATGTTTGGATAGTTGTTATCTTGTCATGGAGCTTCATTTTTGCAAGTCTAATGGATGGATAAACTTCGTTTGTCATGTAAGTGTCATTTTCATGCGAAAATTTTTATGTTTAATGTCTAATGTATGAAACGTTGTGTCTTGATTTTACTTGTGCCCCAATATTGATGTGAATTCATGAATCACTTGTGATCTCGGCTCGTTGCATTTGTTACTCATCTCGCCAATAAGAAGTGAATGTTCCTAGGGGTGGGTTGTGAAACTTTGACCTTGAAACTCCATTAAATTTGCAAAACGAGGTATAAATCCTTGTTGTGACCTTGTAGTTGCTTCTCTAGGGCATGCGAAGTTGCAATAAGGCTTCTTGGAAGAGCGAAAATCCTAAATCAATTTCATTTTCACTCCATTCTCCACAATTGGCTAGGCATTGGTCTCAATCCTTGATGATCACCCTCAAATTTTCTCTTTTTCACATTTTTTCTGCCCTAACCCTAGACGGCCTAGCTAGGGCATCCAACGAATTCCATTTGAGCCATCAATTTGCATAGTGAGTTGGCAAGGAACTACGCTAGGGTGTCTCCCACTAGCCCTCCAAGTTTGAAGGCAATCCCAGGGTTGGTTTGTGAGAAACACCAATCCCTAGCTCCAAAATTGTTTGGGTTTAGGTATTTCTAGGTTAGCGGCATTCAAAGGGATCTATTGTGCTTGAAAACTCAAAGGAAGTTCATTTGTTATTGATCCCTCCTTCTGCCTTGCTTGACCTAGATTCTTGATTGAAGATTTAGTTGAAACCCTAGGCCTTGCTTGGGCCCCCTTGGGCTTCTTTGTGGTCCCATATCTCAATCGTGTCTTATCTTACAAGGCCACTTAGGAACCTTGTATATAGGAGAGTCTTAGGTCTAAGGCATTCTTTACTAGAGGAACATCTCTAACCCTTGGGTCTAAATATCCCCTCAGCCTTTCTTAGAGAGCCCCTTACCTTGCCCCTAAGGAAAGCAAGCCTATTATTTGAGTCTCTCTTATGAATGGGTTTTAGGAATCGCTATATATCCTATCATTTACTTATCCTTCCTAGTGACTTCCTTTATACCGAGACTCCTCCCATCTGTGAAAGAGAAGAGGACATCGACTGAGGTGACAATGAGTCTTTGTCCCATTGTTGCCACTTGGTCTAGTAGTAGCCCCTTTGGAACTCCTCCTAGGACCCCTGCTAGATTGAGCAGTAACATTTTTGGCACTGTTGTCAAGGACACGAAACGTTTTTCATGTTCCCCATATGACAATATTGACAAATCATTCTTGGCAACTTCATTAGAAGAATGAAGCCCTAGTTCTTCATTGAACTTCAAAGTCAATGCTTGAAAGGAGAAGCAAGCATTTGTCAAGGCAATTTCATTCACCCTGGCGACTCCCATGTCATTAAGAGCCCAGCAACATGTTTACCACATATATTCCCTCCCTAGATATGACAAGGACCCCGCAGTATCCCACTTCGGAATACATGAAGAATATACCAATGTTCGATGGGGATCCACATTCTGCAGCTAATCACATTGTAAAGTTCATAAGGTATGCTTCAAGGAAAAACATAACTAAACCTTGTGACCAAATGGAATTGTTTGTCATATCCATTGCCCCGGATACCGATTGACTTGAATTATGTGAACATAAAAGCATTTCTTCTCTCTCAATATTCGTTTTGCACTTCCTTTTGCATAAAAGGCCAGATTTGCAAACTGATGAAGACATATGCCAAATGCTAGACATGGCCCTCCGGGAGGAGGAATTTAATGAATATATGTGCTTGAAGAAGAAGAGTAACTTGATTCTTCTCTAAATTATCAAGATCAAGTTATTGATGTAGAATTTGAGGATTGTGCTAAAAAAGAGACTCATGAGTTGGAGAGAAAGTCCAAAAATGATGAAGAAGATTTTGATCCTGAGAGTCTCAAGGTATTGCAAGAAAGAATAGTGAAATATGGCGAGTCTTGCAAGCAACTTATGGCAACATGTAGCGCCGAGAAGATTTTCTACCACTTATATGAGCGAGGAGAGAGGCCCTATAATATCAAATGTGAATATGATAAGAACCCTACGGATGCCCTCCTTCTAGAAGCATACCACCATAATCATGTAGTAAATACCTTGAGTGATATTCTTTAAGAAATGAGGAAAGAGGAAGAATATTGCCTTCCCTAAAAAGGAAGAAAAAGATTTGTTGCTTAGCCAACATCGAATACATATCGAAGAATGAGATGATTTTGAGGATGATCGTGATCATCAAGTGGATGGGGGATCCATTGATGATTTTTGGGCTACTAATTGGTGAATTGGGTATGATCATAGTAAAAATGATGGCCCCATAGTATCTCTAGTCCATGAGAATGATCCCAAGGAAGAAGAAAATAATCTTCCCCCTCCGATTGAAAATATTGGTCCTTACGAAGCCCTTCCTAGCAATTGGGAAGGTCTCTTCTTTATGTTTCAAGATAACAACAATTCGGTCAAAGAGGAGCTTCCCACCATTGTGGATAATCCCAATAGCCCTTATGCAAAAGGGATTAAGGAAGATGCTTCCTTTATCCATGCCACCGATAAAGGGCTTTTCTTCATGTTTGAGCAGTCCACCCCTTGTTCGGTCCCTTGCCCGGAAATGGATGTTTGTGATGAAGTTCATTTTCCTAGTTTTGAAGAAAAGATGATTCCCCCTATAAAAGGTGGTGAATTATGATTTTCCATAGGTATAATGATGGTTTCACCCCTTGTTTTCCCAATAATCAAGATGATATCATCTTAAATGTGTTTGAACCATTCACTCCTTACCTTGAGGATGATAGGCTTGAAATAGTTCTTCATCAAAGGTTCATGTACTTGATCATTGACATTTCCATCTTCTGGTTAGAAGGGAAAATTCAATGTTGTCAGTTGGTGTCCTTCCCTTCCTCCAAGGCTCCTTTCCATGACCTATGGGTCTCATACTTTCCCACCTCCCGCCCTCATAACCCCACATATGATTCTTCCCATTTTTACCTTTGGATCTATCGCATGAGTAATCATATAGGCAGACATGTTTATATTGATCTAATGTTTTGTTGGTTGCACTGGCTTTATGATTACACTTCACATTTACACAATGAAATCATGCATATTAGAGTAGGATGCATTGCATATTGATTTTCCATAGATAACATCACCATGTTATGTTCTCATGCTAGATTAGATGCATTTAGATTAAATTTGCATTTTCGAAATAAATTTTATTTATTGTTGATTTTTATGGCCTAACAAAAGAATGGGCGATCTTAAGACGCCACAAAGACATGTTGACCCATGTGCATAGTCTTTGATGTGCACATAACAGGTTTGTGATCCGAAGAGATTGTTGGTGTTCTCATGACCTCCTCGTTCGAGTATGTTCGTGCACTCTACTAAGATATCATGCCCAGTTAAAGCCATAAGTTACACACCACCTGTGGGTCACACCCATCAAAGAAATTTTTCTCCTAGATTGTCTTCAGCTAACAGCCAGCAGCCCCCTGTAGCCACCAGATAGCTCGATGTTCCACCATTTCTGCCACCTAATCCAGCCATTAGGTGCCCTCGACCGTCTGTTATGATCGTATGTTTGAAGGTGGGCCTTCCAACCTTGAAGGTATGGCTTTCATTATATAGTTGGGTATTTTTGCTTACTTATCATGGACACTTCTGGGCATGGATTAGTGGGGGGATTCAGCAGAAAGAATAGGCTTGGTCTATACTCTTGTCCCTTTGTCCAACTTGATGGCTAACCTTGCATCCTAGTCCTGTAGGATCTCCTCTACTGGCTACTAACTTTAGGAGTGGCACTATAAGAGAAACCGTAATTTTGGTTGTGTGGTCCTGCTTCCCAACATCACATACATCACTCCCCTCCGCTCATTATAACCCTTTTTCACATATTTCCCATCTGGGTCCACATTTTTCCATTGGGTCCACAAGGAGTTAGCCTCCCCCTTCGCTTGTCTACACTTTGGATCAAGCCTGGAACGATGCCTTGGAGGTTTATGCAGCTTAAAAGAAAGATAAAAGAAAAATTTTCCCACTTACAAAAGGAAATGTACCATAAAATGCAAAAAATGGCCGGGACATAAAAATTGAGAACGTGCACAAAAGCCAAACATGCGCTCTACCCCTTATCATGGCTATCACTTGGTTCCTAGGGCCCCTATGTGAGCCCCCTGCATCATTAAGGAACCCATGATTTTCCCAAACCCTGGTGGGCAATGAACTACCCAACCTTAAGGGGGTATTCACTACTATATCATTCACATCATGCTCTCATTCCCTGGAGCCTCGAGCGATTATAACAAAAGAAAAATCAATAAAAGGCAAAAGGCATATGAAGAAGGGTGGAAAAACAAAGATAGGGGTAACTCATGTACCATGATTGCTCCCTCCTACATCTATACACCCATGTGTGGGCTTCCCTCATTATAGATACCCTTGTACTATGGCATGTGGCTTGGAGCATTCTTCTACTACCCCACTTTGTTCCACAATTATTTCACATGACACCTGCGATTTGATGGATGTACCATGGACCTAGCACTCCCTTAGAGGTTGAAATCACCTAATTGGATCCTCGATTAATCATGTCCCACTTGTTTGATAATGATGATGCACCTAGACCACCTTGCCCAGCCAGCTACACACTTGGCAGTTGATACAGGGCCCAGATGGGGTTTTGTCTCACCATGAGAGACAAGGGAGGGCTTGCATCATTGTTCCACCCCTTGCAGATGGGATACACACTTGTTCGATTCAATTGGAGACCCATGAGGATGATTTTGTGCCCCTAGAGCCACTTGGGAGCACCACAGGTCATTTTCTTGGAGATCAAGGGGCCAACCCCTTCATCATTGTTATTGGAGCCCTCCTATTCATTATGGCACATGAGGGATTTCACTAGGCCTTCCAACGGCCCTCCTAGCTATTATATTATCATTTCGGCTCTCTTGAGAGGCTTCTTTTTCATATTATGGGGCTATTTGGTTGGCTTGTCACCAAAAGGATGTTATTTTGCACATTATTTTTATTGTGGGGATATTATTATGCATAATTAGGCCATTTGAATCCCTTGGAGGATCATATAAATATGAGGATCACTTCATCTCTCATCATCAATTGGATTTGTATCTCTTTGGAGAAAAGAACTCGAACCTACTATTGTTGGATGAATTGGAGATTATTTGATGCATTTTGATGTTTGGATAGTTGTTATCTTGTCTTGGAGATTCATTTTTGCATCTCTAATGGATGGATATACTTTTTTGTCATGTAAGTGCCATTTTCATGCGAAATTTTTGATGCTTAATGTCTAATGTATGAAACATTATGTCTTGATTTTACTTGCGCCCTAATATTGATGTGAATTCATGAAACACTTGTGATATTGGCTCATTACATATGTTACTCATCTTGCCAATAAGAAGTCATTTAGGGAAAAAAAAGGGGGAAAAGAAAAAGAGATTGCATTCATTCATTCTTCATCAGTAAATTGGAGAAAGGAGGCTGAGAGCTGGAGAAAAGTTTTGAAAGGGAAATTTGTTGCAGCAAGCTGAAAGAGTGATTTCTAGGCAAAGTTGGGCATGGAAATCAAGGCTTAGAAGACAACATAAGGTACAGTACGAACAACATTTAATGTTGTGAGATGCATGCAGTTCGAGAGCAGTTTTTGAGCAAAAAATATATATATATATTGAAAAAAATAATTCGTACAGTCCGTACAGCAGTACGGAAATCCATACAATCCATACAGAATCCGTACAGTACAGTCTGCGACCGTACATTACAATTTCAACTTCAAGTGGGCACGAAAATCGAGGAAAAGTAGGCACAGTTTTCAAGGAGTTTTGAGTTGAAGAGATAAGTTGTATTTTGCTGTTTTGTTTTGTCTGCAAATGTATTTTTCCTGAACTTGAAAGATAAATAAATTTGAAGAGCTCTCTAACAGGTTTTCCCCAGAGAAGATTGAAGGGGTTTTTCCTTAGTCTACGTTGACCAAAAATCTATGTATTTTTTTATGTGTTGCTGGTCTGTTTATGTCCATATTTATTTTTAGCATGTGTTGACAGTCCCATGTGTTTTAATCTGAAAATTTCATTTCTAGAATTCTATATGTTGAATGTAAGTTTATGAGAAAGGGCATTTAACGAAATGGGAGTGATAAGGTGAAATTAAAACTGGGTTGGGATTGCTGGTAACTTTTTAGTCATCAAATTTCAACATGGTATCAGAGCTACAAGTTGCAAATTGCAGTTTGAATAGCAGACAGTAGTTTGGGACAGCGAACAATGGTTTAGACAGCAAACTGAATTTTTGGACAGCAAACTGATATTTTGGGACAGCAAGGTGAAATGTCACACAGACTGAACTTTTGGGACAACAAGGTGTGCTGGAAAGTTCAATTCTCCATTTTCTTGGTTTTGTAAATTTTGGATAGCAGTCATGGCCATGTTCTTAAGGATAGAGGACAGACTGGATGGGATATCCAACTATGCCGTTTGGAAGGACAGAATTCATACAGTGTTTGAGGAGGCAGAAGGTTGGGAGATAGTGCAGCAAGAGGTTGTACCTCCTATTGCTACAGACGAACTTGATGAATTCACAAAAAATAATGCAAAGGCAAAAAGGATTTTGATGGAAAGTCTGAAGGATCATGTGGTTCCTCAGGTGAGAGGAAACACATATGCATATCAGATGTGGACAGATCTAACCACTCTCTATCAGAGTACCAATGAGAGCAGGAAGATGGTACTCAAAGAACAATTGAAGAACATCAAGATGACAAAGGCTGAAGTGTAGTTCATTATCTTGGCAGGGTCAAACAGGTACGTGACGATTTGACTGCTATTGGTGAGGTAGTTGCACCCACAAAGTTAGTCAAGATAGTCGTAGTGGGACTTCTTAAGTCTTGGGAGGTCTTTGGAGATACTGTTACCTCTAGGGAGAATCTTCCCAATTGAGACAGATTCTGGGATGATTGTCTGCAGCATGAGATATGGAAGACTAGTGGTGGTGGGGTGAAGATAGTAGATGAGGAGGATGTAACCTTGACAGCCAGAGGGAAGTACAAAGGGAAGGCCAAGAAAGGGGCCTCATTAGATGGGGCTAAGGGAAAGGAGAAGAAGAAGAAGAAGAAAGATACAGATATGTCCAAAGTAAAATGTTGGGCATATCAAAAGATGGGACACTATGCTGCTACGTGTCCTGAGAGGAAAAACAAGGGGAAGAAGGGTATTGTAGCTTCAGCAAAGGTGGACCAGTTTGCTTCACAATTTGACAGGGATTTTGCATTTATTACTTCTACATCTAGTAGGAGTACATCATCTGATGTGTGGTACATAGACAACGGGGCTTCCCGCCATATGACAGGTGCACAGGAGTTCTTTTCAGAGTTTGCAAAGAGGGCACTTGATATTGAGATTGTACTAGGAGATGACCGCACTATGAGAGCTGTTGGTGTGGGGACTGTGACTTTTGAGAGGGAGTCTTTGCCTCCTTTGAAGGTCATGAATGTTTTGTATGTTCCAGGGATGAAGAAGAACTTGATTTCAATGTCTTCTATGGAGGAAATGGGGTTTGACGTCACTTTCTCAAGAGGTCAGGTATTGATGCATCCCAAGGGAGCTTCCATCACTTCGGCCAAAGTGATTGGAGTATGCTCTGGGAAAATATATAGGTTCAATTTTCAGTCAACAGGAGCATTGGTGAGTAGCACATCTGGTAGCACTCACACTAGTACAGCCAACAGTAGAGACTTGTGCAAGTTATGGCACAGGAGGATAGTGCATATGCATCATGGAGCTTTGAAAGTTCTTAGGGACATCACTAATGGAGTTCCTGATTTCAATGTCGAGCATTATGAGGTCTGCAGAGGGTGTGCTTTGGGCAAGTACACCAAGTTACCATTTCTAGCAAGCACCAGCAAATCTACAGGTATACTAGACTTGATTCATACTGATATTAGTGGTCGTATGTCTCATGTGTCCTTGGGCGGTTACGAGTATTATGTTATTTTCATTGATGACTACTCTAGGAGGAATTGGATACATTTCCTGAAGACCAAGGGTGAGGTCTTTAGTCACTTTAAAGAGTTCAAAGCTCTTGTGGAAAAGCAGACAGGTAGGAAGATTCAGGTCTTGAGGTCAGACAATGGTGGTGAGTACACTGATGGTGGGTTTTCTGACTTCTGTGCACAGGAGGGCATTAGGAGAGAGTTCACGGTTCCTTACAACCCCTAGCAAAATGGGGCATCTGAAAGGAAGAACAAAGCTATTGTTGGGGCTGCTAGAGCGAAGATTCATGATCAGGGGTTGCCTTTGTTTCTGTGGGCTGAGGTCTGCAATATTGTTGTTTATATTCAAAACAGGAGTCCTCACAGAGTATTGGGGAATATGACTCCGAAGGAGGCCTTCACTGGAGAGAAGCCTCATGTGGGACATCTTTGTATCTTTGGATGTCTCACATATTCTTATATCCCCAAAAAGCAGAAGACAAAGCTGGAACCCATGGCAGAGAAGGGTATCTTTATGGGTTACAATGAGACTTCGAAGGCCTATCGGATCTTCATTCCTTCTAAACAGAGAGTGGTGATTATGAGGGATGTGAAGTTCGAGTAGGAGAGGGCCTATCGAAGATCACGGGAGTATGATGAGAGAGAGTCACAGACTTCTCCCCAGCAGGGACGTTAAGTACAGGGAGCAGGACCTCAGGGTTCTAAATCGACTGGTATAGGAGGTACTTCAGTGTCAGTGACATCTGGGGCACCAGTGGCAAGTTCACCGAGCACATCTTTAGGGATTCCACTAGCACAGAGTTCACATGGCACTTCAGCTGACACAGGCACAGGTTCTTTGAGTACAGGGGTTGGTACAGGCACACTAGGGTCAGTTGGCAGATCTTCAGGTTCACTAGACTAGGGGGCAGAGGATGAGGTTCCCTATGGGGAAGCTTCTTCAGGGAAGAGGAGGCCCAAGTGGCTTCAAGACACCTTGAAGAAAGCGGAGTTTATTGGTCCTTCGAAGAGGGTGAACAAGGAGAGTGTGCCACCTTAGCAGTTTTGCAGTTATGTAACCAAGGCTACCAGCATTGTTGACTCTGAGCCTACTAGCTATGAGGAGGCTGTCAGCCAGGAGGTATGGAGAGAGCCTATGGTGGAGGAGTATGCCTCTATCAATAAGAACAATGTCTAGGAGGTGGTGCCTAGGCCTAAGGGCAAGTCAGTTGTGACTTCCAGGTGGCTCTACAAGATCAAGCATGCTGCAGATGGCAGCATTGAGAAGTTCAAGGCAAGTTTTGTGGCTAGAGGGTTCTCACAAATAGAGGGAGTTGACTATGATGAGACCTTCGCTCCCGTAGGTACACTTCTATCTAGTCCCTTATTTCTATTGCTGCAGAAATGGGTTGGCAGATCCATCGATGGATGTGAAGACCGCATTTTAGAACGGAGTTATAGAGGAGGAGGTGTATGTTGAGCAGCCACAGGGTTTTGAGGTACTTGGGTGGGAGACCCATGTATGTTGGTTGAGGCGAGTACTCTACGGACTTAAGCAAGCTCCGAGAGCTTGGTATTTGAGGATTGATACTTACTTGCAACAGATGGGTTTCACGAAGAGTGATGTAGATCCAAACCTATACTACATTGTTGTAGGGGATGATTTTCTCATTCTTGTGCTACATGTTGATGACTTGTTCATTACTGGGGCAGAGAGACTGATTAGTGGTTGCAAGGAGGATCTTTCTATGGAGTTCGAGATGAAGGACATTGGGTTGATGCATTACTTTCTGGGGCTTGAGGTGTGGCAGGAGGAGGGGCATATCTTTCTAGGGCAGGGGCAGCATGCAGTGGATGTGTTGAGCAGATTTCACCTATGATCACCAACTAGAAGAAGCTTCATGCTTCGGATTCTAGTTTGGTGGATCCCACACTGTATAGGCAGCTTATTGGATCATTGATGTATCTGGTCAACACTAGGCCAGATATATGCTTTGCAGTGAACACACTTAGCCAATTCATGGTTGAGCCCTGGAGGATGCACTGGGTAGCTGCAAAGCACATTCTTCGCTACGTGCAAGGGACGGTTGATTATGGTCTAGACTATAGGCGGGGAGATGGAGTGAGGTTGGCAGGTTACACAAATTCAGATTGGGCAGGGAGTGCTTCTGACAGGAAAAGCACTTCAGGGTGTTGCTTCGGATTGGGTTCAACAGTTGTCTCGTGGTTCAGTCAAAAGAAAAAGTCAATTGCTTTGAGCTCTTCTAAGGCTGAGAGTATGGCTGCTATCCAGGCTAGTTGTGAGGCCATTTGGCTTAGCAAGTTATTGTATGGCCTATTTGATCAGGAGTTGAGACCGACGGTTATTCACTATGATAATCAGAGTTGCATTAAACTCACGAAGAATCTAGTGTTTCATGATAGGTCACAACACATTGACATGAGATATCATTTCATCAGGGACTATGTTCAGAAGGGGGCAGTGAAGTTGGAGTATATATCGACAGATTAGCAGGTGGCTGATGTTCTCACGAAGTCTTTGCCAAGAGGCAAGCATGTCCATTTCAGGGACAAGATAGGTGTGGTGAGAAACATTTTCCTTGGTAAGAGGGACTATTGAATTTTAATGTGCCTTGGACAAGTGGTTTCCCATGGGTTAGTTTCTGCCTAGGGAAAAGTGTCCAAAATAATTATTTTCCTAAGTGTGACTTTATAAAGTGAAAGTGACTTTATAAGTGGTAAAGTCAATATTAAATTATAAAGTGAAAGTGACTTTATAAGTGGTAAAGTCAATGTTAAATTATAAAGTGAAAAGTGACTTTAGACATAAAGTACAATGTGGGTACTTTATTTAATGAACGAGTTAAAAAATAGAAAGTGAGAATTAAATGCACATTTATTCTCATCCCTTGATCTAAATGAATCTGAGCCATTAGATATTCGAGTTGCCCAAAAGTCAATTAGGGAAAAGAAAAGAGAGATTGCATTCATTCATTCTTCATGAGTAGATTGGAAAAAGGAGGCTGAGAGCTGGAGAAAAGATTTGAAAGGGAAATTTGTTGCAACAAGCTGAAAGAGTGATTTTTGGGCAAAGTTGCATGGAAATCAAGGCTTAGAAGACAACATAAGGTACAGTATGAACAACAATTAATGTTGTGAGCTGCATGCAGTTCGAAAGCAGTTTTTGAGAAAAAAAAAAATATATATATATATATATATATATATATTGAAAAAAATAATTCGTACAGTCCGTACAACAGTACGGAAATCCATACAATCCATACAAAATCTGTACAATACAGTGTGCGGTCGTACAGTACAGTTTCAGCATCAAGTGGGCACGGTTTTCAAGGAGTTTTGGGCTGAAGAGATAAGTTGTACTTTTCTGTTTTGTTTTGTCTGCAAATGTATTTTTCCTGAACTTGAAAGATAAATAAATTTGAAGAGCTCTCTAACAAGTTTTCCCCAGAGAAGAATGAAGGGGTTTTGCCTGGGTCTAAGTTGACCAAAAATCTGGGGTATTTTTTTGTGTTGTTGGTCTGTTTATGTCCATATTTATTTTCAGCATTTGTTGACAGTCCCATGTGTTTTAATCTGAAAATTTCATTTCTAGAATTCTATATGTTGAATGCAAGTTTATGGGAAAGGGCATTTAACTGAATGGGAGTGATAATGTGAAATTAAAATTGGGTTGGGATTGTTGGTAACCTTTTAGTCATCAAATTTCAACACAAGCTATCATTATCAACACTCCCTTCTAGTGAGGAAAGTATTCTACACCAACCCCAGCTTATCCCAATAGAAAACAAACTTCCCCTTCACTAGGACCTGGGTGAGAATGTCTACAACCTACTCATTTGTGGATATATACCGAAATTTCAAAGCTCCCCATTGGACTCTGTCTCTAATGAAGTGATACCTAACCTCTATAGAGAGGGATCCTCCCAAATCTCTAGAGGCAGTGGTAGCACCCTTTGATCTTGTAGTAGAGGGGGCACCTAAAACTGAGGTGTTGCTCTATCTCTGGCTCTTGAAGGTGACACCCCTAAAAAATCCTATCAGATCTTAGTGTATGGTGGTTAGTCTCTGCTCGAAGTTGATGAGAAGCAACCTAAAGTTGGCCCAAAGGGATCTTGAGTGAGTGCATGCAATGTTTGCACACGTATGGGGGACAAATATGATGCCATCCTATAACTCTGGGAAATGCTCAAGGTAGAAGGACCTCTTCGGGCCTAGGTCCGTCAGGCAGGTGGGGAAGTCCAAGTGACCTAAATGTACAATTTGTAGATATCCACTCTAATGGACTAAATCAGTACCTGTTTGGGCGGAACAAGATTGCTCAGTGCAGCAAGGGGGAATCTGGCGGGGGGAATATGCTTGGGGGAAATGGTCAGTGTCTAGTGAAGTCGAGAAACATCTACAAACCAACCATGTTCTCAAACTAAGGGGTGAGTCGAAGAGAGGGCCTCTAAGAAATAAATTCCAAGGTAGGGGTATTGGTCTCTCCTGGTAGTTGAATCTCTGAAAGATCTAACCCTATGGAGGAAAGAAACCAAGAAAAAGATCACATTGAGGTGGAAGGGGTGGACACCAAACTCTGCCTGAATAATGGGTTGTGGGACTATATGTCTGCAACAGATGATGCACTTGAGAAGCAAGGTTTGGAATCTCTCTATCTTGGCCCAATCTGTCTATACCAAGCTCAGCCCCTATATCTCAGAGCCATAGAAGACCGTGGGTCCCGATGCCACACAAAAATCAACACTCCTTAGCGAGGGAGGTATTCTCCTTGGCTACAACTGATTTCCACTTAATTAAAATTTCTCCTTCAAAAGAAACTTTCATGAGCTTGCCATGTTGATGCATGTCTATAGATAACTCCATCCTGGAGTGGGCAATGTAACTACTCACATGCACGTCTATAGATAACTCCATCCTGGAGTGGGCAATGTAACTACTCACATACATGTCTATAGATCAGTCCATATGGGAGTGTGAAATGTGAGTATCTAGGGCCTTTTACCTCTTGCCAAAATCCTTTATGGATCCTTAGGTAAATGTGTTAATCTCCTTTGGTCAAACTTGTTTATGACTTAGCCAAGTCCTTCTAGCTTCTCAGGAGAGAATCTACCCTTGGACCATTCACCTAGTCAAAGTCCTGTGAAATTTTAAATATTGTTGCAATTACTGGTTATTATTCTCCTATCTTTTCAGATTATTTATCAGCTGCAAAATACTTGCGGCAAATATTGAATAAAACACAATTGCAACTTCATTGAAAATAAATGACCAAAGGAATTGAGAAAATTATGCACACACACAAATATTGAACACAAGTATTTTTGAGCAAAATGTCCTTGGAAAAACCCTGAAGGGAAAACCAGTTTAGTAGATGAGGGTTTTAATTATTAATTCATCAACAAAAATATAAGTTACCAGGATTCGGATCCGGATACGGATACAGATCCGGATTGGGAAACGGATAGGCCAGTTTTTTGAAAAGCCAGGATCCAGATACGACAAGGAAACGACAAGTATAAACAAATATAAAATATTTTATAATTATTAAATTTATATTTATATAAAAATATAAATATAAACATATATTATTTTTTAAATATATAATTTTTGGTACTTGTAAAAATAATTATTACATGAATAATATCAAAATTAATGTATCATTTATAAATATAATTAAATTAATATAAAAATATTTAAATTTTAAATATATAATTTCTATATAATATTTTTTTTAAATTATTAATTTAATAACATTAAAATTAATGCATAGTTTATAAATACTTTAATTCATAGTTATTATATTTATATTACATGGTTATGAAACTTAATTTATAAAACTTAACTTTTCACACTTCAAAAAAAAATTAATATTTAATTAAAATATCTAAATAAATGTTTGGTGGTTTGGCTTACCATTTATATTACATGGTTATGAAACTTAATTTATAAAAGTTACCTTTTTACACTTCAAAAAAAAAATAATATTTAATTAAAATATCTAAATAAATGTTCGGTGGTTTGGCTTACCATATATGCGAAAAAACTAATAATAAGGAAAAAGTAATTGGCCTTATGGTTGATGGCTCAATTTTCTATCTTCGCATACGTCCCTTAATAATTCATTTGATTCATTTCTTAGACCATAATCGATTTCTTAACAGGATAGCGGTTTATTATTCCCTCTTCTGATTTTTTTCATTTTAGTTGACGTTTAATTATCCCGTGTGGTTGACGCCAATTGAATAATCCACTTATTAACAGATATTATCGGTTATCCATTAACTCAACAGACTTTTTTATTCAAGCTAGTTGAATAATCTACTTATTAACACATATTATTGGTTATCCATTAACTTGGCGGGCCTTTTTATTCTGATGTCTACTTCTAAATTTTGCGCTGGCAACTTAACCCACCGACCAATGTTGGGGGCAGATCTCCTCGGATCCGAATCCGGATCCTTCTCCGATCCGGGGATCCGTGGATCCAACACTTTGGACAGGCGGATCCGGTAACATAGGCAAAAATAATACAATTGGTTGTCGTAAGATGGAAAACCTCCGGAAAATTGTTCTGATCACTTCTACAAGTCTTCGTGACCTCTTGGAAGTTATTCGACCCACCAAAACCAATTCAACCTCACCCTGAAGTTGGTTTCGACTCACACGTGCGGCCTCGCTGAGAAACTTGGC
Source organism: Pinus albicaulis (assembly GCA_034641835.2). NCBI lineage: Eukaryota > Viridiplantae > Streptophyta > Pinopsida > Pinales > Pinaceae > Pinus > Pinus albicaulis. The sequence goes on from CM076578.1 coordinate 568,409,366, forward strand.
CCTCCTCGCAACTCGCACTGGCTGGGAAAATTAGCTCAACCTCCACTGGAAAATCTTGACCTCAACTGGCAAATCGAACTTCCCGTGCAAATTGATCTCTCCTACAAATTTTCCTTGACCCGGCACTTTATCCTCTTTGAGCAATTCACACTGCATGTCTGGATAATTCGCAACCCCTACTGGAGCAACTCGCATTGCTATAAAATCGACCCCTCACTGCAGAAAAATCAATCTCCAACTCTCCCTGGAAATTGCTGTGAAGAATCTCTCCATAAATATTTGTTGAAACCCCTACTACTGATGTCCTTGCACTACCTCTGCGCCCCTGCTCTCACTGCAACTCAGTGTCTCTATGTGTTCTCTAAATGTCCCTCGATCTCCTCTTATAATCTCTTGTTGACGAATCAACGGCCATGATCTAATCACAATCAATGGCTAAGATCATCTTGACTCCATCAAGTGACTTTTCCGGATGTCTAAAGAAAAATCGATTTACCCCAATTAATACTAATTAATTAAGCCATTTCCCTAAGTTAGACTTAGGAAAAATAATTAACTGCTTAAATAAATCTAATCAAGTGCCTTTTCGCAAAACCAATTTTGAGTATTAGAGAAAATGTGTTCCCTAGCCTCATAGACACAATCTGAGACTAGAACACCTATCAGAGCTACACAAACTAACACTCCATCTTAGCGAGGAAGGTGTTTTGCATAACAACCAACTTGTCTCTAAAAAATCGAACCTCGTCTTTCCCAAAGCCTTCGTCAGAACATCTGCTACATGCTCTTCTGTAGGTATATACTATAGCTAGACAATCATGTGTTGCAAACAATCTTTGATGAAGGGGAACTTCAAGAAGTACAAAGGACCAAAGAAGAACGTTGACCTATCCAAGATCGAATGTTATAATTGCCATAAGATGGGTCATTATAAAAGCCATTATCCTGAGAATCCAAGGAATAAAAGGAGAGATAGGGATCAAGCAAATATTGTCGATGAAACACCAACTAAGAAGAGAAAGACTAAAGAATTGGAACACTACTAAGTCCTCACTCTCTTATCCCTCTTATTCTTTTGTTTAAGTTTTGAATTAATTTTTCTTTTATGTTTTAGAATTTGTAGGTCTAACATACCTTGTTAGAACATTTTTGATAACATGTTGGTTTCCCTCAAGATTGGATTAAGAAGGAGCTCTCACCTTTTTACCAAAGATAAGTATCTTACTCCTTGTATTATCTTTTGTGTGGTTTCCTCTCTTATCAAGATGTGTTTGTATTATATGCTGATAACCTTTCTTTTTATATTTTCCTTGTTTAGGAAAGCAAACGGAATGCTCAAGGGTTATGGAGGAGACCTCAAAGGATAAACTTGAAGCATGGTAGAAGTTTTGTTGCAAAAGAAGCTCTTCAAGAATTGATGTCCTACAAGGTTTGTTAAGAAACAACTCAAAGGTATGTCTTAGACCATAAGCTGTATTCTCTTCATAATAAAGGTATATTCATTCCTTTGTAAATTTCCTTTACATTACTAACATCGTTATGTCTAGGGTTTTGAATCACAAAGATCCTTGTTAGGGTGATTATCATTAGATTGAATCTACCCTCATTATATTATTATTCTTGTGGAACCCTAAAAGGGTTCACTGTAAAACCTTAACCTAAGGGTATGTCAATATTAATTATGAAACCCTAGTCTACTTAGGGTTATTGATGAAGTCTAGAAATCTTATTCCTTTTATGTTTAGGGTTTGGTATTGTTATGATAAAATCTTATTCCTTTATGTTTAGGGTTTGGTATTGTTATGATAAAATCTCGAGATCTTTAGGGTTTGATGAATTAAGGTTTATGAGCAAAACCCTTATAACATCTATAGTAAGCTCCTAGGAATGAAACCATAGGTGTTTGTTTGTATGTTTGAACGAAACCCTAGCCTAGAGAAAATTCATTGTATTTTATGTCTTAAGCTTATTGATGAGAAATGTTAATGCATGAAATCCTAGATATGTGTGTGTGTGTGTGTGTGTGTGTGTGTGTGTGTGTTAACTTAATTGTTGATGTTCATAGTTTGTGAATTCTAAGGTTTGTAACAAAGCCCTAGTAGAAGACAAATATTCTAGGATATGATGATATAATTTAGCTTTGATGATAAAAGTTTGGGGTTCGCAACAAACCCTAGTAGAAGTCTATCATGTAAACGCATATTGTTGAACCCTTAGATGTATTGTAGAATTGTATTTGATTGAATTGCTAAGGCTTTGTGTCTTGGAAATGGATTCTAGGGTTTGCAATATATCATAGTAGAGTCTGTCATATATCTCTAAAAGTAATATTGAGAGACTTTTTGATGTAGTCTAGGGTTTGTAACAAAACCCTAGCAAGAAGTTGAGTATGTGTCTCTTGTTGATTATGAACCTAACTAGGTTTAGGTATTTGATGTCTAAAGTGTAATGCCTCCATTAACATGGTGCTAATTTAGTTAATTTCATGCTTTTTGTAATTGGTTGTACTTGCTATTAAAGTTTTGCAGGTACATAATCTTCAAGATTATGTTTGTATAAGCATGATGAAGAAAGCTATACGGATGAAAATGAAGATGACCTTGATGAAGTCGTGAAAGGTTGAAGCTTCACCAATGTTATAGAAGAAGAAAGTAGTGGATCTCCCTAAGTTAAGAGGGAGCTTGGATAGAAGATAGGGTATATCTCCCCAGTTGAGAGGGAGGGCATATTATGATCATCATGATGGATACCTTGAAGAAGAAATTGGGAATACTACAATGTATTAAGGATGTCTTTGTGTTGTTGAAGAAATTAAAGAAGAAAAGCTTCCGACTAGCTACATGTGAATAACTTGATATAAGTGGCATCATGATGATTGAAGACCCTGGCGGATTGTGTTTACTTATATGTATATTTGAAAGTTTATTACTAACTGGGGTTTGTGCTTGTCTCTCCATAAACAGGTTGAACAATCTGGAAGCATGCTTGGAAAAATGGATATATCTAGTTAATTAGGGAGAGATGAAGCATCTAATGGTGAATGCTTGGGAGGACATTTGGCCAGCCTATGTGCGTTTGATGTCTAAATCCCGAAGAGAGGGTGGCGTTGGTCATAGAGCTCTGACCTTGGATACACACCTAGATCCCTAGGTTGATGGTTAGTTAGTAAGCATGACGGTACCTAGACTGGTTGAAAGCTTTAGTCCATCTTAGTCCCACCCAAATAGATTACTCTGGTCAGGAATCTAGTTCATGGCACTAAGTATGTCAGAACTCTTCGTAGTTCATTTTGGAGATCTTCCATGTACCTCTATAGATATAGGTGATTATGAATACCTCCCTAGTTAAGAGGGAGTGTTGAAGAATGTAACTAGTGTCAGTCTTCATAATTGTAGTTGAGTCATAATGAAATGTATTTATCAAAAGAAAGAAAAAGAAATTTTATTAGTAAATAAATTGGCTTATTAAAGCATGGGTTTCATGCTTGGGTCAATTGTTTTTAGGTCAAGGTCTCCATTGAAGACCTCTAGGGTTTATGTCAAGTGTCCTTGTTCATGTCATATTGTAAAAGACCCTTTGTGGGAATTATTTGTCAAAGAAGAAATTTATTTTATTGTAAAATAGGTCAATTAGGCCTCCCCCACGAAGTCGACCTCAACAAGGGAATTTCACCTCACAAACTCACTATATATTGAAGCAACTCAGCTCATTTGAAGATATATCTCTCACAAGTTTGAATTGCAGTAGCTGGGAGCAGAAAAAGTGCGACGCTAAAGAAGGAAGTTGGAATCGAAGTTTTTGGGTCTCTCTCTCTCTCTCTCTCTCTCTCTCTCTCTCAAGCTCAAGTGCAACAAAATTTTGAAGCTACATCAAAGCTAGGAAACTACATCGAAGCTAGAAAACTGCATAGAAGCTATGAAGTTGCATCGAAGTTGGGAAATTGCATCGAAGTTATGAAGCTATTGGAGGGGTCGAAATTCTGCAGTTGATGGGGAGGCCAAAATTTTGGTGAAGTTGGGCCGAAATTTCTGCGTTGATGTTGGTTTTAAGTTATTGGACAAGAAGAGACTATTGAAGGTTGTTGCATCTCATTGAAAGGCCAACTTGGTGGAGGAGTGAAGTCTGTTAAGGTCTTGGTTGTCTCACTGTCATATGACTCTACTGAAGGAAGAGTTCTTTACTGGGTTTTCCCTCATATAGGGATTTTTCCCTAGCTTTGTCCACATCTGGTGTTCTTGATCTTCGTGTTTTGGTTTTGGTAATTACTTGATGAACTAAGATAAAAGAAGAACATAAGAAAGATAATAATAACTCAAAGAAATCACAAGTAATTATCAACAAAGAGAAAATATTTTTTCCTTTCTGATTTTCCAATAACCTCGAGCATACATGATCCCATACTCAATTGTGCCACGCAAATACCTCAGCACATGCTTAGTCGCTACCCAATGCACTCTCTTTGCTTCAACCATGAACTGACTCGGAGAGTTAACTGCACAGGATATGTCTGTCCTATTGTTGACCAGATACGTGAGAGAGCCTATTAATTGCCTATACAAGGTGGGGTCCACATCCTTCTCCTTGGATGCATCTATATTCCTCCAATTAGTGATCATGGGTGTAGACATGGCCCTAGAATAATGCATCAATGAATAATGCAATGGCCCAAGAGTGCTCTTTGATCCAAGAAAACCTCAAAGTGCATGTGCACGCCTCCAAAAGGTACCTCCTCCACTATGACATCATCCAAAAGAAGCCTTACATCACCCTTTTCATGCATGTGAAAGTGACATGGCACCATTTAGGGCAAGCGTTGGCATCAAAGAGGGATGTGCTACCCCCCCCCCAAGTCATCTTAGTGATAACCATCCTCATCTGAGCTTTGGAACAAGGTGTCGTCCATCTCATCAAACAAGGTCAAGGTCAGCTTGGGGGCATCCTGGGTCTATCTAGGCACATCATCAAATAGTCCAATGCCCAAGCTTTCAAGCTTAGCATTTCAACATTTGGAAAGCTCATCAAGAGATGTAGAAGCATGTGGAAGTTGTTCAAGGCCCAATACTCATCTTTGGAGGGGCAACGTTGGGCCCACAAAGTCAAGTCTAAACTCATAATGGGGCAAAGTGCCCCCTAGAAGGTGCTAAGGAGGAATCAAGTTGTCCCTCGAGGGATATCCACTGCATACGTGAAACTGATTGAATAAAACCTCTCAAGATCAAGTGAGATCAATTTCATTGGGAACATGAAATTAATAAAGCATCATACTAGACCATATATAATGCTAGGGGCACAGAAATACTAGATCAAAACTCACCTTCAAATGTCTAACTAGATCAAGACCTGTAAATGAGTTACCTCTCTTATGTTAGGGATGATTAGATCAACAACCTTATTAGGTGTTTCCAGCCCCCAAAGAGAGTGGCATGTCCTAGGTTGACCCATCAATCCATAAGTGTTTGTGATAGGGTGGACATGGAGTGGAAGAGACTTCAAGGAAGATGCCACAACCATGAGACCAACCAATGGGGGCTCGATGTCCTAAGTTTAATGGTGAAAGGAGAAAAATTATATCATCATATCCACATCTTGATTCTTGGGCCTACCTTTTCCACCCCTCTTGTGCACCTTTTACTTTATAATTTGGCTTTATTTAGTGCAATGCTTAGGATCCCAAGCTTGCTTTATGCTTTTCTAATGCCCATTTAAGATGTAGCGGTTTCTTACCCCTGAGGGTTGGCTCATTCAAGAGTTCCTTTATTTAGGTGAAGCATAATATGTTTGAGGAACTGAGTGATGACTAATGGGGGGGATAGAGCTCATGCTAGGATTTCGTCCACACTCTAAATATGTCCCAACCATCTTTTGTATTTTACAAATTATTTCATTGTGGCTTTATATGTTTTTATCATCCTTTTAGCTGCATCAACCTCTGGGGCCAAGTTTTTGGGCCCCGAATCAAGATGTGGATATAGAGTACCAAACCCAATGACCATTGAATACCAACCCAAAGAATGGAGATGGGTAATCGAGAGAAGATGGAAAGTGGTAAGTATGGATTACCTTGGACATGCTATATCAATCAGTGCCTTCCCAGTAGTACCCTTCCTAGAACCTAGGGCCTCAGAGGAGGTCCAACTAGAGTCTAGACTAGAATCAAAGACTAACCACCCAAGTGAAGTGTGGGAACAAGGATACAATTGAGATCATTCAATCATCTAGTTTGCCATGTGATCCATATTAATGTGCCCATAGCATTAAATAAAGCACATGATTGAATGGTTAGAGTACCTGCCTAGAGATGACCCACCTTCCTTCAAGAAGAATGCCAAATGGGAGAGAGATCTGATTGGAGAAATGGATGAAGAAAAATCATAGGGTTGTTGGTTGGTTGGTTGTCAAATGAGGAGAAAAATTTTCTCCTATGGGTTACCTAATTTTGGTGGATAACAAGTACAACAATGTTTTAATTGCAAAGTTAATCAGCCCCCTGTTTTTTCAAATTATTTTCATTGTTTCCATGTACTTCTAGATGGAAAATGTATTCTTGATGTTGGAAACTATATGGGGCTGCAAACATTTCATTTGAGTTTCCTTGCACGAATTTCCAGCAATCCAAAAGAAGGTTTCAAGCCCTCGATTTGGGGATAAAAAAAAATTCCAAGGCTGAAATATCATTTTATATCTCATATACATCTTGTTTGTGTTGAAGAATGTAACTAGGTTCGGTCTTCATAAAATATACTTGAGTCATTATGTAATAAAGAAAAGAATTTTTATTATTGTAACAATGACTTATCATAGCATGGGTTCCATGCTTGGGTCATTATTATATTAGTCAAAGTCCCCATTGTGGACTCCTAGGATTAATATTGAGTCAATAGAGTCATTGTACATTTAAAGAGACCCTTCTTGGGCTTTTGAATCATGTAAAAATGTTTATTATTGAGTCAAATATGATTTATGTCACCTCCACATCAGGTCGGCCTAAAGGGAACCAATTCGACCTCACCTGGAATCTATAAATAGAAGGAGATCGAATTCATTTGGAGCATCTCATCTCAAGCTAGTTTGATATCTCTTTAGAAGCCGAAAAAAGTGTAAAGTGGGTTAAGGAAGCCAAAAGGAGTGCAAGTTGGGTCAAAGTCAAAGAGAAGAAGAAAAAAAAAATTTGGTGCTACTCTCTCTCCATTTCGTGCCCTAGTTTGGGAGATCGAACTCTTTTTGTGTTGTTGTTGGAAGTTGGATCAAGAAGGTCATTTACTACTTATTCAACAAGGTCAAAAGTCAAGGATTCTTGGTTGCTCTTACAGGTTTTGTTAGTGATGACAATGCATGGATCATCGATAGCGGAGCATCAAGGCATATGACAGGAGAAAGTAAACAACTTCATACACTATCAAAGGAGCCATCTTCTCATGTAGTGGAATTGGGTGACAACAAAAGCTATGTTGTTAGAGGCCTGGGATCTACATCGTTGAAGTTGGAAAGTGGATCGAAGTTGCACCTCAACAACATACTATATGTTCTAGGTTTGAAAAAGAATTTACTTTCTATTTCTTGTTTAGAAGATAAAGGAGATAGAATTGTTTTTGTTGATGGAAAAGTATTGGTTTGGGGAAAAGACTATAGCATTGATAAAGCTAGAGTTATTGGAGTTCATGAAGTAAGCTTATATAGAGTCATCATACCACCTCCTCAAGCTTTGGTTCATATGGAAATTAGTCCCATTGAGCTATGGCATAGGAGGTGTGGTCATCTACACTACAAAGTTATTTCTACTCTCAATCAATTGGTTCATGGCATCCCCAATATCAAGGAAGATCATGAAGGTGTGTGCAAGGGATGCTCTTTGGGAAAACATACAAGAAAGCCATTTCCAAATAGTGAAACTAGGTCTAAAGAAATATTAGACCTTATTCACTCTGATGTGTGTGGGCCCATGTCTGATAAATCACTTGGAGGTCATCTCTACTATGTAACATTTATAGATGACCATTATTGAAAGACATGGCTCTACCTTCTCAAGACAAAGGATGAAGTATTTGATAAGTTCAAGGAGTTTCGAGTTGGTGTGAAAACCATAACTGAAAGAAATATAAAGACTAAGATCCGACAATGGTGGGGAATACACTTCTAAGGAATTGATTGCATATTGTAAGGAAGCAGGAATTATGAGGGAGCTCATTGTTCTCTACTATCCCGAACAAAATGGAGTTGTTGAAAGAAAGAACAGGTCAATTGAAGAAGGCATTAAAACAATGTTCCTTGATCAAGACCTACCAAAATTCTTATGGGGAGAAGCAGCCATGACAGTCGTGTACATTCAAAATAGAAGTCCTCATAGAAGTCTCAAGAATATAACTCCCGAAAAAGTATTCAAAGGAAATAAGTCAAGTGTGGATCACCTCTGAATCTTTGGAAGCCCTACCTACATCCATGTTCCAAAGGACAAGCGAAAGAAGTTGGATTCTACAAGCATCAAAGGAATATTCGTTGGATAGAGTCTCTCCTCAAAATCATATAGAATCTACATCAAGGAAGGAAGACATATTTAAGTAAGCAGGGGTGTCATATTTGATGAAAATCAAGCCTACAAGAAATCAAAGGATATCCCTATTGATTATGATGATGATGAAACTCCAATATTCGAAGAAGAAGAAGTACACCACTAAAACCCTACTACGAATCAAGAAGAAGAAGGACCAAGTGAGCCTATTCAACCTGTGATCATTCTAACCACAAGGAAAAGGCCAAATTGGTTAAAAGCTACTTTGGAAGATACTGAAGGACATGAAGCTGAGAAAGGAACCTTTAGAGAAAGTAAGCGACCGAAGAGATATTCTAGATATTGTGCTTATATGACGAAGTTAATAGAAGTTGAACCATCTACATTTGAAGAAGTTGCTCATCGGGAAGTTTGGAAGAAGGCGATGCACGAAGAATATCAATCCATTATGAAGAATGGGGTTTGGGAATTCGTTCTTAGACCTAGTGACAAATCGGTTGTCACATCTAAATGGATCTACAAGATCAAACACGTTATTGATGGAAGCATAGACAAGTACAAAGCGAGATTTGTTGCAAGGGGTTTCTCTCAAAAGGAAGGCATAGATTATGAAGAAACCTTTGCACCCACAGCAAGGTATACTACCATTAGATATTTGGTTTCATTGGCTGCTACAATGGGTTGGAATATCCATTAAATGGATGTGAAGACCGCATTTCTAAATGGGACCATTGATGAGGAAGAGTAGAACAAACAACCCGAAGGCTTTGAAGTAAATAGCAGGGACTCTCATATTTGTGGACTCAAAAAGGCCCTATATGGTTTAAGCAAGCTCCTAAGGCATGGTATGCAAGAATGGATGCATATCTCCTAAGAATTGGTTTCGTGAAGAGTATTGATGATCCAAATCTCTAAATCAAGGTTGTGAATAATGAGCCCATCATTATTCCATTATATGTGGATGATCTTTCCATCACTGGTGTGGAGCAAAGAATTCAAAAATGCAAGAAGATGTTGGCAACTCAATTTGAGATGAAGGATCTAGGATTGATGCACCACTACCTGGGTCTAGAATTATTGGCAGAAACCTGGGGAGATATATTTGGGGGAAGGAAATACATCATCAAAATGTTGCAGAAATTCGAGATGATGGACTCCAAGCCCATAACTACTCCTATGATCACCAATCTCAAGAAGTTGTGGGGTTCTGACTCAAGTCTCGTGGATCCTACCTCCTATCGTCAGTTGGTGGGCTCTCTAATGTATCCAGTAAACACTAGGCCAGATATATGCTTTGCGGTAAACATTCTTAGTCAATTTCAGTTGGAGCCTCGTCATGATCACTGGATAGCTTCCAAACACATATTGAAGTATCTTTGTGGCACTATACATCAGTACCTAAAGTATGATAGTAAGGAATTCAAGCTAATTGACTTCACAGATTCTAATTGAGGTGGCAGTGAGACCGAAGGAAGGAGCACTACAGGTGGATGTTTTAGTCTGGGGTCTGTTTTGATTTCATCGATGAGTAGAAAGCAAGATCTCGTTGCTTTAAGTAGTGTTGACGCAGAATATGTAGTTGCATGTGAAGTAGGAAAGGAGGTTGTTTGGTTAAGGAAGCTTCTGACAAATTTGTTTGAGAAGTCTCTGGGTCCTACTGTGATTAATTGTGACAATCAAAGTTATATCAAGATGTCTAGAGATCCTGTGTTTCATGCTAGGACAAATCATATCAATAATAAGTTCTACTTTATTAGGAACTTGGTACATGATGGGATCGTGAAGTTGGAGTATGACTCGACAGATGAATAGGTAGCAGACAAACTGACAAAGTAATTTCCCAATAAGAAGTTTGAATATCTAAGAAACATTGTATTGATGATAAGAGATTGGAAGAGATTTGTTGAGGCTTTGTGAGAGAAGCATTGCCTGCGAGGACATCAGGCCAACACTTTGTATTGATGATAAAAGATTGGAAGAGATTTGTTGAGGCTTTGCAAGTGAAGCATTGCCTGGGAGGACATCAGGTCGACACATTGTATTGATGTCTAGTAGGGAGGGTGGCATGGTTGGATGTGCACCTAGATCCCTAGGTTGGTGGTGAGTAAGTAAGCCTTATGGTACCTAAAGAGGTTGAAACCTTTAGTCCACCTTAGTCCCACTAGGATAGATTGCCTTGGTCAGGAATCTAGTCCATTGCATTACGGTGCCTAATCTGTTGAGAGACCAATGGATAGATTGTCGTGGTTAGGAATCTAGTCCATGGCATTGTGATTCCTAAATTCTTCATAGTTCATATAGTTTGAGATCTTCCATTGTATTTGTATATTATGAATACCTCCCTAGTTAAGAGGGAGTGTTGCAGAATGTAACTAGGTTCGGTCTTCATAAAATGTACTTGAGTCATTATGTAATAAAGAAAAGAATTTTTATTATTGTAACAATGACTTATTAAAGCATGGGTTTCATGTTTGGGTCATCATTATATTAGTCAAAGTCCCCATTGTGGACTCCTAGGATTAATATTGCGTCAACAGAGTCATTGTACATTTAAAGAGACCCTTATTGGGCTTTTGAATCATGTAAAAATGTTTATTATTGAGTCAAATATGATTTATGTCACCTCCACATCAAGTCGGACTAAAGGAGATCAAGTCGGTCGAAAGAAAACCAATTCGACCTCGCATGGAGCCTATAAATTTTAGGAGATCGAATTCATTTGGAGCATCTCATCTCAAGCTAGTTCGATATCTCTCTCGAAGCTGAAAAAAGTGTGAAGTGGGTCAAGGAAACCAAAAGGAGTGCGAGTTGGGTCAAAGTCAAAGAGAAGAAGAAAATTGAAGTTTTGGTGCTACTCTCTCTCCATTTCGTGCCCTAGTTTGGGAGATTGAAGTCTTTTTGTGTTGTTGTTGTTGCCTAATGTCGTAAATTGTTGCATATTCGAAGTTGTTGGGGACAAGTTGTTGTTGCTATTGGGTTGAAGATCTGGAAAGGTTGACTTGGTGTGGAGGAAAGTTTGGTCTATGTCTAGGGTGAAGAGTCTGAAAGAAATCTATTGAAGGAAAAGAATTTTGACTGGGTTTTCCCTTAGAGGGGGGTTTTTCCCTGGCATAGTGCCTACATCTTGTGTCTTGTGTTTTTGTGATCTTCATAAACACATAAATTGGTAATTGCTTGATGAAAGATAATCTAATAAAGAAGTAAAAGAAGCCAACATAATTCGCAAGTAATTATCAAGAAAGAGGAATCAAAACCTAATCTACTTGCATTGATTTCTCAACAGTTTGAAGGGTAGACATGACATTTTGAGCAGTTTTGAAGAGGCCCCTAAGCCTTTGTTGCTTAAGGGAAGTGATGACAATCATGTACGGGATGATTATGGATTTCTTTATGACTTTTTTTAGTAATGACAATGTATACATTGGTCCTATCCAAGTTTGGATAGAGGAGTCATTTGACGATGCATGCCCTTCTTAATTTGATTTTGGTGTTCTTGGCCATCGTTACAAGCACATGTTGAATTTCAACCCTCATTTCATGGAGATTCCATGATTGATCCATTTGATATTTGATGTATCTTTAATTTGGTCAGTGACCAAAACACAAAGGAGGATTTCATGCCATTGATGAGATGTTAAGCTGGCTGCATTAGCTTTTTTATTTCACCTAGAATGCTCATTTTTCATATGTTAAAGTTTTGTAGTGGACATTATTATTGTATTGTACATGAAGAAGAGCAAAAACCTATTTAAAGGCTTTCTCTCTTCATTATTTCTCATGGTTGGATTTTAGGATATTCCCCTCCTTGGAGTTTGATGGATATATCTTTATTGAAGCATATGTGAACTGTAAGTGTTTCCTTCAATTAATATATAGCTTATTATTCTTATGCTTCTAATTGGTGCTTATGGTTATAGAGTTGTTAGAATTTGCTTTGTAGGGCCAAGAGAGAAGAGCATATCGGCCTTAATGAAAGGGTTTTATGTCTACAGTTTCTCCCTCTTGAATCCTTTGTTGTCTTATATATGGTGTTATCCTTTTACAACTAACATCTTCGAGCGGGTGCTAGACTTAATATTTCATTACATAGGGCATATCCTAATGGCATAGTTTTGATGTGGCACTTTCAAGCAATGTTCCATCGAGTTTTCGGGATGGGGAAATGCGGGAGCGGGGATATGCACAAGGGGGACGTATATAAGCAACTCCAAAATTTGGGGAATTTTCGGGGAAACGGGGGGATGTCAAAGTCATAAAAATTATAAAATTATAAATTATTAAAAATTTAATTAAAAATAACTAAATAGAAAATTTAAATAATTATCATTGTACATCTAAAGAATAAATATGATCATCATTGCATATGAGACTATTATCATTGATTCATTTATGAATTATCATTTGACATTTCTGCATTATGATTTAAATTTATAATTCTACATTCATAAAGTAAATTACTAAATTGAATCCATCATTTGACATTATGCAATGTTCAATCTAAATTCATGGATCATCATTTGGCATGATGCAAGGTACATCTAAATTAAATTAATAAATTCATCGTTTGACAATTGAAATTCAAATTATGCAATGCACATAAACTTTACTATATAGGTTTAAGATAATTTCATTTTTTTAATTTTTATTTAAATTTTAATATAATTTAATTAATTAATTTAATTTAATTTTTAAGTTTTAACAAGTTTGATGTTTTAATAGAGTTTAAATTTTTCAATTTTTGTTGTTTTTTTTTAATTTGTCATATATATATATATATATATATATAAAATTATTAGGCAAAAAAATGGGGGGACTCATATGCGTCCCCCTAGCGTCCCCCCGTCCCCCTTGCATCCCCCCGACGTCCCCCAAGCGTCCCCCCTGCCCCCCTTCAAGGGAGTCGCGTTTCGCTACCCAAAAAACGTACCCTCGGAGTTTCCCCGAGTTTCCCCAAAAAGGGGACATGGGGGAAACGTTTCCCCAAGAGTTTCCTGTCCCCGGGATGTGGGGGAGCGCCGAGGCGCGTCCCCCACCCTGGGGGACGCGTCCCTGTGGAACACTGCTTTCAAGCCCCTCCTAGTATTCCTTCCTTTCATTTTCAGCAATGGTAAGTTCTCACGGCATATACATTGTAGCCCTTGTATTCTTAACCATTTATTGAACCTCACCCTCTTGGATTGGCCTCTTAACTCCATTTTACCTTGTTTGGATTGGCACTAATCTCTTGGTCCTTCCATCACTTTATTTTCACTATACTATGAAAACATTGTTTTGCTAGAGCTATCTCTTCATATCACCTTTTAGCTTCCTTTTTATAGCTTTATCCATCCTAATACCTAGGAATACTCCACTTGAGTTGCAGAATAGCCAACCTAAAGTGAGAAGATATGTTGCTTAAGTGATAGTGGTGACCATCCTAGCATCTTCCTCTTTGTTTGCACCTTGTGGATTAGGGCTTTTATCATTAAGTATGAATTGGTGACAAGTGGCATTTCACGAAATCTCCACAATTTTAGTCCAATTTCTAAATTTGAAATATGGTCCAAAAACATAAATTTAATTAATCAAGCTGAAAAATCAACCATTCTTATACTATGATAACCTTACCCTCAATATTCCTTTCAAGATGCACCCAATTTCCAAGGTTTTATTGTTGAAAAGTCTAAATTAATCACACAAAAACAACAAATGATAATTTAAGTCAAAAGATGAACGGTAACATTGGGAAATCAGTTTACTTGAAACAACTGGAATAAAAATGCATCCAAATTAACCTAATATTGTAAGCAATTTTGAAAACATGAAACATTGACAATTACCCCAAATTAATATCAACATAATCACAATGATGTTGAACAAGTTGAGCTGCGGCCAATAGCTTTTCAGGGTCATTTGCACAAAATTGCACAAACAAAGGACGATCTTCCTGCATATTCAAGCAACTTCATGAGAAAATATGTTACACTTCATTTTGCAACAAGTAGAATTCAAGAAACATTCTTTTCTATTTTGTTATTGGTAATTCCTCTTAAACACCCCTACTTTATGTAAATTGAAGTGGATCGGCACTGAGCTCAAAGCTTTGGAAAACTAGAAAACAACATATCTATAGATAGGACATATGAGTAGTAAAGAAAATTTATTGATACACACACACTTAATTTGCATATGATGGATGGGCAAGAACTTTCAAAATTCCTTTTTTAAAGGCTCTTTCTTCGCCATTTTATAAATTATTTATTTTCCATTTTTATGTAGTCTGTAGGTTGTGAGCCCATGCATCCCTAATTAAAAATATATATATATATATTACAAAAAAAAACAATTTTTGAGATGTTTCCACATAAGGAAACTTCTAGGAAATGTTTCCTAGAAGTTTACCGAGAGCTAACATTTCCTAGAAGTTTTCCAAAATCTATGTACGATTTTAGTATTGGAAACCTCATGTATACAGGGATGAGCCCTAAATCATGTGTTTGGCATCATAGTTCTGGAAGAAACGGAATTAAAAGAAGCTTCGCAGCAATGTTTAGAAATTGCAATAGAATAAAAGTGCTACAAAATTTCAAGAAAAAGTTAATGACCTAAACCTATGATAAAATTAAGCACCAAAATAACATGATAAACGCATGAACAATAGTATCATTCCATGAGGTTCCCTAATGCTTGTAATTGCTTGAAAAGAAGGAAATGTTGCATGTAGAAACATACAAGTCATATATTGAGCACCCCACTTAAGGATTTTTTTTTATATATAACATGGGCAATATTATCAAAACCAGACTGGTCATCAAATCAGTCAACCCCAAAACTGAGAACCATACAAGAACAAGAAAAATGTAACGAATAAAGTTCGTATACTCAAAGGAATGCTTTGATACCAATGTAACGAACAAAGTTTGTTATAATACGTTAAACACTCCAAAAGACTTGGAATATGTAGATCTCCATTGAGGATACAAGAATATATATTATAATGTATGAATGAGAATGATGATACAAATGAGAGTGAGGGCCAGATTATATACCCTAGGCAGGTCTCCCTTTATGAACGATCATGTCCTTTAGGGACATACCTCTTTATTAATTAATTACTAATTACTCATTATTTATTATTTATTATTTATATTTACATTATTTATATCTATATTTTATTCATAACATTGCCTTCCTCCTCAAAGCTTGTTGATGAAAAGGCTCGAGCTCTTTTTTCGTTTCGAATGTCTTCTTGTCTCGGAACTGTCCTGATGATGAACCACACTGGTTGGTTCGAAACGCGTCAACAAAGTTCATTTGCATGTGATTATTACCGTAAGAATTCTATAATACTGTCATCTTTGTTGATACAAGTTGATATGATCCTTGGAGTGATATATAAAATTGTCGCACGGAGGAAGGATCTGACCATCCTAAATTAATCTTTTGTGGAATCTTTTGATTACTGGAAACTTGTGATGAATTGTTATGACTGGACTGAGTTGTGTGCACTTCAGTATCCTTCGGAGCATAAGTTTGATGCTTATGTTCTGAGTAATATGAATTCGTAGGTTGATTGAGATGTTGATTCTTGTGATTCAGATGTAGATAAGGAGTTCTTTTGGTTTGTCCTTTCCTTATCATTTGTGTGGCAAGATTCTGATTTACTTCAGATTCTGATGTCGTCGAGTTGGTTACAGAATCTTCACTTGGGTTTTTCATCATTTGAACTGCAACTTCTGAATATGTTTTCCTTGCAATGGGGTTGTCATCTTCTTGAATTCTGATATTGACTAGCTCAGTATTCGTTCCTTTTTCTTCAACTTGGACGATTATGTCTGAAGACTTCGATATGTCTTTCATGTTGATTTCTTCTAGTTTGTTTTTCACGGATTTCTTGTCATTTTTAAGTTTCTTAATTTGCATCAATAATTTATCATTGTGGTCCTTGAGGCGAGTAACTTCATTTTTGTCAGTGGTGATTTTGTCAATTCCCCTTTGCATATTTTGTATCGTATTTTTACTTTCTTGAGAAATTACTTTTGAGATATCTAATATGTCTTCTGGTGTTACTGAATTTGGCTTCACTGTAACATCTTGTAGCGTTATTTTTTTCTTTTTGTAAGAAAATGTCAAAAACTTCTTCGTATTTAGGATGAAGGACCCTAGTTATTCCACCCAATGCGAACCTAGAATTATATCACTAAGAACCGAACTGGTAATCAAATCAGTCAACCCCAAAATTGGGAACCATACAGGAACAAGAAAAATGTAACAAACAAAGTTCCTATACTCAGAGGAATGCTTTGATACCAATGTAACGAACAAAGTTCGCTATAACAGGTTAAACAGTCCAAAAGACTTGGAATATGTCGATCTCCATTGAGGATACAAGAATATATATTATAATGTATGAATGAGAATGATGATACAAAAGAGAGTGAGGGCCTGCTTATATACCCTAGGCAAGTGTCCCTTTATGAACGGTCATGTCCTTTAAAGACATACCTCTTTATTAACTAATTACTAATTAATCATTATTTATTATTTATATTTACCTAATTTATATCTATATTTTATTCATAACTTTGTCTCCTCAAAAAGCTTTGTCCTCAAAGCTAATTGATGAAAAGGCTCAAGCTCTTTTTCGTTTCGAAGATCTTGTCTCAGAATTGTCATCTTTGTTGATACAAGTTGATATGATCCTTGGAGTGATATATAAAATTGTCGCATGGAGAAAGGATCTGACCATCCTAAATTAATCTTCTATGGAATCTTTTGATTACTGGAAACTTGTGATGAATTGTTATCACTAGACTGAGATGTGCACACTTCAGTATCCTTCGGAAGATAAGTTTATGATCTGAGTGATACAGATTCGTAGGTTGATTGAGATGTCGATGTAGATAAGGAGTTCTTTTGGTTTGTCCTTTCCTTATCATTTGTGTGGCGAGATTCTGATTTACTTCAGATTTTGATGTCGTCGAGTTGGTTACAGAATCTTCACTTGGGTTTTTCATCATTTGAACTGCAACTTCTGAATATGTTTTCCTTTCAATGGGGTTGTCATCTTCTTGAGTTTTGAGATTGACTAGCTCGGTATTCGTTCCTTTTTCTTCAACTTGGACAGTTATGTCTAAAGACTTCGATATGTCTTTCATGTTGATTTCTTCTAGTTTGTTTTTCACGGATTTCTTGTCATTTTTAAGTTTCTTAATTTGCATCAATAATTTCTCATTGTGGTCCTTAAGACGAATAACTTCTTCATTTTTCTTAGCAATGACTTTGTCAATTCCCCTTTTTGCATATTTTGTATCGATTTTTTATTTTCTTGAGAAGTTACTTTTGAGATATCTAGTATGTCTTCTGGTGTTATTGAATTCGGCTTCACTATAACATCTTGTAGCGTTATTTTTTTCTTTTTGGAAGAAAATGTCGAAAACTTCTTCTTCGTATTTAGGAAGAAGGACCCTAGTGATTCCATCCAAGGCGAACCCAGAATTATATCACTATTGTCGCAAAATAAGGTTTTAACGGTGAATCGAGAGACAAAAGTATAGTCTCCCATGCTTAGTTGTAGATTGCTTATGTTATATTGTTTATTACTCATTGAATCCATTATTTCAATTATGTTCAAGAATCACTAATTGGTTAGCACATTCAGTACTAACATAATTATTATTTTGAGTAGGATCGATAGAGATGATAACATCCTTTCCTCCCAGTGATCCTTTGATTTTAAATAGCGCACCGACACATATACTAAAAGTTTTAGGAAATCTTCCTTCTTTCATTTCTGACTTAGACTCAATTTCTTTCTCGTCAGTGATTGATTCCATTTTGCTTGGTCGAAATGAGCTTAGGGTTTTATAGATAACGCATTTAAATTGTTATTAATGCTTCAAACCCTTTTAAATATCAGAAACCAAGCGCCAAGAGGGATCAAATCTCTAGAGGTGCAAACCTCTTTTTGAGTGAAAAACTTGAGGAAAGGTTTGCACCTCGAAAGATTTGATCCCTCTCGGGGCTTGATAGATCCAGAGTTAAGATGGATCTAGGTTGGTTTTTTACACATTTAGAAATAGATTCTTGAAATCACTTTGTTTCAGAGTCGGGCAAGGTTTCAGGCAAGGCAGAAATTAAATCATTCTAATTTGGTGGTAATAGTGATTCATTACACATGATAGCATCCATGGAGTCGAAGTAGATAAAAATGTAAAAAAAATAAAATGCAGGGCACTATCGCAGTTCATACTGTGAAATCCTTTCCCACAAATATTGTTTTCCGCTCCGCACAGCTCCCGAAATCCTTTTTGACAAATATTATTTCACTCTTCGCACTATCACAGAGATGCTTCCTCACAAATACAATTCGACACTTTATTTGTGTTAAATTTATATATTTAGGGAGAGAAGTGATTTTTCATGAGGGCCGACATTAGATTAATTAGATTAAATTTTAAATATTAAATGTTAAACATTACTTTTACATTTACATTTACGTTTATGTATTTACCTGAGATAGTCAATGCATGTATTGTACTCAAATACAAACCTCCGAGATCCAAATTTATTAAAATTAATAATATTAATATTATAATATATTAATATGAATATTATAATTAATAATAATATTAGCATTAATCTTTTAATATTAATATTAGGGCATTCGGCCCTTAGGCTTCACCTAAATAAAACAACTTTTCTGAGTGTTCGTAAATATAAAGAGGAGTATGGAGTAAATATAAAAAGAGGTTTTATTTTTTACCATACGTCTGGTTTATTTATATTTATATTTATTTACCATACCTCTTTTATTTACCATGGTATTTGGCCCATAGGTTTGGTATATACTTAGATGTTGATTTCTAATCATATTTGATATATTTTTATGTATTTACCATGCCTATGTATACTTCTTTTACATTTATTTATTTACCATACCTCTTTTATAAATACCGTATTTGGCCCATAGTATTTAGCCCATGGTATTAATAATAATTTGTTCCATGGTATTTGGCCCATAGCATTTAGCCCATGGTATTAATAATAATTTGTTCCATGGTATTTAGCCATGGTATTTGGCCTATAGGCTTCACTTAAATCAAACCTCATTTTTTAGTTTTCGTAAATATAAAATTATTTATGGAGTAAATATAAAAAGAGGTTTTATTTATTTACCATACCTCTAGTCTATTTATATTTTTATTTATTTACCTTACCTCTAGAGTAAGTATAAAAATAGGTTTTATTTATTTACGATACCTCCAATTTATTTATATTTTTATTTATTTACCATACCTCTGGAGTAAGTATAAAAAGATGTTTTATTTTTTATTTACCATACCTCCAGTTTATTTATATTTTTCTTTATTTACCATACCTCTTTTTTGAGTGTTCGTAAATATACTCCAACATTTCAAATGTTTACTTACATTGCATTTCTTACCTTAGATTTCTTACATTACATCTACACATGTGCCTTGTACTCCGACACGTCAAATGTTTACATTACATTTCTCACATTACATCTACACATGTACCCTATACTGGGCTGTACAGCAACTCTCGACGCAACAAAGAAGTAAAAGAAGCCAACATAATTCACAAGTAATTATCAAGAAAGAGGAATCAAAACCCAAAATCTACTAGCATTGATTTCGCAACAAGTCATTCCAAACTTCTCATAGAAGCAACCTTCTTGATAGCAGAAAAATATTCTAGCACACAACAACATCCACCTATTCATTCAGCTTCAGCTGGGGATTTTCACAGAAGCAAGCATCAACAAACATGGTCAAATCAGCAGACATCAAGTGGTGTGGCTTCTGACAGAAGCAAACATCAGCAACCATGGTCGAATCCAGCAGACAATAAGTGGCTTCTCACAAAAGAAAACATTAGCAACCATGGTCGAATCTAGCAGACAATAATAGGTTGAACATTCAGCTATTTATTTAGCTTCGGTCATGGCTTCTTCTTGTTTTTCCACGAAATTGGAGTCTAGGATAGAATCTTAAATCGCTGACACTACCAATCCAAGACTACTTTGCACAACGGAATTTTATACAGCAGTAAATCTACTAGTTCACAAAATGTAAACAACTTTTTAAAAATTATACAGCCAAACTTCATTATATTAATCAAACTGATAATACAACTGCCTAGAGCTCTCGTACTAGGGATAATGGCCCTCATACATCCATTACTACAAGAATACAAGATACAAGATACACTAATGATCTAGCTGATGTAGTGTACAATGACAACTACTTTGTCAAATCCTGTACATTAAGGATCCTTCGCTTTTGTTCTATAGCATACCTCTATCAATGCACCAAGTCCTTTAGGCCACTGAATCTCGGCTACCAATCTGCCCTCTAGTTAATCATAAGTTTGTCTACAACCAACACATAGGGGCTTCACGCTCACTAGTTGCTCCTTCGTCCTTCAAGGCCACAACACTCTTAGACTTCTTCCCACTATAGTCTTCCTATGTTGCTGCAATGAAGACTAACATAGGGCAGGAGGGTTGCCACTTATCACTATCAAATGTCGCTTCTCCAACAATGAACACAAGTTATACCAAACTGCTACTGGTTGGCTAGACCTTGAGCTCCACTTCTCTTCCTCTTCTAGCAGCCACCTTAGTCCTTCAAGGTGTTGCACTTAGGACTCAGATTTGGGCACTTTCACGTTGCCCTCCAACAGACCACGGATGCCCAAACAAACTGTCCAACTAGACTACACCCACTAGCATCAAAAGTAACTTTAATTCATCAACACAACATACCGTCTAGGCTACATTTGTAGACTATTGTAACTTGCTTCCTAGTTAGGGCTTCGAACAGCCACTGTTAAGCCCTTTCTAACTACCCAAACAATCCTCCAACAGCTACGGCTTCCCTTCCTACACAAGTTTGACCCTCCTACACTCCAAGATAGAGGTCACGACCCTCTTGTGGCAATCTAAACTAAGCTCGACCTCCCTGTAATAGTACAGGAAGGATGTGGCCCACCAAACAAGGGATCTGCCACACAAATCCATACAAAATACTGCCCAAAATTACTCCAAACAAGCTTGGCCTCTGCATTTGATCATCATGGCCCTCAAACAGTCACAAAGAGGTGCTTCAACAGCTCTCTTCTTCCTTCGTTGAGGTCTACCTAGATCTGCGGCCCAAAAAATCATAAGAATATGGTCATCCTCCTCCTTGCTTGGTCTTCTAGGGATGCAACCAAATTCAGATGATGAATTGTGTTGAGAAATCAATGCTAGTAGGATTTAGGGATTGATTCCTCTTTCTTGATAATCACTTGTGAATTATGTTGGCTTCTTTTACTTCTTAATTACATCATCTTTCATCAAGCAATTACCACATTATATGTGTATGCATATCACAAATACAAGATACACAAGATGTAGGCGCTCAGCCAGAGCAAAACCCCTATAAGGGGAAAACCCAGTCACAAACTCTTCCTTCAATAGATTCAAACCAAGATGAGACCCTTCCAGACTTCTTAGACCTAAACAAATACCTCCTCCAACCACTAAGTCAACCCTTCCCTGCAAAAGATGATCTTGACAAAATACTCCAAGTGATAGCTTCTCAGTAGCAACTTCAGTCCAGAATTTCAACCCCCTAGCTTCAGAACTAAACCCTCGGCTTCAAAATTTTGGACTTGCAGTAGACAAATTTTCAGCCCCAACAACTTCCCAGAAAACTTAGCATGTGTGAGAGAAAGATGGCCCAAAACTCATCTTGGGTTTCCCAACAAACTTCGTCCTCTTCTAGCTACTTCGCACTCTTTTTTTGCCTCTCTTGCTTGAAGATCAAACTTGTTGAGCGAATGTGACACATAGGTATGTTTGAGCAATAAATGCCATCCAATTATGGCAACTAAAGAATCGAATCAAACGAGATTCAACATCATCTTACTCCACTGTTACTAGAAGTAAGGTGAAACTTATTAGGGACGGAGTAGTTACATAAAGAAAGGGTCTAGAGTCTCTGCTTTGCTGTAAACTCTTGTTGATCTACTCTGACTTTCAATTCATTAAAGTAAGAGGGAGTTTTATTCTAAGCAATTAAGCAAGAATCAATTGAATTGTTGAGGGCTTTGTTTCCCGGATCAGACGGGTGATGTCCTTTGGTGAATTCATTCACTTAAAGGAGAGGTGTACCACGGGGGCTAGTCATTATTTCAGAGGAGGATCATCCAGCCATGAGGTGCAAATATTGGCAAGGAAGGTCACGCTTCCAAATTTCGATGGGGGAGCAAAGAGTTCAGCACAAGCATGGATACAAAATTTGGACTCCTATTTTCACTTGAACCCAATGAAGGAAGTAGATGCCATACAATTTGCGACCCTTCACTTGGAGGGAGATGCCCAAGAGTGGTGGTACTATGGGCTGATCACACTTGGACATATCTACATTGCTTCATACCAGGAGTTCACCCGGAGGTTGTTGGAGAGATTTGAGAGGAAGGATCCAGAACTGCACTTCAGAGAGTTGGCCCACTTGAGACAGACAGGCAGCGCAGAGGCCTTCATTACTAAGTTCCAAAGGCTAGTAGTGATGGTGACAGATATTTCCGAGAGTCGATTGATCATGTTGTTTGTAGAGGGGCTTGCTGAGCCACTGCCTAGATGGGTGAGAGCCTACGAGCCCACATCATTACAGGATGCCATCTCTCGAGCCTGGGATATGATTGACACAGTGCCCAAGAATAGGGCCTTCGTTCCCTCAAGACCCACAGCCCCACAGGAGAACAGAGATATGAGGCCACCATAAAGAGATGGAGGGCGTGGTCAGTTGGATGATGAGACATGGAGGGACCTCAGGAGGAGGAGATTGTGTTTCACGTACCAGGAGCCTTGGGCACCGGGGTACAAGTGCACCAAGGGCAAGGCCCATTTCATTGAGGTGTTCTTGGATAGTGAACTAGAGCAGGAAGAGACCAAGATAGTGGAGGAGTCGAGGCATGAGGGAGGTCCATCAGGAGCAGGAGGACCACCACCACCCCCACATGGAGGAGGACCATTTGTTCCAATAGGAGGAGTTCTTGCTTCACTTCGGGGTGTGCCGAAGCATGTGACACTCAGAGTCAGGGGGACCATTTAGAGGCAGCATGTGTCAGTTCTGGTTGACAATGGGGCCACCCACGATTTTCTTGATGCCCAAATGGTGGAGCGTAGGGGCATCTAGATAGCCACGTTTGAGGGGTTCTCAGTTCTGATGCGTGGAGCCCAGACCATGCAGTGTACGAGATATGTCCCTGGATTGACTCTGCAGATGGGGAACTACTCTCTCACCGATCATTCCTTTGTTGTTGATATTCCGGATACCAATGTGGTGTTGGGAGTTCAGTGGTTGTACACGCTGGGGAAGGTCACCACTGATTGGAAGCAGCTGGAGATGGAGTTCAAAGGGCCTAATGGGAGGCCAGTATTGTTGAGGGGGATACACTCTTATCCACCTCAAACAGTTTCAGCGCACAGGATGGAGGTCGACTTACGGCGTGGGGATATAGAGTGGGAAGTAGAGCTACGCATTTTTGAGGCTGGGTCACGGGCCAAGGCTACACACCCGAACATATTAGCTCTGTTGGAGCGACATCGGGGAGTTTTTGGAGATGTTCCACCAGGGAGACCACCCAACCAAGGATTCGAGCACACCATTGAGTTGGAGGAAGGTGTGAATGCAATCATCACGACACCTTATAGGCACCCCAAGGCCTATAAGGACGAGATGGAGCGGGCCATTCAAGAGTTGTTGAGGTTGGGACATATCGGGCCTAGCTCTAGTCCCTTTGCTTCTTATGTAGTGCTAGTGAAGAAGAAGGATGGGAAACAGCGTATGTGCATAGACTATCGAGCGCTGAATAAGAAGACTCTGAAGAACAGGTATCCCATTCCCTACATAGATGAGTTAATGGATGCACTTAGAGGAGCTAAATACTTCTCTAAGATAGATCTATGTTCGGGGTACCCCCAGATACGCGTGAGGGAGCAGGACATTCCCAAGACCGCTTTCCGCTGCCATTATGGACATTTTGAGTTCTTGGTGATGCCCTTTGGGCTAACCAACGCTCCTGCTACCTTCCAGTCTTGTGTGAACCATGTGTTTTGTGGTCAGCTGAGGCATTTTGTCTTAGTGTTCTTTGATGATATACTCATTTACAGCCAAACATGGGAGGAACACCTCCAGCACTTGGAGGAAGTGCTACGCATACTTGAGGAGCAGCAGTTGTATGCAAAGATGTCCAAATGTGAATTTGGACTAACTGAGATGTTTTACCTTGTGCATGTGATAGGAGAAGATGGGGTGAACCGTGAAAGTGCATCAGGAGAAGATCCGAGACATATTGGATTGGTCAACACCTAGGAATGTGACAGAGCTGAGGGGATTCCTGGGTATTTGCACTTATTACAAGAGGTTTGTGAGGGGATTTTCACAGCTGGCAGCACCCCTTACAGATTTGACAAAGAGGGGCGCTTTTGAGTGGACGCAGATAGCAGAAGAGACATTTGAGAGGCTCAAGAAGGTCATGAGCAACTGTCCAGTTTTGTCTTTGTCGGATTTCACACGGCCCTTTGTACTAGAGTGTGATGCTTCAAGCGAAGGTGTTGGAGCAGTGTTGATGCAGGGAGGCCACCCCATTGTGTTTGAGAGCGGGAAGTTGCTACCTCATGAGAGATTGTATTCAATGTATGATAAGGAGATGTTGGCATTGATACGTGCGTTGGCAAATTTCAGACAGTATCTCGTGGGCAATCAGTTCAAGGTAAAGACAGATCACAACAGTCTTTGATTCTTCCTTTAGCAGTAGTCACTGGAGGAGCGGCAGCAAAAATGGGTGAGTAAGTTGCAAGCTTACGACTTTGAGATTGAGTACATGAAGGGAAAACACAGCGTGGTAGTTGATGCCCTCTCACGCAGACCAGCAGCGCTGTCACTGATGGATGTCACACAGGATTGGAAGGCTCAACTACTGGTTGAGTATTCCAAAGACAGACAGGCATGTGATATTTTGGATGGTGCATGCAAGGATGATCGATTCCGAGTGATGGATGATGTGATCTATTACAAGGATCGGATCTATTTGGTTCTGGAATCTCAGTTGAAGGAGAGGGTCATGCAGGCAGCGCATGATTCTCCACTAGCAGGGCACCCGGGTTTCCTCAAGGCTTACTGTGCAGTCACGGAGAGATTCTCTTGGAGAGGCTTTTGAGGCATGTGAGAGAGTGCGTAGAGTGCCAGAAGAACAAGGTGGAGCTCTCTCATCCAGCCGGGTTGTTGCATCCACTTCCCATTCCGGAGAGGAAGTGGGAGAGAGTGTCTATGGATTTCATCACGAGACTACTAGCAGCGCAGGGGAGAGAGAGATTGTATTTATGTGGTAGTGGACAAACTGACCAAGTTTTCCTATTTCTTCATTATCTCTTCTATATCTTCAGCCTCCTAGGTGGCTAAGTTGTTCTTTCAGGAGGTCTTATGATGCAGCCATTAGGCCGCAAATACCCACATACGCAGAATTTAGACTATGTCTGCCCATTCCCAGGATTTTCTTCTTCG
Source organism: Pinus albicaulis (assembly GCA_034641835.2). Classification (NCBI taxonomy): domain Eukaryota; kingdom Viridiplantae; phylum Streptophyta; class Pinopsida; order Pinales; family Pinaceae; genus Pinus; species Pinus albicaulis. The sequence goes on from CM076578.1 coordinate 568,435,430, forward strand.
TTAATCATTATTTAAGCGGAAGTATATAACTTACCTGCAATATCATCATAATTAACACAGGCTTTGTGGTACCCCGGTTTAACTCCAAAACCATTATGTTATAAATGCTTTAACCATAAAAGGCTTTAATCTTCAATCCCCACTTTGTTCTATTATAAAACCTTTTATTATAGAATTATGCCGTAAACCATCTAGAACACATATAAAACCTTTAAACTTACCCATGCGTCTTTTGCACATGACTCTGCACGCTTACCAAGATTCCACACATTTACCAAGGCTCTTCCCTGTGCAATCTTGCATCGCAAACTGGCAAACATAACATTTCGCAAATCGACGAATATAGCATTTCGCACATCGGCGATTATAACATATATCGCATATCAGAATTTATAACCCATCGGCACTTCGGCAACTTTACACCCATCGCAACTTCGCACATCGGCGATTATAACATATATCGCATATCAGAATTTATAACCCGTCGGCACTTCGGCAACTTTACACCCGTCGCAACTTCGCCCCTTTGATACTATCGCACTTCGACAAACCGCAAACTTACCTCATCGCACTTCGCAACTTTTAACTCCATCGTTAACTATTATATCATATCGCATACGTAATGCGATATGCGTTTGGACCTCCGCCCGACACGTGTCCACTTCATCGCACCGCAACTTAAACCATATAACTTGCGATGTCTTAACATGTAAACATAAAAATCGTCAATAGCGATGTGCGATGTTCCACTTCGGCGTTTTCACATTTTACCTTTGCGATGTAATCTTAGCTGTCGGTCTTTTGACTGTCACTGTGATTTAACCCTTGTCGTCCGATCTCTTTTCTGGAATCTTTTAAGGGTTTTCTGCCTTAATCGATTTTATGTTTCTAACTGCCACCGCTTTGCAACTTCGTCTCATCCACGCTACTCCTTCCCGAGCTTTCTCTTCTGGTTTTCACTCAGATCTATAGCTTTCACGCTCGTTGCACGCTTTGCACACTGTTTCCAATCCAGAATACCATTGCGTAATCATTCACTGCATCCAGAATTCACATTTGTTTCTCCTTCTCGGTCTGCATATACATTTACTTGCTCCAGACTGGAGTCACACAGATTCTACCCAACCATTAAGTCTTCTATCACTTCAGAAAAGACTTATGCATTGATCAAAATTCATTCAACAAAGAAATATCACATAGAATCAAATTTGTCCTTTTACGGATCACTTAGCACATAAAAGAAACGATCACACAGTCACAATGAACTCAATTTCTCATTAATCAAATAAATTGTGCATATACAATAAAAACCTATTTACATTCTGTCTTTGGCCTAATGCGCCTTTACATGGCCCTTTTCTCTTCAACAGAACCTTCTCTGTTCTCGGCTCTCTCGTCTTTATTTCTACTTTTCTAAGAATAATGGTCTTTAATGCCTTTGAGGCTTACAAATATATACAAAAGGTTCTGCAATCAATTCTGGTTCAGATCCTCAATCTTCTCAACTAAATCCTAAGAATCCTCTAAATCCTCAAAATCGTCAACTAATTCCTAAGTCTAGGATTCACAATCCCTATGAAATCTCAGCGAGCCTAAATCTCTCATGTTCTCATACATTCGAGAACATTTACAAATATGCCTCTCAATATTAAATTAAAGTTCTCACATAAAATCTCTCAAAACATTGAAAATTACATTAATTAAATACTTAGGGAACCAACTCCCTTGAAAATATAAGACCCCCTAGATTCGACTAAATGTAAAAAATTTGGAACCATGATGCTCCAGCATCATCTTCCCACTGCATGGTCTCCCCAAGACCATTGTGAGTGATAGGTACAGCAAATTCATGGGAGATTTTTGGCAAGAGTTGTTCCGCTTGGTGGGGATTGAGCTCACGCCCAGCACTAGCTATCATCCCCAGACCGATGGGCAAACAAAGATTGTGAACAAATTGTTGGAGGGGTACCTACGCAATTATGTGACAGGGCAGCAAAGAGCGTGGGTCAAATGGTTGTATCTGGGGGAGTTCTGCTACAACGTGACTTATCATATGTCTATTGGTATGTCTCCTTTTCGAGCTCTTTATGGATATGATGCACTCACTTTTTCCGATATGATTTTTGGAGACAGCAGGTCCCCAAGGGCCAAGGATTGGGTTTAAGAGAGTCAGGAGATTCTTTGAGCTCTCAACAACAACTTGCAAGTAGCCCAGAATCAGCAGCAGATATATGTTGATAAGCACAGGGTGGAGAGACAGTTCAAGGTTGGAGACATAGTTTATTTTCCCCTGCAGCCATACAGGCAATCTTCACTCAAGCAGAAGGGTGCAGAGAAATTGCAGCCTCAATTATATGGACCTTACAGGGTGGTGAGGAGAGTTGGTGAGGTGGCTTATGAGCTGGAGCTGCCTTCTGAAAGTCGGATTCATAATGTTTTCCACGTCTCATGCCTGAAGAAGGCATTGGGGCAGCAGGTAGTAGCAACGACAGAGTTGCCTCCATTGGATGATGAGGGGCATTTGGTTTTGACACCGGAGCTGATATTGGATACCAAGGAGAGGAGGTTGAGGAACAGGGTGGTCCGGGAGCATTTGGTCAAGTGGATGGATTTGTCGGATGAGGATGCCACGTGGGAGAATGAACAAAATTTACAGCCTCCAATTTTGCAGTTGATTGGGGTCAAGCAACATCCGGGAGGGGAGGACTATAATGTCCCTTCCTAAATTTTCCTAATGTTTGGGAAATACATTTTGTCAATTTTGAATTAAATCACTTAAAGTACCTTTTTCGGCTAACATAAAAGAAAAAGAATAAATTAAGTTGCTAGTGGAGGATGGGACCCACAAGGGTAGCGTATTGGAGAAGAAAGCAATTCGAATTCCCATGGGCAAATCGAATTGATGGAGGGACCCATGAATTTTGTATGGCCGGCACTTATAAAAGGAAGGTTTGGAGGAGGCATTGGCATCATTTTCATATTCAGAAAATCGAATTGCCTTAGTCGTTTAGCTGAGCCAACACTGTCATGTTTAGCACAGGAGCTTCCTAAGGAGAGAAGCTCGTCCCTTCTCCGGTGGACTTTGAGTGCCACTCAAGAAGGGTTCTTTCAGTATTTTGTGGTCGGGAGAGATTGAGTTTGCAGGTCCCACGCATTTCTGGAGTAGCTAGGACACAGTGAGAGCTAGTGTTGCGCAGTAGATGGAGTGAGTGTGGAGAAGTTGGGTCGTGGAGGAAATCTTTCGGAGCAACTACAGGAGGAGTTATTAGGGATTTTCAAAAGTGTTGGAGTAGTTTCAGAACCTAAGAGGCCAGCCATATGCAGTTCTCTTCAGTTATTCTTTAGGGACTGCGTCATCCACCCAGTGACTGTGCAGTCATAGGAGGGCAGCAGTTTAGAGCAACATTTCTTGGAGGAGTTAGGAGCTAAGGAGTTAGAGGATTGAATGGAGATATCTTTCAAGAGGTTTGTTGGTATTTTGGAGGGAAGAGATCTTCAGGAGCAGCTACAGCAACAAATTTCGAAATTGAAGAAGGGTCAAGCAGAGAAGGGTCCAATTTTGAAGATTGGAAGTTGGGGAAAAGCTTTCTGGGTTTTTCTAGGTTTTGGGCAAGGATCACCTTCCCAGATTCCTAAAATTTTCTGGACACGTTTCATTGGACAAATCCAGTGCCAAAGTCAGTCGGCAGTTGTAGAAAGCCAAGGACAACGCAGTTTCCAGGAGAGCAGATTGTTGTAGCAGCTGTACCTTTTTACTGTTGATCACCTGAGGCCTGTAGCTTGCCTTGTGCAAGCCCAAGTACACTCATTCCATCTCATATTGTACCCTAACTGGTCATATTAATAAAATTGGTGTTCTGGGCATATTTCCTTGTATCTATGTTGCTGAAGTAAAATTTATGTGTTTTATTTATTGCATGTTTTCTATATCACTGTAAATTTTCTATTTGGAATATTACAGAGGACTCCTATTTTGTATATATATTGTTGTCATTGTTGCTTCTCCCCATAGAAACTTTGGTAGATCTTGATCAAATATCATAGTTCATATACATTATTTAATTGTTCTATTTTTCCTTTATGCAACTCCATTATGCTCGGGATTGTAGGGAACCATGAGCTCCTTCTTAATACCTGCTTCTTTCCAATATGCAATTATTTATTTTGAAGTGTATTCCCCACCATTGTCAGATCTCAAAGTTTTATCTTTCTTTCGGTTAAGGTCTCCATTTCAGATCCAACTCCTTAAACTTTTCAAATACTTCGCCCTTTATCTTGAGAAGGTAGAGCCATGTCTTTCTAGAACGATCATCAATGAAGGTCACATAATAAAGATGGCCTCCAACAAATTTGTTAGTCATTGGCCCACACACATCGGAAGGAATTAGGTCTAATATTTCTTTAGACCTTGTGTCACTAATTGTAAAAGGTTTCCCTGTATTCTTTCCCAAAGCACATCCCTTACGTACTCCTTGACGATTTTCCTTGATGTTGGGGATGCCATTTACCATTTGACTGAGAGGGTATTATTTTGTATTGAATATGCCCATATATTCTATGCAAAAATTCAATAGGATTGATCTCTATGTGAACTAGGGCTTGAGGAGACGGTGTTATAACTCTATATAGCCTTCCTTCACGAACTCCAATAACTTTTGCCTTATCAATGCTTGAATATTTTCCCCAAACCAAAACTTTACCATCTACAAAGGCAAACCCTATCTCCTTTATCTTCTAAACGAAAAATTGAAAGTAAATTCTTTTTCAAACCTAGAACATAGAGTATATTGTTGAGGTGTAGCTTTGCCCCATTTTCCAACTTTAATGATAAGATCCAAGGCCCTTGACTGCATAACTATTGTTGTCTCCTACCTCCACTGCGTGAGATGATGGTTCCTTTGATGGAGTATGAAGTTGTCCACTTTCTCCCGTCATATGTCTTGATGCTCCACTATCAATGATCCATGCATTATCATCATCAAGAGTACCTGTAAGTGTAGCTAAGAATCCTTCACTCTTGACTTTCCTAGATAGGTTGTAGATGGTCCTTCCAATCCAGCTTCCTGCAATTCTTATGGTATTGAATCCCATCTTTAAGTAACTGTTAGAGAATCAAAAAGGCAGAAAGATTCTCTTATTCTTGATATTTACTTGTGATGTTCTTTAATTCTTATTACATCCTTCTTGTCTTATTTCTTCTTAGTTCATCAAGCAAATATCAAAGCAAAAGCACATAGATCAAGGACACCAAATATAGGCCAACAGCCAGGGCAAAACTCTACTGTAGGGGAAAACCCAGACAGTAATTCTTCCTTCAATAGTATTCTTGAGACTCTAGACCTTGACTCCAACCTCCTCCACACCAAGTCAACCTTCCTTTTGATCCTACCTCAATCTGACAACAGCAGCAACAACAACAACACTATGCAGCACTTCCTTCAACCTTGGAACTTCAACCTTGCTTCTGGAACTTCGATCTTGGAGGAAAGACTTAGGTCTTGCTTCTAGGAGTTCGATTTTGACCCAATACAACTTCTTAAGGCACCAGCACCAAGCAAAAACAACTTCGACCTATTCTTCTCTTGGTAGCAGCAACAAAACAAAGAGGGACTTCGATCTTCCAATCTAGGGCACGTGAGAGAGAGAGAGAGAGAAACACCAAAATTTTTATTTTCCTTCAATCCTTTAGCTTGTCCAAACTCGCACTTCCTTTGATCCCTTCCTTGACTTCGCACTTCTTCCCTTACATCAACGAATATCGAATTTCTATGTGAGAGTCACTGTTCTCCAAATGAGTTCGATCTCCCTATATATATAGGCTTATGATTAGCTGGAATTCCTGGGCTTGAGGCCGACTTGATCACTTGAAGGTCAACTTGATGTGGAGGCTCCATAAATCATATTTGACTCAATACTTGACCTAATAACATGATTCAAAAGCCCAGTATGGGTCAATTTCAATCTGTAATGACTCTATAAACTTAGAATAAATCCTAGTAGTCTACAATGGGTACTTTGACCTAAAATAATATGACCCAAGCATGAAACCCATGCTTTAATAAGTCATTTAAGAATAATATAAAATTATTTTCTTTATTCTTTTGAAAAGTACATTAAATATTGACCCAAATATAATTTATGTAGACCAAACCTAGTCACAATCTTCAACAGTAACTTGCCATAGAGGAAGTAACCTTTTCTTCCAAGTCAACAAAGTGATCTCCAACCTTCTTCGACCTTAGCTCTGATACCATGTTGAGAAATCAATGCTAGTGTGATTTAGGGATTGATTCCTCTTTCTTGATAATTACTTGTGAATTTTGTTGGCTCCTTTTACTTCTTAATTAGATTATCTTTCATCAAGCAAGTACCAAATTATGTGTATGAAGATCACAAGAACAAGAGAAACAAGATGTAGGCGCTCAACCACGGAAAAACCCCTATAAGGGGAAAACCCAGTCACAAAATCTTCCTTTTGTAGATTCAAATCAAGATGAGACGCTTCCAGACTTCTTAGACCTAGACAAAGACCTCCTCCAACCATCGAGTCAACCCTTCCCTGCAGCAGATGATCTTGACAAAATACTCCAAGTGACAGCTTCCCGTAGTAGCTTCAATCCAGAATTTCGGACCCCTAGCTTCAGAATTTCAGACCTGCAATAGACGCAGATTTTCGGCCCCAGCAGCTGCCTAGAAAACTTCACACATGTGAGAGAAAGATGGCCCAAAACTCGTCTTTGGTTTTCCCAACAAACTTCGTCCTCTTTTAGCTACTTCGCACTCTTTTTCTGCCTCTCTTGCTTGAAAATCGAACTTGTTGAGTGAATGTGACAAATAGGTCAAATTGCCTCTCCTTATATAACCTTTCTGCTAGATCGAATTGCCCCTCATGTAGGCCGACTTCTTGGGGACAAGGCTAACTTGGTGTGGAGGTGACAAATTACCTTTTTGACTCAAAAATAATTCTTTTTACATGATACTAAAGCCCAAGAAGAGTCTAATAAAAATGACAATGACTCTAATGACTCGAGACAAAACCTAAAAGCCTTCAATGGAGGCTTTGACCTAGAAAACATTGACCCAAGCACGAAACCCATGCTTTAATAAGTCATTTTCTTTAATAATAAATTTCCTTTTGACAAGTACAATTATGAAGACTAAAGCTAGTTACATTCTTCAACAAATTTCTCTGTAATGATGCACTCAGATGTGCTTCAAATGCCTCACACTTCACTTCTATTTATACCTTTCCATGTGGCTCCATCAAACTGCCCATGTGGCACACATAAACCTCAATCCAAACTGACCTGTATGCCACATTAACCTATAGCTACACATAAAAATCAATATCTCATCATAGATACCTTGGATTTGAGCAATTTCCGTTGCCCCTTTCTCCTCTAAGGGTCCTCTAACACCTCCATGTGTCAAATCACTCAAATGCCTCATGGTTTCACACCCACCAACTAGGGTGCAAAGCCAACATCTTGGATTCCAAACCCACAAAGTACTTTTGTGGCGCTCTAACCTCCAAACCACGAACACTAGGGCTTGGAATACCTACCAAGCTACCAAATCTCAACACTCCCTCTTAGCGAGGGAGGTAATTCCAAGACTAGGAAGTAACTCGTCATCATCACTGTCACTACTCAAAACACTTTCCCAACTCTTGATGCCCATAACTGTAGCAAACCCTGTAGCATGGACTACACCTCTCTCGAAAGTGTCACTGTCATTAGAAGCCTCCTACTTCTTCTCCTGAAATGTTTTCCAGTCTCTCTATGATTTCCTTCTTCGCAATGGTAGAAGCATCCTTGCTCCCCACTAACCACACGCTCTTCTTGGGTTACACAGTATCCCTCTGACCTTGCGAACTCCCTCTAGAACTCGACTCCCTCTGGGCCTCTAGAACCTGGACCTTCTTCTCTGGAACCTGTACCTACTCCTCTGAAACCTGCACCTGCTTCTCTAAAACTTGTACTTGGTTCTCCTTCTTCTTCTTAACATGAGCTATAGGCTTGCCCGTCAGCCTGTATAGACTATGCTCTCTAACTCCAATCATGACACTTGCGGAGCTAGAGCCTCTGGGCCTAAGTCTTGCCCTTCCATCCTGGAACAAGACCTCAAACCCCTTATGCTCGATCGTTGAGATAGATATCACGTTATATTTGAGTCTTGGTACAAACAGTACATCTTGAACTCACATCACTTGACCTGACTCCATCTTGAATGGCACGACCCTTGATCCTTTGATCTCTTTCTAACTCTTGTTGCCCAACACCATGTGCAACTTTGAGTCCCACTCAACTTGAGACTTGAACACCTCCTGTGACCCTGTCATATGCTTCGACGCTCCACTGTCCAAGTACCATGCAACCACATCGATGGTACCCTGCAAAAAATGAGAGATCAAAGCAAAGTCCACTTTCTCCAACCCCCTAGAGATATCATCTATCTCGGCAAAAGTGGTGACACCTGAAACTTGCTTCCCTTTCTTCTTCTCGTCATCTCCCTTCTTCTTCTTCATGGAACATCTAGTCGAAAAATGACCCATCTCGCCACAATTGAAGCACTTGATCTTACTCAAGTCCTTCTTTTGCTTGCCCTTCATTCTTGTTGCAAGTGCCACGTCATCATCTGAAGCCTTCTTATTTGGATGAAGATCCTCATCTCGCAACTCTTCCGAAATGAAGTCATCCCATAGACTATTTCAGTATGGCATCTTGTCCTTATCAACGATCCCCTTGATGAATGGCTTCCACTTTGGAGTAAACCCCTTCAAGGCAATCCTCACCATCTCAGAATCTGGAATAGTCGCACCGATAGCAGCAAGCTCATCTCGAACTTGAGACAACCTCATCAAATATAATGTCGCCCCTTCACCCTATATCATCTTGGTGGCCTTCAACTTATCCTCCAATACCAATCCCCGATTCTCGTTCTTATTCTGGAACAAATTCTGAAGAGCCTCCCGCATCTCATGGGCGGTATTCTTCCCGAACAAATGAGGTATTAAGGAATCCTTGACCCCGTCTAGGATGATCAACATTGTGTTCATATCCAGCTCTTCGTACACTTCTAGCTCCTTAGGGTGTATTGGATTCTTGATTGCTTTCTCAGCGAACTCCTAGATCCTGTTGACCATCAAAAGCAACTTCACCCTTTCCTTCCATTGACTATAGTTGGATAGCACTTCCAACTTGTCCTCATACCAGAGATCAACCTGCAACTTCAACATTGTGTGAGTCCTTCAATAACAATGTAACCAACTCCCTCTTAAGTTGTACTTCGTTGTGCACACTCTGATTCATTAGCCCTACCAAAGTAGCTCTGATACCATGTTGTTTTTCCACGATACTGGAGTCTAGGATAGAATCTTAAATCACTGACGCTACCAATCCAAGTATCACAACAAGACTACTTTGCACAGTAGAATATTATACAACAGTAAATCTACTAGTGCACAAAATATATACAACTTTTTACAAATTTATACAACAACCCAACTTCATTATATTCATCAAACTGATAATACAACTGTCTAGGGCTCCTGTACCATGGATAATGGCCCTCATACATCCACTACTACAAGAATACACAATACAAGATACACTGACAGTCTAGTTGACATAGTGCACAATCATAGATACTTTGTCATATCTTGTACATTGTAGGTCCTTTGCTTTCGTTCTTGAACACCTGCCTCTATCAATGCACCAAGTCCTTTAGGCCACTGAACCTTGGCTACCAATCTTCCCTTTAGCTAATCATAAGTCCATCTACAACCAACACAGAGGGTCTTCACGCTCACTAGTTGCTCCTTCGTCCTTCAAGGCCACAACACTTTGAGACTTCTTGCCCATTGTTACTCCTTAACTACTCAAGGACTTCTTGGCTACTGCTGCTCCTCAGCTACTCGAGGACTTCTTCCCACTATAGTCTTCTTGAGTTGCTCCAATGAAAACTAACATAGGGCAGGAAAGCTGCTACCTATCATTGTCAAATGTCGCTTCTCCAATAATGAACACGAGCTATACCAAAAGCTATAACAAACTGCTCTTGGTTGTCTAGACCTTGAGCTCCACTTCTCTTCCTCTTTTAGCAGCCACCTTAGTCCTTAAAGGTCTTGCACTTAGGGCTCAAAAGTGGCCACTTTCACGTTTCCCTCCAACAGACCACAAATGCCCAAACAAACTATCCAACTGCACTACATCCACTAGCATCAAAAACAACTTTAATTCATCAACACAACATAACTTCCAAACGGATGTAGATTGTTGTAACTTGTTGCCTAGTTAGGGCTTCTAACAGCCACTGTTAAGCCCTTTCTAACTGCCCAAACAATCCTCCAACAATTGTGGCTTCCCTTTCTACACAAGTCTGACCCTCCTACACTCCAACATAGAGGTCATGGCTCTCTTGTGGCTATCTAAACTGAGCTCGACCTCTCTGTAATACTACAGGAAGTTTGCGACCCATCAAACAAAGGATCTGCCACACAAAACCCTACACAATACTGCCTAGAATTACTCCAAACAAGCTCGACCCCAGCATCTGATCATCATGGCCCTCAAACAGTCACAAAGAGGTGCTTCAACAGCTCTCTTCTTCCTTCGTTAAGGTCTACCCAGATCCGCGGCCCAAACAATCACAAGAATATGTTCATCTTCCTCCTTGCTTGGTCTTGTAGGGTTGCTACCAAATTCATATGATGAATTGCTATTTAATGATGCACTTGGATGTGTCTCAAATGCCTCACACTTCACTTCTATTTATACCTTTCCATGTAGCTCCATCAAACTACCCATGTGGCACACATAAACCTCAAGCCGACCTGACCTGTATGCCATATTAAACTACAACCACACATAGAATTTAATATCTCATCATAGACACCTCAGATTTGAGTGATTTTTGTTGCCCCTTTCTCCTCTAAGGGTCCTCTAACACCTCCATGTGTCAAATCACTCAAATGCCTCGTGGTTTCACACCCACCAGCTTGGGTGCAAAGCCCACATCTTGAGTTCCAAGCCCACAAAGTACTTTTGTGGTGCTCCAACCTCCAAACCCCAAACCCTAGGGCTTGGAGTAGCTCCCAAGCTACCAAATCTCAACACTTCTCATAGAAGCAATCATTAGAATATGCAGTAGAAAGATTTGTGTCATTTAGACCAACACAACACCCAAAAGTGTTCTTTCTTTATTTAATACATCCAGTCCAAATAGAGTAGGCAATTCCATGCATCAGGTGGTTCAAATAATCAACCAAGTCAACAATAAATTATTGTAGCTTCTTCAAATTTTTCATCAAGCAAGTGTTTGTGGACTCACAGTCCATCATGCCACAACCATAGCAAGGATTTCACCGGTCTTGTGCCACACTTTCAATCTTACAAATCATCTCCCTTTTACACTAAAGAGGTCCTCAACCCTTGTCAAAAACATAGCATCAATATATAGCAAAAGAATCATGGGCTCATCTTCAACATATTTACATCGACATCGCTCTTCAAAACTTCTAGCCATATTCATCTTGGAAGTCACATAGATCAGAAACATGCTTCAATCAAGATGATCTCGTTTGTTCCCTCTGAGTCGAAAGCCCATCTAATCACAAGTCTTCGTGTCACTTTGTTCTTCCATCTTTTCAATGATTGCTACAACGTTAACATACTTCATCATGTATCTACAATCGTCACTAGGAGACCATGGAAGAACGAATGCAACCAAGCAAGGCATACAAAGACAAGAGACTCGTAATGAAACAATAATAGAAACAATCAAGAAGGTACTTATCTCTTGAGAATATGTCAACTCCCTCTTGATCTTATTGTTCTTGGGTCCAGTCAACCTTGTTCAACTCATCAAGGAGTTAATCTCGTCCACATCATCATCAAGGAGTCCATATCATCATCAAAGAGTTGACCTTGTTCATATCATCATCAACAATTCCACATCATCAACAAGGAGTTGACCTCGTTCACATCATCATCAATGATTATACATCATAATCATGAAGTGCACATCATCAAGGATTCCACATCATCAAGGAATCCACATTATCAACAAGGAGTTGACCTCATTCACATCATCATCAATGAGTGCACATCATCATCAAGAAGTCCACATCATTAGTAACGATTTTAAAATAAAACAAAGTACAATATACTTTTCTTTTGAGAACTCTCTCTTAATCTTTAGCCTTCTTGCATCCAACCTATAAATCAACCTTATCATCAAGATGTCAAATCTTCTAGGATCTAGGGTTTCTTCTTCTATTAAGCGGAAGCAATCAATCCACAAGCCCAAGGCTTTCTTCACCAACCCCTACCTAGAGTTTGAAAACCTTGTTCAAAACTCTACAAAATGGTCAAAACATCTAGTCTACCAAGCCATAGAATTTTCAAATTTTTAATATTTGACTACGGTTTCATAAACCCTAGATATTCAACGCTCATTATCTAGAAACCCTTCAATAAAATCATCAGCAATAACAGCCTGAAGTTCAATATTTATGCAAATCCTTAGAATCAAAATGCCTTAAGTCAATTTTATGATTTTGACTTGATATTCAGATCTAGTCTTACCTAGTTGTTCTTATGAATCATGGATCATTTGCAGAACTTTCAACATATGTATGACTTCCTTTTGATTCTTTAAGAGATCTTCCAAATCAGTCAGGGTGATTCTTTCGAAATGAATGTCGCCCTTCTATGTATAGAACAGAGCTTATAATCTATTAAAGACAAGGTCAACCTTCCAATTTTGTTTATTTTCAAACAACCAACAATTCAGAACTCAAGTCTTGGAGCTCATCTTTTGCTTTTCAGAAAACTGCATTCAGGTTTTCAAACATACTTACATTCTTTTTCAACTTCATTATTTTCAACATCAGCAAACCTAGGGTTTCACAAACCTTGGGGCTTTCTTGTTCAAACCCTTGCTAGGGTTTTCAAATCCTTCTAAACCATAGATTTAGCAAGCTCATCAAGATTCCATCTTTGATCAAACTTCGAGATCATGATATGTTAGCTTTACTTAGTGGAGGGTGTAACCTTGACCTCCCTGTATTATTTCCAACTTTCAAAGCTACCTACTTCAAGAAATTATTTTATCACAATGCCAATAGATTAGATAGGTTGCCTTTGTGATAGATTTCAACATTTAGGTCAAATATTCATGCCAGCACTTATCAAGAGAGACATAGGCCTTCAAGACAAGTGCCATTTTTAAACTTACCAGACCTAAAAAAAATTCCAACCCTGGTTCTATCAAGAGATTTCAAAGCAATGTCTTGACATCAATTTAGAATCAGAGGAGCATGACTTTCAAAAATATATATAATAGATTTTCCAGGTGACATGGTCTTGAATCCTGGGACTTATGAGGGTCAGCTTCAGATCACTTAAGTCGACCTTATTCAATGTATGACATCCTTCTTTTATGTATAGAGAAGTTTCGCTTTCAACATATATAAGAGATAATCCTTCAAAGATAGAGATAAGAGTGCCTCGGACTTTGCATTGTTCACTGGGCTATCTGGAGCCACAGATCCGCACTTAATGGAGCCTCAAATCTACCTCAAGAATATTTCTCACATGCCTCAGGAACACCTTCGATCTCAAACAAGTGCGAGCTACTTTTTCCATCTTTGTTTGTAATTTCACAACGCTTTAAGGCATGATCCCTCCAAAGGCCATGTGATATGTTAAAACTTCATAGTTGTCTTCAGAACGAGATCTTAATTTCACATTTACACAATGAATGAAAAACTTATCTCAGGGAGGTCGGACTTGTCACCATAGACCATAACGAAAATTTGATGACATAGTGATGCCACAGGACTTGAATAAGTAATGGAGATAAAGAGCCTAGACTTATATATATATAATGAGCAACTGATTTTCATAGGGACCATGAGATAACATACCATAAGAAATTCAAATCAATTCGTAGATTTTGATAGGGCTCAAACTTTCGATCATATCTCAGAGTAATGTGCTTCATAGAGTTTGCATGGTGTCATAGGTATATGGTCTCAGACTTTTGTGTCTTTCCATTGTGGTAAAGTGCTTCAGGTTTGCATGAATTTCACAGAGAGTGAGAGCCTCATGAGCTTGCATGAACTATTACAGAATTCAGACTAGGAGGATTCAGATTCAACACAGAACTGGCTCAGCATTTTACAGACTTCGGTCTCCACTGAGGCTTGGACATATGCATAAGACTCGGATCAATTGCAGACTCGGATCATGCCTTGGATCGTTAATACAGATCATCTCATTTGTAGAGGAGTAATATCACAGAGATAATCACTATAACTTAGCTAGGTCTGCAAACAGTTGTGGTCCGCAAACTTCCATAGGTGTCTCAGATCTGCAAGGTAGCTTGTATAACAGAGATGAACAGAGCCACAGAAAGGCTCGCTCGCATACCACAGAGAGTAAGATGCCACGAGAGTTAGCATAAGGGATGCCACAACGCATGTCACAGAGGTTGCATTTCCACGAAGAATCAATACCTCAGGAATGCTCACACAACAGACAATAAGCTCGCGTATGTCCACAGAGAGGCTCACAAGAAAAGGGAAATAGTATTACATACCTTAGATGATGTTCAATCCTTTATCACAATTGTCATTACATGTTCAGACCTTTGTTTTCAAGTGTCATTGCAGATTTTTACTTCTTCACTTGATTCGTATCCCCAGAATTTGCCATAAATTCGTCCTTCTCTTCAACCTAGCTCAGATACCATGCTGAGATTTCTAGGGCAAAAGCTAGAATAATTTTTTCTTCATCATGATAACTACTTCTAATGATCAGTTAGCATCAATTACATATCCAATATCATTAAGCAATTATACCGAAGAAAAACTCAAGCAATAAACATGAAAGAGCAGTAAAATAACCATGAGACAATGAGACATGAGAAACGGAAATTAGACTTGAAGCCAAGGCAAAACCCACAAGGGGAAAACCCAGAAAAGTCTTTCCTTATGAGAGGGAGAGAGTTCAACTCATCATTACAACATAAACAATCATATCAAGATAATATCCAAACCAGTGACCAAGAACTAGATGAAGTGCCAAGCCCTCCTCCTATGACTTTCGGCCCCCTCCTTTCTTCGCTCAAACAGAGCTCGTGATAAGATAGAAAGATGTATCAAACGAGGAGAGGTCTCCTTTATATAGTCTTCAAATGGGGTCAAATGGGTGCCTCCAAGGGGCCCAGCCCACTTAAAGAGGTCAACTTGAGCAATTGTTGGAGGCAAAATATAGATTTAAATTTTCCAATTTCTTCATGATGAAAATATCAACCATGGCCACCATATTTCCAACACATTTTGAAGGTAAGAGAGGCATTGGCTAGCATGGTATCAAGTGAATCATGGTAGATATTAAAGGACAAGGCTATAACTGCAGCTAATAGGGAAGATTTTCAAGAGGTGGAGGACATTGTTCTTGATGCTCAGTTTTGGGCAAGTGTGAAGAACTGCCAAGCCCATTTATAACATGATTCGTTTTGCAAATACAGATGCGTCGATGATACGGAAGATGTATGAGCAGATGGATAGCATGCTAGGGCAAATCAAAGATATTGTTCAACTGAAATATCCCATCTTGTATGATCATATTCACAAACATGAGTTCAAAAGCTGGGATAATCTTAATGTTCCACTCCATTCCTTGGCATATGTTCTTATGCCAAAATACTACTCTCCATCTTGGTTGGCCAAACCTACACCTGGGGGTGGGGTTAGGAGAAAACCCCATACAAATCCAAAGGTACAAAATGGGTATATGTTAGCATTAGACAAGTCAGTCCCTGGCGAGGAGGAGTGTGCTAGATTGTGTGGATAATTAAGCAAATACTTCAATCAAACTGGAGTGTTTGGTTCTTTGCATGCAATTGTTGATAGAGATAGAATGGATCATGTTGAATGATGGAACATGTATGACTCCATGGGACCTTTGGCAAAATTGGCAGTTAAAGTGCTTTCATAGGTGGCTAATACTTCTTTTCAATAGAGGTGTTGGAGCACCTATAGCTTCATCCACAATGTCAAAAGAAATTGCCTCAATGAGAGTTGGGCAGAAAGCTTAGTTTATGTACACTACAAATTGAGGTTGTTGACAAATTATTGTGAGTGGGCTCGATTTGATAGAGCATATATCACTTGGGACAACCTAGAGGAGGGAAATTTGGAGGATGGAGCCTTACATTTAGAACAAATGGAAGAACAACTTTTGAACGATGAGGACGAAGCAGCAACAACAGCATCAACAGCCATGCCACCCGCATCATCCACTAGCAATGCTCAAGTTGCACCATCTTTTCCACCACCTCCATCTGCAGCCTCACATGGAGGTCATGTGCCTTCTGGTTTTGGACGTTGTTGTCCGACTATGCGGGAGGAGGTTCCCATTGCTCATAGATCATGGGAAAAGATTAGTAGATAATAGATTTACTTCTCTTTTCTAGTTTCTGGTACTTTTTATAACTATTGTCTCTTTCAGAATTTTATGGCATTTTTTGTAAATGATATATGACAATTTAAGTTTGAAGTTTGAAGTAGGCAATTATAACTCATTGATAATGAATTATGAATATGATGCTTCGTGAAAGTTGAAACGTTTCATTTCATATTTGTATTCTTTGTTATAGTTTGGTAACGGTTACAAGTACAACTTTAGTGACGACAAATGTTATATATTGAATTTTGAAGCTTTGAAACTTTTAGATTGATGAGAATCAAGATGTTGTAACTTGTGGACCTGTGGTTGATGAAGATTATAACTACTAGATGATTGATGTTATATAGTTTAATCCATGTTTTTTATGATTTTTATAACTAATTCATCATTGTACATTTATTTGTTGACATATATACATCAAAATATATAAAAATACATATTATATAAAAATCGCTCCTGACCCGGAAACTTCTGAAAATTGTCACTCCCCACTCCCCTCCTGCTTCCAAGCAGCATAGGCTGAGAGAAAAAAGTTAGCAGAGGAAGGAGAGTACAACAAGTACATGAGCAAGGACAAATAGTATGAATTTCAAGGTACCCTCTAGCAAACTGCCATTATACTAGCACGAATTTTTAGGGCAGTAATTGCAGCGCTGCTATTGTGCTCAGAGAAAAAAGTC
Organism: Pinus albicaulis; assembly: GCA_034641835.2. Lineage (NCBI taxonomy): Eukaryota > Viridiplantae > Streptophyta > Pinopsida > Pinales > Pinaceae > Pinus > Pinus albicaulis. The sequence goes on from CM076578.1 coordinate 568,452,588, forward strand.
TCAGGCACAAAATTCAAGGTACTGCTGCACAAATTTTGAGAAGTTTTGGGCATGATTTTCAAGGATCTGACAGAGCTGTCAGAGCTACTACAGAAGCATGAGAATCAAGAAAGTCTGGGCATAAATTTGACAAGTTATTTGCCACGAGATTTGAGGGGATTGACCGAAGCATTTATTGTTGTCAAACAGTACTGAAGTTGGCACAAATTTCTAAGCAAGAGGGCATTGAAAACGAGGAGCAGCTATAGCACAGTGTCCAAGGAATTCAAGGCTTGAATTCAGGGAAATAAGCTCATTGTGCTTAATGTGTCATTAACTGTTGTAATAAATTCTCTGATTATAAATAAAATAGTCCTCTCTCTCACTGATTTTCCCTCTGGGGTTTTTCCAGGGTCATTGAACCAAAAAATCATAGTGTTAAAATTTGTGTGCCTAATGTCTTTATTCTCAGTGAAAGTGAAAGAGTAGAGTAGGCTTATGTGTTTCATGCTTTAGAAAATATTCATGTTTAAAAACAGCAGCATAAATCTATGTTGGGTTGGGCATTAAACTTATGTGATTCCTAAAACTGAAACCAGGCTGGGCCTACAATTTTCTACATAATCTTCCAAAGGTCATGCTTCGGGCCTAGATGAAGGAGGTGAGAGAAGCACATCAACGGCATTGTCAAGCTTGTCTAAAGGCCTTTTCTTATTGCATGTGAAGCAATTCCTTCCCATGGCCCTTGGATTTGTGTGAAAAAACTAGTTGTGTTATCCTAGTAGTTCAAGGATTTTTCAGCTATGCAAAATATACAATTCTCCTGTCTTATTTAGGTAGAGTTTCATGGCTTTCCCATGTAAATTTAGCCAATCCATGATCATATTTTGAAGCACCTACACAGTTTTATATGCTACAAACCTAAGAGGTTCTCTAACCTTCACCTTCAAAAGAGAACTTGTCTTCAAGTTAGTTTGATTTTTCAGCTAAATAGAATGCACAACTCTCTTGTCCTATTTAGGTAGACTTGCAAAGTTGCATGGCTTGCCCATATGATTTTGGTCATCCCTTGACTATATTTCAAAGCCCCTACACAGTGTCATCTACTACAAAGCTGAGAGGTCCTTTAACCCTAGCTTTCAAAAGAAAATTTGTATTAAAGTTGATCTTCCCAAACATCTCAAGGATTTCATGATGATCCATATTGGGGATAAGATGTTTAAACGACTTGTTATAACTTACGTGTGTCAACTTGCCTAACACATGCTTTAGAGGTCAATATCTAGAACATATTAAGATGAAATATCACCCCTTGATGGGCAAGCCTAACCTGACTCGAACCAAGTCAATAAGAGACCTCAAGCTCACTCACCTCCTTGGGTTAGCAATGATATTAATGATGGATGGCGACAATTGGTTTGTAAGAATTCGCAAGCCAACAAAAATGTGGCAACCCAAAAGGATCCAACCAATAGGGATTTCAAACTCAATTATGTCAACCACCAACATATCAATGTCTTCCCCTACAACCAAGGAGCCTTCCCAACCTTCCCAAACTATCACCCTTTATGGTTGTTGCAAGAAGGCATGCTCACCACCCCCCTTTAACTCCTACGAATCCCACAACCTTAAGAATGCCCAAAGGAAACTAAAGCTCCATGCCATGCTCAATTACATTGGTCATGTTCTTCAAGGCTTGTCAACTTCGAATTCTTTCAATGCTCTAGCAAGGCCATGTAATAAAATTGAAGAGGATAATATGGATTGTTACACAAAGTCGATAAAAGTAGTGTCACGAAATATAAGAGGGATTTTTGTGTAGAAAATCCACAAAAGTTTGATCTACTAATATGAACAATATTAAATATAATTTATTTTCATATAAACACAGAATTTCTCTACTAAACTTTGCAGCAGAATAGGAACAAAAAAAAAATCAGTCACACAGTAGCAAACAACAATATTTTTTTTCTAGGGAACCCAATTGGGAAAACCCTCTGTTTGCTTGAGAATTTTATTGAAGAAATTTTAGCAATAGATCTCTTACAAATACAACTTGTTTCAATCTGAAAACAACCTTGTCTTCCTGCCTTGAACCGGGCTTGAAACCCTTGCAAGATTGTTGATCCTTGCCTCCTAAATTTATGCGCACAAGCTTCTCTTGGCACACCTTTCTCTCACAAGCTCCACACATAAACCTGTGCAACCTTCTCACAACCCATGAGCTCTATTGTCTTGTCTCACCAACTCGTGCTCACAAGACAATGTTCAAATTGTGCCTTCCTTCCTCCTTTTAAAGAAATTCAAATGGCTAAGTTTAGTGAGTTTATAATTAAGGAGTTTGCTTTTGTGATTGATTGAGTTAGCATGAGTTAACTACTCATGTAACTCGTCCTATCTCAAATCAAGGACTTGAGACTCAAACACACATTATTTTCCTCAATTAGCTCGCACTAGAAGACTAATAACTCGGCCTTCCACTTTAACACATCAGTTGTCTGCTTCTAAACTTGTCCTGGTTTTTACGAACGATTCCTAAAGTTTAGGAAATCCTCCTAAATTATAGGAAACTAGAGCATGCCAAGGAGAAACTTATTGTGGTTCCTTTGATTAAGGCACAAATCAAGGAACCCCTTCCCGCTATTATTTTCAACATTTTGAACCTTGTAAAAATGTTAAGGTCATAAAAGTTAGGCACATGATTCAGGATTAAGAAATTTTATCCCTAGGGCATTGAAACTTCTGAATTTCTTTTGAAGAGTTCTCCACACGGCCAAATGCAACAATTTTTACTTCCACCCATGATGAGAGAAGTGGAGATGTTGCCACTCTCATCTTTCCCCAATTTGTTGCAGTCGTCATTGACAGGGAGGCATACCCATTTCAAAGGTTAGTCTAGACTCTAGATTATGTGAATATTTACACAATCATGATGCACAAGAAATAGAAAAATGTTGGTGACAACTACTTGATGAACTTCCAAAATCTCATTGACTTGTATAAAGAGATTTTGATATAGTTAATGCTCATGACGATAAGGCATGTTTCTTGTTGGACTCCCTCAATGTGAAAAAGAAGCATGGGTTGTATTGAAAGTCTGACTCAAATTATATGACCCAAAAAAACTTTAGGAGAAATGATTTGGGTGAGTTTCAATTGACCTAGCCTAATTTTCACAAGGTGTAATGAGTAGGTCCTCAAAAGACATTATAGGTCCATGCTCTCAAAACAAAATACTTTGTTTTCTTATTGTGGGGATCGCAATTAATTCAAAGGATGGGAGAGGCCAACGTTGCACGAAGCGGGGATGAAGCAGGGACGTTTTTGGAAGCGGGAACGCAGAAGGGTCATTTTCCAAAAATCTAGGAAGCGAAGCATCTCAGAAGCGTCTACTCTATATATATATCTCTCTCTCTCTCTATATGTATATATATCATATATTTTTTGCACTTATATTCAAAAAAAAATCCCAAATAGCAAATTAGTTGTAGAAGACATGAAAAATGCATATTTTTACATAAATCAAGATAGATATGGCACCCATGGTTCCATTGTACATCAATGATTAATTATTCGAACATCAACCATCTAGATTCCAGCCATTACAAACATACATCAATTTTTTAAGCATATTATAAAACATAAAACATTTAGAAGATAAAATCATCAAACATTCAAGTAACTTATCTAGCAAGTGAGCAATTGTCAACATTAGTCATATCCAAAATTCAAATAATAATGTTTACAAAATAGGCCACTTGGCCACCACCAAGACTCGAGTACACAATGAAGTAGGAGGAGTAAGACAAAAAAGTTCAAATTCACAACAAGCCTACAAGTCTAATCTATGACAAAAGTAGTAAATTGTGAATATATCTACTAATCTCTCCTCCTTCCACCATGAACAGTACGTGGCGGTGGGCCTCCACGTGGTGGCAATGAAGAAGATGGTGGTATGGAAGTTGTGGCACTAAAACTGATGAAGATGAAGTCCCTATTGTTGGTGTTGAAGCATGGAACCTGGGAACCAAGGGACCAGATGGGGGTGGCATCTCAACTCGATCATCTTCATCCTGGATAAGATCATCCTCTAATTACTCTAATCGCAACACTCCATCCTTCAAATTGGGCTCCTCTGGATTTTTGTCCCTAACCTTAAGGTCTTTATTAGTCTTTGCATCATCACAATAATGGGACAACAATCGCAAGTTGTAGTGAGCATAAACCAAGCTCTCTGCCCGGTCTAAATTTAACCTGTTCCTTTTAACATTGTGGATGAAAGAATAAGAGCTCCAACACCTCTCTGCAAAAGAAGTCTTTACCACCTATGATAACACTCGCAATGCCAAATGAAGTGGAGTAGCACCTCCATGCATGTTCCACCACACAAGAGAAGAAAAAGTCTCTCGATCTCTAATCGCATGCATGCTCCCAAATGGACCAATGTTAAGCGTATAGTTGCTCAATTGTTTCCGTACCATGGCAACCTCCTCATCAGGGACTAATTTATCCAATGCTCTCATATAACTAGATAGAACCTCTGGATCTAGATGTGGTTTTCTCCGGCTTCCCCCCCAAGTGTTGGTGTTGAAAGCCATCATGGACAATAGTATTTAGGTGTCAAAACATATGCTAAGGCATGCAATGGAACGTTTAGAATATCCCATTGTTTTTCCACCTTTGCACGAATATAATTGTACAAGGTGATATCTCTTAGGCTCAACAATGTCTTTAATCTGCCCCAACATGCTATCAATTTGCTCATACACCTCGCCGATTATTGGTCGATCTAAATCTCAAAACTTGATCATGTAATAAATTGGTTTGGTGAATTGCAAAACATATTTAATCTGTGACCAAAATAACATGTCAAGAATAGTGTCCTTGCCTACACTAGCCCCATCTCTATCAGTGTTAATTTCCTCCCATGATTCAGAGGTCGCCATATTAGTTAAAGCTTGTCTCGCGTTCACTAGCTGCCTAAAGGTGAGGTAATAACTTGCAAATCTTGTTTTTGCAAGTTTAAGCAACTGCAACTCGGAGTAAGTGCCATAAAAGTAGTTTACCCTTGTATGCCCTATGATAAATTTAATGAGTTGCTTCCCTCTCTTGTAAAGCTCATTAATCCACCCACATTCTTTATGCTTCACAATATCATGCATCAAAAGGTTCAATGTGTGCATCAAGCACCTAGACCAAAAGATGTGTGGATAAGTACACTCAATAACCTTTCCTGCTGCTACAATTTGTTGCATTATCATTGATCACTTGAACCACATTATTAGGACCAACATCTTTGATTGATTGCAATAGGAGATCTGCAATGTTTTGGGAAGTTGCACTGATGGAGGAGGAGTCATGACATGTAATAAATATTGCACCACTAGCAAAAACACCAAGAACATTTATCAAATGTTTGTTTGTCCACCCATCTGATACAATGGATACCCCACAATCAACAAACTCATTTGTAAAACGTGTCAAAGCTCTTTGAACCTTTGCTTTTTCTCTTTCTAATAGCATTGTTCTAGCTTTCTCATAGTTGGGGCTCTTGTATCCTTTTGGGGCTTCACTGATGGCTTTAACCATATCATGCCAATAGGGAGAGCGAAGCACATTGAATGGTACACTGCAAGCATAAAGAAATCGGACTATCTTTCATCCACATCATCCCTCCCAACAACATTCAGGAAATCCCCTATTGTTCTTCTACTTCCAGAGGTTGCAGAAGTACCATGAGGAGATGAGCTACCAAATCTAGCGGTTACACTTGATTCAAACTGAGTTTTTTGTTTCTTGTTTTTTTGTTGTGCAACCTCCTCTATTTGGATGTATTTTCTTTTTTGTTCAATTGAAGCATTTGGGCAAATTTGTAACCCCACGGAACCCTTTTTCTAATCACTATCCAACACCCCACAAATATGCCTCTTCACACGAGTATATGAACCACTATATGGTTTTCCTCCATGACAACCATGAGGGCACAAAAACTTGTAGCTTCCACCACCTTTTCCCCCTTCAAGTTTGGTCACATAGTTCCACAAGGGTGTCAATGCAGCTTTCCCCTCCAATATTTCAATGTTCTCTTCAGGTTCATTTCCCTCCTCTTCAAACCCTTCCACCTCATCATACTTTGGGTCACTCATATGGGGACCACTATCCTCTTGTTCTTCTTCCCTTCTATTCCTACTCCCCCTTGCCATCATGAAAACCAAAAGTGGAATGATACATAGAAGCCAAAATAACACCATCGTGGAATATGAATATAGGTGGTGGGCAACCTACAATTAAATGAGAAAGAAGAAATAATGGGAAAGAGTAGGAGAGAGAGGAGAAAACATACAAAAAACAATGACAAAAAAATGAGGGAGTTTGGGTTTTGCACGTACCTCTTTAGCTCTTGTAGATGGAAGCCCTTCTATACTCCTCTAAGCTCCTCCCCCTTCACTGCTCCTAACTCCTCCTTCTTCACTCCTCCAAGCTCTCCTCAAGTCTCTCTTCTCCAAGCTCTCTTCTCCTCTCTTTCTCCTCTCTTCTCCAAGCTTTCCAAAAATACAAGAGTGAGGAAATGAGAGAAGAACTAGACTTGTATTCCCTTCATTCTTTTCCCTAACCCAAGTTAAACCCACCCCAAACCACAATTAAACAAAAAAATAAAAATAAAAATGTTTTTTGTGAGTCCACGCGGGAACCAGCGCCGGAACCGCATCCCAAGCGTACAGGAACGCGGATCGGGCCGGACGGTTTCCACAGGCCAGGAAACGTCTTTTCCGGCCAAATCTGTGTTTCTGTTTTCCAAGCCCGGATGACCCGCGGATCCGTACAGGTCACAATTCTTGGTTTTGAGCCGAGGGGGACGTTTCATGCAACACTGGGAGAGGCTATTCTTTCATACCATTAACATAACTAATTTCTTGTCCCCTAGGGAGCTATTAAAATGCATATGCCTATAGCCCAATACAATATGACTGTCTCTCACTTGATAAATCAAAGATTCTTGAGTTGCATCAAAAAAATTTAAAATTTTCTTCTAAATAAAGGCAATAAGATGGTTAGATTGAATGGTAAGAGGACGACATTAACTGAACCACCCCTTTCTTGGCAACGCATGGCAAGTAACAACTTAATAGAAAAATTCAAAACACAGTTTGAAAGTACCTCAACTAGGTGAGCCAAAGCCAATGCTTACAAAGCAATCCTTTACTAAAGAGTTGTATGCCTAGATAGCTAAGCTTTAGCATCACTTAATAGTTAATGAAATTTTTAGTGCCAAGGGAACTCAACTTTAACACGGGATTCATTTACTCAAGTTTGGGAATAGGCCAATGACAAAATTTTTCCAAAGAAAACCTTTAAAAGAAAGCTTTGGAGAAACTCTCATCCATCAAAATCCCTAATGCAATGCTACCCTGAGAGAACAACATCAATACAAGAGTTATTTCAGTTACAATATTATGTTTCAAACCCAATACCTTACCAAAGAATATAGGGTGGCCACACAAACCCACATTGAAGAGGTGAGGCCTAGCAAAAGCTTTCAAAAGCTTGAACAAGATCGTTTGACTTACTTAAAGAGAGGAACAATGGGCAATACAATGGAAAGCTTGATTTTTCACAACACATCATCTAGTTCAAAGATACAATGGACCAAGACTGAAACGTTACAAGTAGAGCATCCATGATCAATCTAAATGGAGCGAGTATGCTAGTGGAATTAGCGCAACCACAACACAATACAAAGAGTTTTATTCAATTATACCCAATCTAATAATTATGGCACAACTCAAAACCTTAGCAAATGAAAAGAACATCACATAGATATTGGCGCAAAAGTCTAGGCAATTAATCAATTTTGAATTTCATTACCATTAGAGAGTAACAACATCATAAAGCTAAACCCCATCAAATATGGGCCTTACACTATTACTCAAGTTGTTGGACCAATTTGAACTTGATGTTCCAATACGCCTCAACATTCATGATGTGATTAATGCCAATAATTTGAAATTGTATGAGCCATCACACACATGACATAGCCACATAACATTATTAGAAAACTCCAACCTTTGCTCTTTAAGGATATATGATTTCATGCTAAAACAAGAACCACAAGAAGAAAGCATATTACACCATATAGCATGCTTGGGTGGCCAAAAGTGTTGAAAAGTGTAACTAGGTCGGTCTTCATATTGACTATGTAATTATGTATTTTATGTAAAGAAGAAGACAAAGATAATAAGATGTATATTTTTTGCACTTGCTTCATGGGTTTCATGAGCAAGATCTTATCTTAGGTTAATGAAATTCTTCTTGATGTTCATTTAGGGTTTGTCTTTTGTTTATAAGTATCATTAGAGTCATGCATTTTCAAGACCTTATCAATGAACCTTGTTGAAGAATGGTGTGTAATAACCCTCACCAACGCTGGAAGTCAACCTTTTATGTGCTACAAGTCGGCCTTCAATCTGTTGGATGAGCCGGCCTTAAAGCTATGGGTATGGTCGGCCTCAAGACAATATATCTGTCTCTATATATACCTATATCCTGCGGCACATTCAAATAACAATTCGGTGATCTCTGTAATGAAAGAACTGCGAGCTCTCACTATAAGATAATGTGAATTATATCAGTGAATAAGTGCGGACTCTATCTGTAAGGCAGTGCGGATTACATCAATGAAGAAGTGTAGACTTTATCTGTAAGATAGTGCGGGTTATATCTATGAATAAGCGCGGACAAATACATGTGACAATGCAGTTTATACCTGTGAAGAAGTGCGGACAGCTCTGAAGAGAGATTGCGGATATTCCTGAGGAATTACATAGATACAATGCGGATTTAAGCAAGCAAGTGTGGTCATAATACACAGAAGCTGCAGATAACTTTGTGGCTTACAACGTAGTAAGTCTAGCATAAATACGAAGATGTAAGACAGTGTTCAAGTGTTGAAAGATATAAATCTATTGCGGATTGTTATGATATAAACAACGTGGAAGAATGCGTATCACAGTATAGAAGCTACGGATTGGGTCAAAAGTTCAGATGATATATTGTAATATATATATTGTGTATCTAAAGTCTGATGTGATGCAAGAGTGTGAGAATAGAATCTTCAGTACACGAAAGAAAGCAATATATCTCAAGAAAGTATGAAGCAAGAAGTGTTTAGGCAATTGAAGACTAAATCAAGGAAGACTTAATGAGAGACTGAGTTCTCTAATGATGATGCAGGTCAGTTGATACAGAAGAGAAGGATCAGCGTTGTAAGCATACTATGAAGCATTGACAAGGTCTTGAAGACATTCCTAGGTCAAGGGTATGATTCTTGGTCATGGTACTTGTCATTTGAAGATCTATAAGAAGAATTCTTTGCGGGTTTTCCTCCCCAAGAGGGAGAGGCTTTTCCCTGGCTCTAGGAGCCTAATTGTGTGTCTCGTGCATTTTGATAATTGACTTGATGAAAGACTAACTAAGCTAAAGAATGGAAAGACATAAGTAACTCAAGCAAGCTCACAAGTAATTATCAAGAAGAGAATTTGTAATAATCTCTAGCCCTCCAAATTCTCAACATGGTAATAGAGCTAAGGTGCTAGAAAGGGCATAGAGACACTCAAGGAACAGATTTCATGGATGACATCAAAGCAAGGATTTGATAAAAAGAAAGGTCAGTTTTTCACAGTGAAAGAAATAAGACAGTATTATAAAACCATCTTAAATCTGCCAGCATATCATTGCTATCTCAAAGTATTGCCATCAAAAGCTTCAAGACAAGTTACCTATCATCCTTGATCTTTCAAGGAAGCAGCAGAATATCCTCATCAATCACCATTCAAAGGAAGCGTTAACCATCTTCAAAGTAATCAAGCTGATAGAAGAAGAAAAGCATCTACTCAAGTAAGTATATCTATGACTTTATATGAATCTATTAAAATGTCTCCTTTGCAAAGAAAGAAACAAACTGTTTGGGGTTTCAAACTTTCCATAAAAGACAAGGACAATGAAGTCATGCCAAATTCATGAAGGGAGATATAAGAGCCCAAAGGATTCTTATAGAATCCATAAAAGACTATCATCTCCGATGTACCAAATCTAAAATCATCAAAAGGAGTATATAAGAAATTAGTGGAGCTATTCTCTGTGAGTACTGCAAGAGAGGCAATCTCTCTGATCAATCGCAGGAACCAGGAGAAGACTACAGTGGTGCTAAAAGCTTTATGAGAAGAATGGGGAAATATCACTTCACAATTATACAGGAAGATAGAAGTCACACCATTCCACGATTTAGGTTCTCTATGTAAATAGAGGAAACAAGATTGAAAGCCCAAGCTGTTACAGGATCAAGTGAAGGAATCAAGCCTTTGCAGCCATGTCCGGGAAGAAAGGAAGATTCGGTAAGTTTTGGTCCTCAAAGTAAAAGAAGAAATGTGAACAAAGCATGATGCCTTGAATATGATGAACTTGGGCATTAAAATAGAAATTGTCCTTAATCTGAAAAAGGACAAGAGAAATAGGGAAGAAGCCCATGTCTCTGAAATCAGGAAAGAGCCTGATAAGAAAGAAGAAGCAAAGGATCTCCACTACAATTGAAATCATCTTCTCCTTTAAGTGATTTATGTTGGTTATATGATAGGAAGCAGTGTAGCATCCTGATGAAAGCATGGTAGGAGCTCCTGCTGAATCAGCTCCAGGAAAACCTCTTTGATAACATTACTAATGGAAAGCAGTCATCAAGAGCAAAAGTCATCATGGAAACAGATTTCTGGGATGTGATGACATATTGATGGACCATGCCAAGAGAATGAAGCTCTTCATTCTTGAGAAATTGCTACAGGATGACTCAAGGGAAAAGGGTATGAGGTATGTATATATTTATATGCTAACATTAGATGATGTGAAGTCATGTCATATGGTTGCAGGTAATAAACTTCTGTATTTAGAAGTATGATCTATGGAGAAGTATCTCTCAGTGCACAGACAAATGAAATCAACATAATATGTCCTCATGGAATATGAGGTGGTTGTATATGAACGAGAAACTAGAAAGGTTGCAAGTTCCTGGGAATGGAGAATGTGCAAAAAGGAAGAGATCATGAAATGCAACCATGTCAAGAGGTAGTTATCATCCAGAAGCCAAGAAGATGTGACTAGGAGATCTCCTGGGAGGATATGTAGACTCTGATAGAAGTCTGGTAAATAAGAAGACCCTTGACAAAACATATCATTAGGAGATGTGTCAATCTGTATGAAGGATGTCGATGCCTACAAGAAGATGTCATGCTGAAAGATCATCACTAAGGTAACTTTTGTTCTAAAAGTTCATATGTATATGTTTATCTGGATGAATTTGTGCAAGGCTGCTAATCATAAGAAAGGATGTATGATCCTTGGGGATGATTCGAAGGAAAGCAACATGGCATAACGGTGGACCAGATGAGGAAGACTAATGAATCACTTTCTGATAGTGGACATGACTCGTGACTGAAAGTGATGGATGATTTGTGCCCTATGAAGCCAAAAGGTGAAGATTCCTCAATATTGAAATTCATGACATCGAGGGGAGGAACTCTTCATGAGTAGCTGGATTACTACTGCAGGACCCTGGTTGATGAGGAGCCTGGTGGTAAGTTTCTTGCTTGGAAGAAACTTGAAGTCTGTCATACCTGTGTTGAGAGGGAGTGACATATGTGATTCTCTATTACATGTGTCATGCACTAGCCCAAGACTAACAGCCGTAAGTCTTAGTGAAGGCCATGTGAAGAGAATGGATAGACACATCATTTTGGTCTTCACCTGGAAGACAGAATGGAGGATTGGGTAATCATCTGGCATTCGATACTCTTTGAGAATGAGATAGGGCATTCAAGATAATAGTAGTTGTGGATCGATATTCTTTGAGGGCTGGCTACCCAAGAGAAGAATAGTCCAAGAAGGTCATACTTTGGGAACACCTAGGTGGGGTATGTACCTTGGAGAGACAATGACTATGGTGTCTATTAGTCATGTGTCTCGCCAGCATTGTAGCCCATTGTCTCATTGAGAGATGGGGCTGTTAGTCAAGGCTTTGCACTAAGACAATGCTAGTTGATATGATGCTATACAGATGCGATTACCAATTCAATTCTTCTTATGAGATTCTTCAGTTTGAAAGTGACCATGTACCTGTATGAATACCTCCCTAGTTAAGAGGGAGTGTTGAAAAGTGTAACTAGGTCGGTCTTCATATTGACTATGTAATTATGTATTTTATGTAAAGAAGAAGACAAAGATAATAAGATATATATTTGTTGCACTTGTTTCACGGGTTTCATGAGCAAGATCTTATCTTAGGTTAATGAACTTCTTCTTGATGTTCATTTAGGGTTTGTCTTCTGTTTATAAGTATAATTAGAGTCATGCATATTCAAGACCTTGTCAATGAACCTTGTTGAAGAATGGTGTGTAATAACCCTCACCAACGCTGGAAGTCAACCTTTTATGTGCTACAAGTCGGCCTTCAATCTGTTGGATGAGTTGGCCTTAAAGCTATGGGTATGGTCGGCCTCAAGACAATATATCTGTCTCTATATATACCTATATCATGCAGCACATTCAAATAACAATTCGGTGATCTCTATACTGAAAGAACTGTGGGCTCTCACTATAAGATAATGTGAATTATATCAGTGAATAAGTGCGGACTCTATCTGTAAGGGAGTGCGGATTACATCAATGAAGAAGTGCAGACTTTATCTGTAAGATAGTGTGGGTTATATCTATGAATAAGCGCAGACAAATACATGTGACAATGCAGTTTATACCTATGAAGAAGTGCAGACAGCTCTGAAGAGAGATTACGGATATTCCTGAGGAATTACAGAGATACAATGCGGATTTAAGCAAGCAACTGTGGTCATAATACACAGAAGTTGCAGATAACTTTGTGGCTTGATAGCGTGGTAAGTTTGGCATAAATACGAAGATGTAAGACAGTGTTCAAGTGTTGAAAGATATAAATATATTGCGGATTGCTATGATATAAACAGCGTGGAAGAATGCGTATCACAGTATAGAAGCTGCGGATTGGGTCAAAAGTTCAAATGATATATTGTAATATATATATTGTGTATCTAAGGTCTGATGTGATGCAAGATTGTGAGAATAGAATCTTCAGTACACGAAAGAAAGCAATATATCTAAAGAGAGTATGAAGAAAGAAGTGTTTAGGCAATTGAAGACTAAATCAAGGAAGACTTAATGAGAGACCGAGTTCTCTAATGATGATGCAGGTCAGTTGATACAAAAGAGATGGATCAGCGTTGTAAGCATACTATGAAGCATTGACAAGGTCTTGAAGGCATTCCTAGGTCAAGGGTCTGAGTCTTGGTCATGGTACTTGTCATTTGAAGAACTATAAGAAGAATTCTTTGCAGGTTTTCCTCTCCAAGAGGGAGAGGTTTTGCCCTGGCTCTAGGAGCCTAAATGTGTGTCTCGTGCATTTTGATAATTGACTTGATGAAAGACTAACTAAGCTAAAGAATGGAAAGACATAAGTAACTCAAGCAATCTCACAAGTAATTATCAAGAAGAGAATTTGTAATAATCTCTAGCCCTCCAAATTCTTAACAAAAAGGGTAGCTTGCCCTCATAATCACATCCCCTATCTTCAATGGCAATTGGTGACACTTTCTTCTTATGTAATGAGAAACATATGCGCTCTCAATACAGGTTTTCTTTTATTTTCCTTTTTTTCTTAAGTTCTCACTGTCAAAATTATATTTCAGTTACTAGTTATTATTCTTTTATCTTCACAGGTTATTTGTCTTATGTAAATTAGCTTAAGGCAAATACTGAATAAAAACACAACTACAATTTCACCAAAAAATTAATGACAAGAACCAATGTTTTAAAAAACGGTCAAGCCAACTCAGAATCGGCCAAGTTTACCGAGCCAGAACCCCGATCGGGCCAGCTCAGCAAAAAATGGACCAAAGGCCAATTTGTTACCGAATCGGCCGAGCCGGAGTTAAACCGGCCGAGCCAGTCAAAGTCAGTCGTTGCTCAAAAAGTGAGTTAAGCGAACCTCAAAATTAGTTTAAATTTGGTTTTAGGGTTTTGGTATGCCCTTCTAACCTCTCCCAAGCCTATAAAAACTACCCATCCCCTCTCATTTCCTCACAGCGATCTCATTGCATTTGTGTGAGCATTTGTGAGGAAGTTTTGAAGAGTTGTGGATTTGGTTTTTGGAGCAACAGTGAGGAGTCTCTTGGGCAATCATTGGAGCAACAGTGAGAAGCTTCTTGGGAAGTCATTGGAGCAGCATTGAGGAGTTGGTTTGTTGGAGCAACATTGAGAAGTCTAGAGCCTAGAGGTTTTTTTTTCACTTCTAAAATGCATGGTTTTGAAAATCGCAATTAAATCGCGATAAATTGAAAAAATCGCGATTTTTTGAACAAAACGATATTATCGGCGATTTTTTGGGCGATTTTTTGGATTTGAAAAAATCGCCAAAAAATCGCGATTTTTTTGGTAAAAATCATGGGCCCATCAAACAGCAACCCTATAAGTTCAAAAATCAATTTTTTTTTGGTCATTTTTGCAACCCTCTCATTTTCATTTTTTGGAAAAAATCGCGATTTTTTGGGTAAAAATCGTGGGCCCATCAAACAGCAACCCTATAAGTTCAAAAATCAATTTTTTTTTGTCATTTTTGCAGCCCTCTCATTTTCCTGACACACCCTTTTGGCAGTTAATGGTAATGTTAAATTCTTAAAGTAAAAGTAAATCACTTTTACTTAAATTTTTAACATTACCATGAAATGACTCAGGATGTTTAAGAGTGGTTTCGACCTCATTGGATTTCATATGGAGAAACTAGAATTTTAGATTTCACTCAAAATTCAGCAGACTTAATGGTTTTCAAGGTTTCATGGTTTGGGGATTTGCATTGTTTCCATTTGATTCTATTATGTGTAAGGGTATGAGATTGGCATTTGATCAAGAGCATGAAGTCCTTTAAGAACCTTGATGTTGGTGGCATTGATTGTTGAACTTTGTTGACGTTGGTGATATTGATTGTTGAACTCCCCTACCGTGGCCTTAACAAGAATGTACCCTTCACTCAAAGGAAAACAACTGGTTAGGCGTGTTAATCTTTTTCTACTGCATTTTAAGGTTGAGGAGATGAACCCTTCACTCAAACCAAAATCATTGGTTAGGCATGTTAAACTTTTTCAATTTCTATCATGTTATAAGGTTGAGCAATCCAAGTCTGAAAACTTTGAGCTAGATGATGTTTATGTATCTCTTGTTGATGATCCCATTTCTAGTAGCGATGAATCAATGATGAGTTTCATGAGGAGGAGGAGGAGGAGCAACAGCAGGAGGAGGAGGTGACACCACCTACCCTTGCTACCGGTAGAGGACGTGGTCTGCCTCCTTTAGCTCCTGGTGCTTCAGGATCTGGAGCACAACAGAGTCCATTGCCAGCCCCGCCAGCTTCTTCGTCTAGAGGAAAAGCTGTTACATTTTCTCGCAAGAGGGGCAGAGGAAATCAGTAGTATAGGTTATTTGGTGCATTCCTTTGTATATAACATTATGACTCATGATATGAGATACATTATTATATTTTTTGTTGATATTTTGAGGTTGAGTTGAGACTCAGGACATGAGTCACTATTATGTGTGATGTAGCACTAGACATGATATTACACATCTTATATATTAGTTTTTTTTCATATTTATGTGTCAATGCATTTATTTTATGTTGTGGGTGTTTTAGATATTAAAAAAATTGAAAAAAAAATGAATATTTTTGTATGTGCCGATTTTTTCCTGATTTTTATCGATTTTTTTCCCGATTTTTACGATTTTTTCCCCTCGCCGATTTAATCCCAATCACGATTTTCAAAACATTGCTAAAATGTGCCTTTGCTTTTTTTTTCTTTTTTGCAAATCTGGAAATTGAAAAAGGAATTTTTTGTGAAAGAAATGAACATTGAAGAGTTTTTCTTTTTCAAATTTTTTCCTTTCATTTCCAAGTCCAAAATTGCTCCTAAAATGAAAGATGTTGCTTGGGCATTTGCTGAGATGATTGATAATCAAATGCATTGCAAATTTTGTCATAGAAAAATTAAGGGAGGTGGAGGGGGCATTCATAGGCTGAAACAACACTTGGCTGGTGTTAGAGGCCAAATTACTCCATGTGAAGCACCAGCAGAACAAATTGGGGATATTAGGAAGGAGTTGCTAAATAAATTTGAGAAGTTTGAGGAAGAAAAATCTAGGCAAAAAGAAATAGAGGTTGAAATTGGGAGGAAGAGGAATATAAAACACATGATGGCTTCCAACCCCAATTTCGATTAGGAGGGCTCTTCATCTATCCCTTGCATTAATGCATCCAACCCCTTTCACTATGTTCCTCACTCTTTGGAGTCTATTCAAGAAACAAGTAAGGGTACAATTAAAAAGAACGGTGATATCAGAAGTTATTTCACACCCTCCTCTCCCTTTGATAGTGCACATGGTCCTCAAGCTAATAGAGGTCAAATGCAACCCACTTTAGATCACCATTGGAAGAAAGAATTGAGAGAAATTGCTTGTGATTACATAGCTAGAGGTTGTATGATGTTCATATCCCCTTCAAAGCTTCTCATTCACCATATTATGAACCTATGTTTGATGCCATATTTGTTGTTGGAAAGGGCTTCAAAGGCCCTACTATGCATGATTTAAGGGGGTCTCTTTTGCAAAAAGAGGTTTTGTCCATTGATGAATATTTGAGAGATTTCAAAAGCTCATGGGCAAAAACAGGATGTACCATCATGTCAGATGGATGGACTGATTAGAGGAACTGTACCATCATAAACTTTCTTATCTTTTTCCCATAGGGAACCATGTTTCTAAGATCAGCTGATGCATCTGATAGGGTGAAAGATGCACACTTGTTGTTTCAGCTTTTGGAAGAGGTTGTTGAAGAGGTGGGGGTGGCTAATGTTGTTCAAATCATCACAGATAATGCCTCTAACTCTGTTCTTGCTAGTAAAATGTTAGAGGAAAAACACAAAACCATCTTTTGGACCCCATGTGTTGCACATTGCATAGACTCACGCTTGAGGATACTGGTAAAATAGATTGGATCAAGAACACTGTAGAGCATGCCAAAAGCATAACAAAATATATTTACAATCACTCATGGATTTTGAACCTGCCGAGAAAACACACAGGGGGCGAGGATATTATTAGGCCTTCCATCACTAGATTTGCAACTCATTTTTTGACATTGCAATCTATGCTTTCCCAACATAGAAACCTGCAAAGGGTGCTTTCCAGTGATGAATGGAATGAATGTCAATGGTCTTGCAAACAGGATGGAAAAGATGTGAAAAAGAAAGTTAATGAAAAATATTTTGGAAAAAGGCAACAGAGATTGTAAAGGTTGTTGAGCCACTGGTTAAGGTGTTGCGGTTGGTGGATGGGGAAATATTGGCTATGGGCTTCATTTATGAGGCTATGGATCAAGCAAAGGAGCAAATAAAGGCAACATACAAGGAAAGAGTGGCTAAGTATGGTCCCATTTGGGAAATCATTGATCAAAGATGGAACAATCAACTCCATCACCCTATACATGCAGCTGGGTATTTCTAAACCCAAGGTATCATTATAAAGATCTGGAGGCAGGAGCTTTGACTGGGGAGGTTAGAGATGGATTGCTTGACTGCATTGATCGCATGGTCCCTAAGGAGACTGACCAGTTGGAGATACACCATCAAATCACTTGTTTCACAGAGCCACATGTACCTTTGGCAAGAACCTAGCAAGGATTGCAAGGGAACCAGATGAGCCAGTTAAACAAAGAATTTCAATTTTCAAATTCTTATTTTGTTAAATTTTTTATAATTTGAAAGTTGGATATAATTTGTTGAGCTAACTCATTACATGTAATATCCCAAATGGAAATAAACAGCAATACAAGCACATAAACAAAGACATGCAGCAACTAGAGACAAATCATAAGGAAAACAAACAACATGGAGAACGCTGAGCCATTTTATTAATTCTGAGAAATGGAAATGAGTACAGAGGTGATCAGAATGATGGCACTTCGGCTTGCACTAGGCAAGCGTAGAAAGACTCTCAGGAAATGACCCGGAATGGCTGCTCCCTCTGGACTGCGTTATCTCCAAAGTTGTTGGTACTACTACTGTGTTGCTGCTATTGCTGGAATGAACTGAATCTTTGGGGCTGCTCCCCACCTCGAAAAATTCTAAAACTTCAGGAATGGCCTGAACTCCCAAAACCCAGAAAAGCCAAGAAAGCTTTTTAGAATGGCCGACCCCCGAAAATGGCTCCCTTGAGGCACTACTCTGTTCCTCAAGGAGGGACGCTGGCTCTGAATGACCTGCTCCAAATAATGGCCCCTGACTCCACCAAAATGCTGGAATAGGGAAGGGTTGGTCCCTTACCCACTATCCCTAGCTGAATCCACCAACAAATCCCCAATCCGGAACCACCTCCTCTCAAGACTGCATCCTCCCTCTCACTGACTGCGTTGTCTCTCTGAGTGGATGCTCCTCCTGTGGTAGCTGCAACTCTCTCCGGCAAAACAAGGGTGAAACTCCTCACCCAAGCAGGCACTCGAAGTCCCCCAGGGCTGAGGTTGGGATCTCCGAGCGAGACACCCGATGTACTGAACAATACGTGCAGACTTTGCTAAACAGCAAGCGTGCTCAATATCAGAAGACAAATCGCAAAGATGCATAATCAGAATGAATGAGAATGAGGAGACCCTTCTTTTATGCTTGGTGAGCCTTTCCCTCACCTAGGCCCCACCAATCTCTGCGTTGTCCCCCTTAGCCCACGCTGTCCAACTCACTCTGCGCTGGCTTGGCCCCACGCTGTCTACGCTGCTCCTTTTCCTACGCTGCCACTTGACCACTAGGCCCCACGTTGCCAAATAGACATGTCTCATAAGTGACTTTAGGAAATACTTTTTATCCTAAGTGTGAGCTAAGTGTCCCCTTCACCCACTTTATTTATATTTTAACTTTATAAAGGCAAAATAGTCAAAATTAATATTTCCAATTAGCTATTGCTAATTGGGAATATTACAGCCTCCCCCAGTAAATCGTTGCTTGTCCTCAAGCAACTATAATGATGGATGCTGCAGAATCTTCTCACTCTCCCAGGTGGCATCCTCATCCGGTATATTCCTCCATCTCACTAGGTACTCCCTGACTGTCTTGCTCCGTACCTGCCTCTCCCTAGTGTCAATAATGGCCTCTGGCTGTAGCACCAAATGCCCCTCATCATCTGTGGGCGAAAGCTCCTCTGTTGCAGTCACCTGCTGCCCCAGTGCCTTCTTCAGGCATGATACGTGAAAAACGTTGTGAATCTTGCTATCCGTGGGTAGCTCACTCATATGCAACCTGTCCCACTCTGCGTATCACCTGGTAAGGTCCATAGAAGCGTGGCTTGAGCTTCTCAGCCCCCTTCTGCTTCAGCGTGGACTACCGATATGGCTGCAAGCGTAGGTAGACCAAGTCCCCTACCTCAAACTGCCTCTCAACTCGTCCCCTGTCGGCGTACAACTTCTGCTGGTTCTGCGCTATAGCCATGTTATCCTTGAGAGCTAGGAGTATATCCTGACTCTCTTTGATCCAATCCTTGGCTCTAGGAGCCTTGCTAGCACCGAACATCATGTCAGCAAAAGATAAAGCATGATATCCATATAATGCATAAAACGGAGACATACCAATGGACATATGATGAGTGTTGTTGTAGCAGTACTCCCCCAAGTGCAACCATCTCAACCATGCCTTCTGTTGCCCGCTGACATAGTTACGCAAGTAGCCCTCCAGCCACTTGTTCACTATCTCGGTCTGTCCATCCATCTGGGGGTGGTAGCTAGTACTCGGAGTCAACTCAGTGCTCACCGAACGGAAAAGCTCTTGCCAAAATCCGCCCATGAAGCGGCTGTCCCTGTCATTGACAATGGTCTTTGGGAGACCATGCAATCTGAAAATGTCCCTAAAGAACAACTCTGCTACCTGTGCTGCAGTGTAATGTGCCGATATGGCGAAAAAATGAGCATATTTAGTCAGCCGATCAACGACTACAAATATGCAATCCTTGCCCTGTACCGTGGGCAACCCTGTAATGAAGTCCATCGAAATACTCTCCCATTTCCCCTCAGGTATGGAAAGAGGCTGCAATAATCCTACCAGATGGTTCATCTCCCCCTTGTTACGCTGGCAAACTTCGCACTCCATAACATGTTGGAGCATGTCCTCCTTGAGGCCCCTCCAAGAGAACCTCTCCTTGACGGCCCTATAGGTTTTGGTAAACCCCTGGGGGCCTGATAATGAAGAATCATGCGAGGCGTGCAATATCTTCCTCTTGATCTGGGAGCCCTCAGTCAAGAAGATCCTGTCCCTGTAATAGATCACCTCGTCCATCACTCTGTACCTGTCATCGGTCACCTGTCCATCCAAAATATCATAAGCAAAACGGTCCTTGGAGTACTCTACCAACAGTTGAGCCCTCCAGTCCATGTCCAAACTCATCAAGGACAACGATGTCGGTCTGCGGGAAAATGCATCTGCCACCACGTCGTTCTTCCCCTTGACATACTTGATGTCAAAGTCATAAGCCTGGATCTTGCTAACCCACTTCTGCTACCTCTCCTGCAACTGTTTCTGCTCTAAAAAGAATCGGAGGCTGTTGTGATCCGTCCTCACCCTGAATCTGTTCCCTACCAGGTACTGTCGAAACTTGGCCAATGCATGCATGATGGCCAACATCTCCTTGTCGTATATAGCATACAACCTCTCATGTGGCAATAGCTTTCGGCTCTCGAAAGCTATGGGGTGGCCTCCCTGCATCAAAACTGCGTCGATCCCCTCCCCCGATGCATCACACTCCAAGACAAAGGGCTGTGTAAAATCTGGCAATGCTAACACCGAACAACTGCTCATCACCTCCTTGAGCCTGTCAAAAGCCCTCTGCGATGTATCCGTCCAACTAAATGCCCCCTTCTTGGTAAGGTCTGTAAGGGGTGCAGCAAGCTGGGAAAATCCCTTGACGAACTTCTGGTAGTAGGTGCAGATCCCTACAAATCCCCGAAGTTCCGTCGCGTTCTTCGACTCTGGCCAATCCCTAATGGCCCTGATCTTCTCCTCGTGGACCCTCACTCCGTCCACCCCGATGATGTGCCCCAAGTAGAGCATCTTTGTCATCCCAAACTCACATTTGGAGAGCTTAGCATAAAATTGTTGCTCTTCCAAAATCCGCAATACAGCCTCTATATGTAGGAGGTGCTCCTCCCATGTCCTGTTGTAAATCAAAATGTCGTCAAAGAACACTAATACACACTTCCTCAAATGACTGTGGAAGATGTGATTCATGCATCACTGGAAAGTGGCCGGGGCATTGGTTCGCCCAAAAGGCATCACCAAAAACTCAAAATGGCCGTAATGACACCTGAAAGCGGTCTTGGGAATGTCCTGCTCCCTCACGCGAATCTGATGGTATCCGGATCTCAAATCAATCTTTGAGAACAACTTGGCCCTCCTCAGCTCATCCATCAGCTCATCGATCCGTGGGATGGGGTACCGGTTCTTCATGGTCTTCTTGTTCAAGGCCCTGTAATCAATGCACATCCTCAACGTGTAGTCCTTCTTCTTCACAAGTACTACTGAAGAAGCAAAGGGGCTAGTGCTGGGACGGATGTGTCCAAGAGCTAGGAGCTCATGGATAGCCCTCTCAATCTCATCCCGATAGGCTTTGGGATGCCTATAGGGTGTAGTGATAACAGCCTGGATGCCCTGCTCCAGCTCGATCGTGTGCTCAAACCCCTGATCTGGTGGTTGTCCTGGTGGTATCTCCCCAAATACTGTAGCATACCTGTCGAGAATAGACTGTACATCTTGGTGTACGGCCTGCCCTGTAGATCCTGCCTCCAACACACGCAACTCCACTGCCCACTCTATATCTCCCTTCCGGAAATCTACCTCCATCCGGTGTGCTGAAACTGTCTGTGGTGGATAGGTGTGCATACCCCGAATCTTCTCATGCCCCCCAGTCTTCGTGTCTGTCCACTCCATCTCCAAGGTCTCCTAGTGAGTGGTGACCTTTCCCAGTGTGATAAGCCACTGTACCCCAAGTATCACATTGGTGTCCGGAATGTCCACCACGAAGAAATGATCTGTCAGGGTATATGTCCCCATCGTCACTGCCAAGACTGGCACATATCTGGCACACTGCATGGTCCGGTCCCCTGGAACCAGTACCGAAAACCCATCAAAAGTCTCTGTCTGTATGCCCCTCCGCTCTACCAGCTGGGCATCAATGAAATTGTGGGTAGCCCCACTGTCTACCAACACTAACACGCGCTGCACTCGTACTCGGCCTCGGACACGCAGTGTCAAGTACTTGGGCACTCCCCGCAAAGCTGCAAGGGCTCCCCCGGTAGGTGCAAAAGCTGCACCTCCTGCTCCAGGTGGTGGAGGTGGCAGATGATCCCCTCTCTACGCTGTACTGTTGCCTCCGGCCTCCATCCCCTCATAATCCTCTTCTTCCGCGCTACTATCGAACAAGACCTCGATGTAATGTGCCTTCCCCGCGGCACAACGGTGTCCTGGTGCCCATGGCTCCTGGCACGTGAAGCATAACCTCCTCCGCTTCAGGTCTCTCCTGACCTCATCATCTCCAAACCCTCTGCCCTGGTTCCCCTTGGCAAGTGGAAACCTCTCGTCCTTTCCCTTCGGCTGGAATGTCGGTCTCTAGAGAAAAAGAGCTCTAGTCCTGGGAAGTGCATCCTGCAAATCCCAAGTCCTCTCAACTGCATCATGGAGTGTCGCGGGCCTCGTCGATCTAACTAATCCCCGTAGAGGCTCTGCCAATCCATCTATGAACATATAGATCATCCGAGTTGTGGATAAATCAGGTACCAGCACGGAGAGTCTCAAGAACTCGGAGATGTACGTGTCCGGCCTCCCGGTCTGCTTGAGATTTGTTAGCTCAACAAAATGCTCCTCTGGATCCCTACAATCAAAACGCTCCACCAGCCTCCTCGTAAACTCGGCATATGCTGTCACTCTCAAGTGTCCCAGCGTAACCATCCCGTGAAACCACCAATCCTAGGCCTCGCCCTCTAGGTGCAGCGCTGCCACTTTGATGGCCTCTAACTCTGCCATCTGATTAAGCTGGAAATATATATCCAACTTCTCCACCCAAGCTTTTGCCGATCACTTGGATGACCCATCAAATGTCAGTAAATGGAATTTGCCCACCGTGCTCTGTAAGTCCCTGTCATGTGAGTGCTTGTTCCCTCTGTGATGGTTGCAGGGTTTGTTGTCCCACTTGAGCTGAACAAAATCATGGAAAGTGAGGGCATCTCTGAACTCCTAGCCGTATGACTGGTACTCAGCAAAGTAATCTCCCATGTTGCCGGTTCCTGCTCCTGCTGTGCCTCTGCCCCAATGTCTGCAGCAAGAAATGTAGGCATCGTGGAATGGGGAGGTGTGTGTGATGCCATCTGCTGCGTTGTGAGGTGCTCCTGTAAATGATGAGATGTGCCTGAGCCCTCTCCAACGTGAAAACCCCTTGGGGTCTCGCGCTGTCTAGATTCTGCCGTGAACCTTTGCCCCATCTCTTCTATCCGTCTTGACAAATCCTGTACTGATTTAAGGAGAAGTTCCCCGAACTCCTTCCCAGCATCCTTTTCCTCTGCCATTGGTTCTTCTTCCTCTACGTCCACTACTGGAACGCTGTCACCTTCCCCGAAAATGAGCTCTAACCTTCGTTCTTGGTCTTTATACTTTCTTCACCTGCAGGCGATGTATGGTTTTCCTACTGGTGTCATAGACAATCTGCTCCACAGGCTGAGCCAAGTCTATGAGCTTCGATACCACTGTAATATCCCAAATGGAAATAAACAGCAATACAAGCACATAAACAAATACATGCAGCAACTAGAGACAAATCATAAGGAAAACAAACAATATGGAGAACGCTGAGCCATTTTATTAATTCTGAGAAATGGAAATGAGTACAGAGGTGATCAGAATGATGGCACCTCAGCTTGCACTAGGCAAGCGTAGAAAGACTCTCAGGAAATGACCCAGAATTGCTGCTCCCTCTGGACTGCGTTATCTCCAAAGCTGCTGGTACTACCACTGTGCTGCTGCTACTGCTGGAATGCACTGAATCTTTGGGGCTGCTCCCCACCTCGGAAAATTCTAAAACTTCGGGAATGGCCTCTACTCCCAAAACCCAGAAAAGCCCAGAAAGCTTTTCAGAAATGGCCGACCCTCGAAAATGGCTCCCTTGAGGCACTACGTTATTCCTCAAGGAGGGACGCTGGCTCTGAATGATCTACTCCAAATAATGGCCCCTGACTCCACCAAAATGTTGGAATAGGGAAGGGTTGGTCCCTTACCCACTATCCCGAGCTGAATCCACCAACAAATCCCCAATCCGAAACCACCTCCTCTCAAGACTGCATCCAGTATGTGCAGACTTTGCTAAACAGCAAGCGTGCTCAATGTCAGAAGACAAATCTCAAAGATGCATAATCATAATGAATGAGAATGAGGAGACCCTTCCTCCTTTTATGCTTGATGAGCCTTTCCCTCACCTAGGCCCCACCAATCTCTGCGTTGTCCCCCTTGGCCCACGCTGTCCAACTCACTCTACGCTGGCTTGGCCCCACGCTATCTACGCTGCTCCGTTTCCTACACTACCACTTGACCACTAGGCCCCGCATTGCGAAATAAACATGTCTCATAAGTGACTTTAGGAAATACTTTTTATCCTAAGTGTGAGCTAAGTGTCCCCATCACCCACTTTATTTATATTTTAACTTTATAAAGGCAAAATAGTCAAAATTAATATTTCCAATTAGCAATAGCTAATTGGGAATATTACATTACACAACTAGGTTTTTTCCATCACAATGGTGGGAGGCATTTGGTAGCCATTGTCCTCAATTGCAGAAGTTTGCAATCCGCATTTTGAGTCAAACTTGCAATGCTACTGGGTGTGAGCGCAATTGGTCTGTCTTTGAGAGGATTCACACGAAGAAGAGAAACCGTTTGGAGCAAAAACAGTTTAATGATCTAGTCTATGTCCAATACAAACTCCGACTAAGACACAACCAATTGCTAAACAAAAGATTTGATACAGATCCCATTGTGTTGGATGATATTGATCCAACATTAGATTGGGTAGTGGAGAGTCATCCAACAGACTTTGAAACTGATGAGGATATTGGTGTTGATTTGGATTTAAAGATGGAGGCAGTAGTTGAACATCATGTTCAACTAAATGCAGATCCACTAGTACCAAGCCCAGCCCCAAGTCCTCTAGTTGCAGGCACTTCCTCTACTCAGCCACGACGCAAGCACATAGCTTGTCTATCTCAGGGTGCTAGTGCTACTACTTCTAAAGTTCCAGTTGAAGATCTTGATGAGGAGGAGGAGCCAGATGTTGGCTTCTCTAACAGTAGTGACTAGTGACTAGTGATGATTTGTTGTAAAGGCCATTTAGAGCCTCCTTGGTTATGTGTTTTTCTTCTGATCTATTTAGTAAATGTATTGGACAATGCATTGGGTGCCATTTTGATATAATGGATATATTCATGAGCCTACTTTGATCATATGTTGTCTTCTCTCTATATTCTAATGCTTTGTGTTTGGAAACATGAATGAAAATCTTTAAAATTATGTTTTTTTATTAAAAAAATAAATATTTAATGTATTTTTTACAAAGACAGAGTTATTGAAATCGAACCGGCCGAGTCAATACCGAGTCGGAGTCGCATTTGGAGTCGACTCTTGGCTGATTCCAAACCCGAGTCAGAGTTTTAAAACATTGACAGGAACTAGGAAAATAGCACACACATAAAAATTGAACACCGATATTTATGGACAAAATAGTCCCTGGAAATACCCCAAGATGGGGAAAACCCAATGTTGCGAACATCGGCATCGAGATAAAATCAACAAGGGTCCGGAAAACCAAAAAATCGTAAAAAATGGGAAAATATCGATAAAAATATGCAAACATTGGCAAAATTGAGATACCATAAAAATATCTTTAAAAATCGACAAACATCGGCTAGGCCAAAAAATCGTGATTTCGAGATAAAATTGGGATGTTATCGAGATGTTCGCAACACTGGGAAAACCAGTTTTGTAAATGAGGGTTTTATTATCTCTTCAGCAAATTGAGAATTACATACACTGCTTGCCTCTCATTGGCAAAGCTCCGACAATTTTAATTGATCTTCACTACTAACCAAATCGAACCAGGAAATCAAGGATCTCTCTCTGCAAATAAACTCGACCTCTCCTAAGCAATTCGCACTTCCTCCTACAACTCGCACTAGCAAACTGGAAATTCAAACTAGCCTAACCAGAAACTCACACTACCTCCAAGTAATCAATCTCGTGAGTAATATTGCCTCGAGCAACTCGATTAACCAACTTGCACTGCCTCCAGAATATCATTCCAACAATTAGAAACAAAAACGAGTCTCTAGCAACTCACACTGGATAAACTGGCTACTCGCACTACCTAACTCAGCCTTCCTTTTGTAGAATAATTCGGCCTCCTCCTTGTTCTCGAAAAACTATAATCACTATGAAGAATTTCTTCGGAAATTCTCTTCTCAATTTCTCAAACTGAAACCTCATTGTTGGTGTCCCACACTATCACTACGCCCTTGCTATCACTGTGAATCTGTTGTTCAAATGATCTCCAAAGGCCCCATCAATCTTCTATCAATCTTCTATTATAATCTCTTGTTGATGAATCAACGGCCACAATCTAATAGCAATCGATGGCTAAGATCAAATTGACTTCCTCAAATCACTTTTCTAGAAGTCACTAGAGGAAAATCGATTTGTCTCAATAAATCCCCAATTAATTCACCCTTTTCCCTAAGTTAGACTTATGGAAATTCATTAAAATTGGCTAATTAAATATAATTAAGACATTTCACTTAGAAATTTTTCAGGATATTGGAGATAATTAAGACCCCTGTGTTCCTAGCCTCGTAGACACCATTTGAGACTAGAACACCTATCCAAGCTACAAAAACTAACACTCACTCTAAGTGAGACATGCTACTATAATTTTATCATAAGTAGGCATGCGCATAGTCTCATATCACCCCTATAATAAGAGAGGGAGTACATGGGAGTCATCCCAAGATGTAATCGATTTCTCATAACAAGCGCAACATTAACAAAGGCCATGAGACAATTTTAAACAAAGTTATCCCTTCTAATTAAGGAAGATCTACTCCATGATCAATAGTATTAAAGTTGATAATACCAACCTATTTATGAAGGAATTCTTTGGACATAAATATCAATCTCTAAATACCTCATCCAAACAAAAATATTTAGGAACATCACCTCATATTTCCCAATAGCTCAGTCTAATCAAGGCAACAAGCAAACATTCCAGTCTAATCAAGGCAACAAGCAAACATTCATGAGACTTCAAATTACAAATCGATGCAACAAGCAGTAGGCAATTATTCATGAGTCTTTAGATTCCAAATCAGTGCAGCCTCGCATTACCTCTCAACCCCCCTAGGGGTTTGACCTACCTACTTGAGAGCCATGAAAAATTGTCACACATTGCATACACCACCAAATCAACAAACAATTCAGCTCTAGGCAGTCCCAGATTTGAGTTGCGCCCACCTAGCTCACCACACCTTCAAAGTTTGCTCAAGCAACAAAGCTTCCATCAAGAGTTTCTTCCCCGTGGCCCCAAATGTTAGTAGAATTTAGCCTCCTCTCTCTTGTGTCCCCCCCCCCAAGAACATACAACTAGGCACTCTCAATCCTAGCCACTCCTACAAGGATATCATCCACTAATGCAATGGCTCTTTCATTGTTATCGATGACTCCTATGAGGAGCCCATATCACAACCCCCTTACCCATCCCCTTGTTGAGAAATCTAGGGCATAGAAATTAAGTGATTTCTCTTCTATTAGTAACTACTTGTGAGAGCTTTTTACTTCTTAGATTAGGATCTTCTTTTACTTAGATTATTAGTGTTCTTCTTCATCAAACAATTACCAATGCATAAACCATAAAGAGACAAGAGGCATTGAATGTAGGTTATCATCCAAGGCCAAAACCCCTCCCACTTGAAAGGAAAAGCCAAACAAATTCTTCTTCTTATAGAGATTTCAATTGATGAATACCATTGACCTATTTTCCACTCCAAGACCAAGACACAAAGCTTCCTCTTCCTCCGACAGTCAAATTCCTTGTTTCTTCTACTGCTTCAGCTATCCTTCAGATTTCAGTGCTTGAATCAGATCTGCACTTTACAGTCCTCCTTTGGAAGCCCTAGATTCGGTACTTAAGAGATTTAGACTTTCAATCTTCTTCGCTTAAGGTGGAGACTATCCTTCCTTAACTCGGCTTGATAATTTTACTAGATCATTTCCAAAATATTCCTTCTCATGATAACTGAAGTACTTTGGTTGTTTCTGCAATGAACAGTTTTGTAATCTAGCATGTGTGGGATAGATTAGCCCTGAAATAGATCAGAAATATTTTGGAAGACTTCCCTTCTTCCTCGCTTGGTGATTAGGCTCATTTTGATGACCTTCGCATCCCTTGCAAACTTCAGACCTGCGCCAAAATTCCTTGCTCTGAAATGAGGCCAAGTGGCCTATTTATAGTTGTTTGCCATCATAAAAGTCGACATGGTTGCAAGTTTGGTCAATGTGTCATTTGATGGAGATATAATTATCCTTCTTGAAGCCGACTTGAGGAGGAGACTTTGCTTGGTCTTATAGGGCCTTCTTATACATTTAATGAATCATACAAAAGTGTAACATGCCCAAGAAGGGTCCTTCATACATGACATAGACTCAAATTGACTTTTATGACTGGATGACAAATCCTAAGGTTCACAATGGGAGCCATCACTAAAATAAAATTCCTTGCATGAAACGCATGAAACAAGCATTACAATAATTTATTTTTCTTCATTTCATCAATTACATAAAATCATACTTACACGTGTCATTATGAAGACCGAACCTAGTTACACTTTTCAACACTCCCTCTTAAACAAGGGAGGTATTCATAATGGTACTTGGTCATTCTCAATCTGAAGAATTTATCATAAGAAGATTCAGATTGGTAACCCATTTCTGTAGCATCATATCAACCAGCATTGTCACATAGCAAGGCCTTGACTAACATCTCTATATTTCCACTAGATCTGAGCACAATGCTAGCAATACCAATGATGTATAGACACTCTCATCGTTATCTCTCTCGGAGCATATCCCACCTGGGTTCTTAGGGTGTGTTCCACTAGGACTATTCTTATCTTGGATTCCCAATCCTCAAAGAATATCGGTCCTCTACGACTACTCTTATCTTGAATGCCCTAACTCATCCTCAAAGAGTATCAGATGCCAGATGTTTACCCAATCCTCCATTTTGTCTTCCCAAGTGAAGATAAGAATGATGTGTCTATCTCTCCTTCTTAATTAGGGAGGACACATCTATTCCAATAAAGGAATGTACTCATTCCTACAGAAGGAATGTACCTAAGCTCCATCTTGGCTTAAAAAAAATTCTTCCAAGTTTCTACCAAGTAAGAAACGTGTTTCTAGGCTCCCTCTTAATTAGGGACCTACAACAGCGTCTCAGGCGGAGATGATGAGATAACCAGTTGCTTGAAGAACTCCCCCTCACAATGTCATGAACTTCTTTTCGTTATCTATGAGTCTTCATGTTTGGGAATTCCACATAGGGCACCAACCATCCCACTTTCATCCATGAGTCGGCGAAGTCATCATCAGAAAGTGGTCCATCAGTCCATATTTGACCTTCCTTCATGCCATGTTTACTTAAGGATCTTTCATCCTACTACATGTGCATCGGTGTTGGAAGACATTCATAGATCTTCCCCTGGCAGCCCTGCATAAACCCATCCAGAAATTTGTTCAAAAATAAAGGAATGAACATTAAAATCAACATTACCTTTATGATGGTCTTTCATCATGACATCTTCTATTTTGCATCAGCATATTGCATACATATCAACACATCTCCCAAAGATATATATTGCCAAGTGTTTCTTTCTTTCTTTTTTTTCAGACTCCATCAGAGTCTTCATATCTTCCCTGGAGATATCCTAGTCAAATCTTAAAATCTTCTTGGTCTTTAGGATGTTGATTTCCTTTACCATGGTTGCATATTCCATGATATCTTCCTTTCTTCACACATTTCATTCCCAGGAGCTTCCAATCAGAGTTCCTCAATTCTATTCAACCACCTCATACTTCATATGAGGACATATTATGTTGATTTCATCTAGTGAATATGTGACCCATGCATCCCTACATCCCTTTAAGGGAGGAGATCCTTTCTTTTGATCATGCTCTTAAGATAGAGCATTGGCTCATGATATCTGTGACCATATGACATGACTTCCACAATATCAAATGTAAGCACACATACCTCATTTTTCCTTTGGGTCATCCAGACTTCCTGCAGCAGCTTCCTTGATTGAAAGAGCTTCAATCCTTTGATCTGCTTCATTTTTATGTCATCATACCATCATCCCATGAATTCCACAAGTTTGGAATTCTTGATGAAACACTTGCTTCCCCTCATGATTAGTGAACCTTTCAATGAAGATTCCATCAAAGAATCTTGAGGATCTAAAGTATCCCCATCAGCAGATGTTTCCTTTTGACAGATGTATGATGAACCTTGTACTAGATGACCTTGCCACTTATGTTTTCAATGAGATTCCCAAGAGCTATATCCTCGACTTCCATAGGTTCTAACCATCTTTCATGCTTCTCTATGATGTCCTGAGCTCTTGCTTTCAATGCTTCCATGATGCCTTGATGCATCCCATTATTTTACTTAGTGAATCATGATAGCCATATCTTACAACAAAAGACTTAGAAACTTGAAAATAAATTATGTGAGAAAGACTATCTCAATAGTAGAGATCTATTACATACTCCTTCTCGAACTTCTTCTTTTCAGCTTCCTCCACTTCCTTGGTGATGTGGGCTTCTTCTCTTCTTCTTTTGTTATTGTCCTTCTTAAGCTTAGGACAATTTCTCCTATAGTACCCATATTCTTGACAGCATAGCATTGTATTTTAGCCATGTTCTTCTTATTTTTCTAAGGACCAACCTTTCCAAATTTTCCCTTTCTTCTTGTCATAGCAACATATGCTTCATTTTGCTCACCTACTCCCACATCAAATTTGGCCTTTAGTCTAGATTCTTCAATTTTGCATAGTGACCATAGATTCTAGACTGGAGTAGCTTCTTTCTTCCCATAAATACTTGAAGTAAAGTTACCCCACTCTTCTAGTAGTGCATTTAATACAACTGTAGTCATTTCTCTAACAGACATTACTTCTCCCAAATCTTGTAGTTGATCCTGGTTTTCAGATATCCTCATAAAGTATGAGGCTATTCCATCTTCTATTGACATCTTCAACTTGTAGAGTTCTTTCCTTAATGAGATGACTTCTCCAGCAGTGCTTATGGAATAAAACTCTACCAATTTGTCATAGATTTCTTTTGAAGTTTCGAGTATGGATACATATGGGATGAAGGGATCCTTGATAGATTCTGTGAGAATCCTTTGAGCCCTAACATCCCCTTTCATATACTTTGCAAGAGCTTGATCATCTTCCTTTTTTGGTTTAGCGATAGATCATTTGACATGTTCTATAACCTCATTTTCAATGAGATTAAGATTTGTCCTTTTATTCCATGCAAGATAGTTTGAAGCCCCAACTAATTTGTTGCTTTCCTTGCAAAAAGACATTTTGTAATATTCCTAATTTGCAACAGCAAATTGGAATATTCTATTTTGTTTATTTTTCCGTCGAAAGTTTGTAAATAAATAAAAAGTGAGTAAACTAAACTCACTTAAATGAAATAAGACATCCACCTAGTAGCACAATGTTGTGACTTAAGTGGGAGTCAAGGGGGGACCCAACACCACGTGGAGGAGGGGGCCTATGTACACTCTAGAAGTTTCTCCAAGCTTCTGCGTAGATAAGGATGAGAATGTGGATAAGGATGAGGATGTGGAGGAGAGAGAGAGGCTACATTGGGTTTTGGAGGGAAACCAACACTATAAAAGATGGAGGAGCTTCCTCATTTGATTCATGCTTGGATTCTTGGATTATTGATTATTGAGTGAGACATTTGTCTTCTCTCTGGCATGCTGGCTGTTTAGCCCGTCTGCTGCACTGTTTAGTGCATCGAGTGTCTCCGTGCGGAGATCTCACCCTTAGCCTCGGGGGACTTCGAGTGCCTGCTCAGGCAAGGTTATTTTCTTAGCATCATCCTCCAGGACAGCGTTATTGCTGCAGCGGCGTAATACTGTGTTGTAGGGTGTTGCCGTGGTGACTTTACAACACCACCTCCTTCTCTTGTTTTTCAAAGGGAGAGCCTCTCTCTCCTTTGGAGGATCAGATTGGGAGATATTGGAGCTTATTATTAGATCTTGGCATCAGGCCTATATGTTCTTCATGGTATACTGCACAGTTCTTTCCCCAGATCTGCGTTATTGCTGAGGGAGCCGCGTTCCAAGGGTTTTGGCATCATTTTGGAGTTAGATCTCTGATTGAGGGTGATCCTTGGATTGGCCAACCAATCCAAGTATATTTCTGATCTGATACTGAAGTTTGCTTCAGAAATTCTGAATCATTCTTCAAATCTGCTGCAGTAAAACTCAGATCTGCTCCGGCATTTTCATGTATTGCTGAAATCCCCAAGGGGAAAGTAATAAAGAGCCCTTTGGGCATTTTGTCTCATTATAGATCTCTGTTTTCATGTATTTATCAGTTTCAGATCTGTAATATAATAAATATAAGCTTCAGCCTCCTGGAGAAAACACTGAAGTGTTTCTGGGTCTATCTTTGTCTGGCGGCACCTCTATCTTGAGGGGTTTTCTATATAAAACTGTTGTTTAACCTTGCTAAAAGCCTATGCCTTGTTCTTAAACTTATCCTCTGATTATTCATAGTGTTATACATCTTATTCCTTCAAAAAAAACGCAGCCCTTGCTTCAGTAAAATTCTGCATACTCCAAGTCTTGGGAAATCAGGGTTTTTATTGACTAGTCGGGAAGGAGGAACTGTTTAACATAGAAAAATGCCTTTTTTTGAGCTGAAATTCGACATGGAAGTCCCTCTTGACCTATTCTAACATATTCCAGAACCTTGACCCGTCATTTTACACAGATTTCCTTATTCACTCATTTTAGGGCCAAAATCCTCACCTTTCCCCACCTTTTTGCCCTTAAAAGCTAAGTAAAGGTTGCTGCTGTTATTTATTTTGGTTGCTGAACATTTTCAGAGATATTATATGATATCT
Organism: Pinus albicaulis; assembly: GCA_034641835.2. Lineage (NCBI taxonomy): Eukaryota > Viridiplantae > Streptophyta > Pinopsida > Pinales > Pinaceae > Pinus > Pinus albicaulis. The sequence goes on from CM076578.1 coordinate 568,485,950, forward strand.
GAAGCCCTCATACCTGAGGAATGCGTTTTCCTGGCATGATCTGCTGAAAATTACATTTTTGGGATACTACAGTTTGCTGCACTATTATTGTTTGGGTGTTCTAGTTCTATACCACTTGGTGTGTTTATCTCTCATTCTTAGACAGAGTCTGGAAAGGGCCAGATAGCCTCCGGATCTCGTTCTCTTTTAGAGGCGACATATCCGGTAAATGCCCTCCTAGTCAATCTCTGGTTAGGGTTTGGTATGTTTTTGAGATATCCTGGAAACAAGATATTACAGTGGTATCAGAGCATAATTCTGGCTCAGCCTGTGGAGCTAACTATCTATGGAAAATATGAGGATCTCAAATCAGCATGGTCATGTACCCTTTGGAGATTATTTCCGAGAATGGAAGTCCAAGGGGGAAGACTTCAAAGCAGCTTTGCCCTTCAAAGATTACTGTGAGCTCAGGCTGGATGAAGGAGGAAGGTACAATGGTAACAGAGGAGTTTCTAGCATGAAGAGTTCAGATTTGCATCGTACCACGGGGAGATCACATCTTCCCATGCATGAGGGATCCACTAGTCCCTGTGAGTCAAAGCCCAAAAAGACCGGAACGGTGAAAAAGGAGAGTTTATTCTCATCCCTTTTCGGATCCAGAGGAAATTCATCCACCATAGAGGAAGTCAAGAAGATTGAAGAGAAAGAAGAGGAAGTACCATGCGCTTCCGATTCTCATCAAGAAGAGATCACATCACCTCGTGAGGAGGCTTGTGATAGAGCTGTCACACTCATGGAGGAGCAGCCACACGCATTGACAGTTGGGGCAACCAACACTTTTGAGGACGGGACTCTTGTAGACCAAGGGTCAAATCTCATTGCTACTGTAGAGCAGCCTAGTTGCACTGCGCTGTGCAACATGGAAACACTTGAGGAGGAATCAAACCATCATTCTCATGAGCCATTGTTGGATTGTACATCACATTGGAGGTTGGGGTTTGAAGCCTTGAAGATTGAGGTAGACATCTTGGAGTAAGAAACCTTTTCTCCCTTCAAGATGACACTTTCTCAATGAGCTCCTCTCAGCTCAAAGAGAAACTTCTACTTTCAAATCCAAGACCTCATTGGTTTTGGAAGACTATGGATGAAAGGGAGGTCTCTAAGAGAGATCTCATTGGAGATGCACTTCGACACACCATGGAATGCAATGCTTTTCTTACCTTCTCACAAGAGCAGATAGAAGATGGAGGACATCTTAGGATGGATAACATCTCTCATGCTTGTGTTGGACATCCCTTGAGCCATACACATCATGATGGGAGGTTTTTACCTACCACCTATTTGATTCTTGATAAGGTCTCATTGATCCTTGAGAAGTTTATATTTCAAAATCCCATGAAGTGCAAGGTCAGAAATTTGATTTAGGAGGATGGTAACCCTCATGGGAGGAGTACCAGGATGAGGAGAAGAAGGAGGCATCCACAAGTGATTAAGTGGATGTGGATGATGAGCAAGGAGCTAGGAGGCTACTTGCAGATCTATGATACCGGGCAGCAGGAGGCTTGGTTGCGCTGGTTACTCTTGAAAGAGTTTGGCCATCACTTGGCAAACACTCTTTCTAAGAGTAGGAGGACGAGGAAAAGATGGTTGGATACTTGCATCATTGAGCAGCATAGAGTATGGATGCATGGTGTTGATATGATACTCATATCATTCATTGTGTCTTCATCACATGATTGGTATGATGGAGGTATGGGGAGGCAACAAAATGTCTTGTTGCTTTGTTTGTTTCTGGGAGAGCAAGGGAAGATTTGCTCTCACACTTTGCATGATGTTGCAAGAAGAAGAGATGGCATTATCTCTTCAGTCTTTGATGATGGCTTGGAAGCACTTCCAACTTGGGAGGTGTTCCACATTTGTTGCAACATTGTAGAGGATTCTTTGACAAGGAGCATGTCAAAGAACGAAGCTTTGTATTGACAGGAGCTTATTTGCATAAGCTCATAGCGCTGTCACTTGGGAGCAGAGACTTATGGATGAAGTGTGCCCGACAAAGATATGGTGGGCCCATAACCCACAGGTCCCAGGATCACTTCATATTTGTTGCACTTAATGAACAAAGAGACATCTATGGCATATTCTTCTTGACTTGGGTTTCCAAGCATCAGGAGGATTATCTTCTTGCAGCACATGGTTCATTCTTCTTCATAGCATGCCAAAACACTATGAAGGACTCATGTATGAACCTATATACCATCTTACTTCCAGCATATGGTGAGGGATTTGTTTATACATTCATTGATTTGCACACTCTTACCATTCCTATGCAGTGCATTGCTTCACAAGGGGGCAAGCGTGTCACATTGCTCCATGAGTTGTATTGGGCCAATCTACATGATGGAGGCAACCATCTCTTTTGTGGCCTTGGGCAAATGTTTTATCATTACATGTATGTTCATTTTTTGCACTATAACATGTATCATATGGAGACATGCATGATTAACCATGTAAGAAGAAACATTTTTCCTTATACTTTTATCAAGCCGCAACTTGTAAAACTGCGTTGTATTTGTTTGGGAGGCTGTTGGTACCTTCTTGCACCACATGAAACCTTCAGCATTCTCTTCACATTATTGCTTATCATGCCTTCATTTGCTGATATAGATCAGATTTGTATGGGAGACTTGGTTATGAGGGAGACACATGAGCTGGATGTGTCCGTGAGTGGGAAGGATTCTCACAATTTCTGCACTACATGTTCTAATGGGAGCATGAGAGGAGATATGGCCACCGCAGCCAAATATTTGTTCTCTTTTGAGGTGGGCCATAAGATTGATATTCATCCATTGTACAGCCATGGGCAAGTTCTTGATCATGTATTATTGTTGTTACATTCAGCCATTTACTATCCTTTAGTAGATGTGATGGATCTTGTACATTGCTTGCCATGTAATTTTCTGAAGTTGCAGTGGATGAGACTGCGTTGTATCCTTGTGAGAGATTGTTTGCATTATGTATCCTCATGTAAAACCTTTAGCAAACCTCTCATTCGGATGTTCCATGATGACCATGTCCTAGTCTTCATGGATGGTTTGTTTTGGGCCAGCTTGTTCTTCATTGATGGAGGAACCTTCTTTGGAGGATTGTTCTTCACTTTGCCATTGGAGGGAAATGATTTTGCAGCCCAGGATCAGCATACACTCTACACTTGTCATGAGTGGAGAGAAGGACAGCATGGGGTAAGCTATGATGCTTTCCAAGTTCAGATTTTCAGTCCACCTTCATTTCCGGAGCTTGAGGTGGAAAGAGATTTTCAGGAGTTGCCTTGTTGGGAGGTGGCTCATTTTGTTTGGATGATTGCATGGGATCCGGGAGGATTGTTGGTTGGCTGGTACCATGAGAGATCAGTTTGGGATCCTGGCATTGAGAGATCCCTTCATATCAGGATGATGAAGAGTACAGGGGAGATTCAGTGGCGCATCTGGGACCCAAGCATATTTTGCAGTAGCGGTGGAGAGCATCCACTAGGAGGAGACTTGTTCAAGAAGTTGCTTGAGGGCAAGCAACATTTTCCCGGGGGGGGCTGTAATATTCCTAATTTGCGACAGCAAATTGGAATATTCTATTTTGTTTATTTTTCCGTCAAAAGTTTGTAAATAAATAAAAAGTGAGTAAAGAGGGTCTAAACTCACTTAAATGAAATAAGACATCCACCTAGTAGCACAACGTTGTGACTTAAGTGGGAGTCAAGTGGGGACCCAACACCACGTGGAGGAGGGGGCCTATGTACACTCTAGAAGTTTCTCCAAGCTTCTGCGCAGATAAGGATGAGAATGTGGATAAGGATGAGGATGTGGAGGAGAGAGAGAGGCTACATTGGGTTTTGGAGGGAAACCAACACTATAAAAGATGGAGGAGTTTCCTCATTTGATTCATGCTTGGATTCTTGGATTATTGATTATTGAGTGAGACATTTGTCTTCTCTCTGGCAAGCTGGTTGTTTAGCCCGTCTGCTGCACTGTTTAGTGCACCGAGTGTCTCCGTGCGGAGATCTCACCCTTAGCCTCGGGGGACTTCGAGTGCCTGCTCAGGCAAGGTTATTTTCTTAGCATCATCCTCCAGGACAGCGTTATTCCTGCAACAGCGTAATACTATGTTGTAGGGTGTTGCCATGGTGACTTTACGACACCACCTCCTTCTCTTGTTTTTCAGAGGGAGAGTCTCTCTTTCCTTTGGAGGATCAGATTGGGAGATATTGGAGCTTATTATCAGATCTTGGCATCAGGCCTATATGTTCTTCATGGTATACTGCACAGTTCTTTCCCCAAATCTGCGTTATTGTTGAGGGAGCAGCATTCCAGGGTTTTTGGCATCATTTTGGAGATAGATCTCTGATTGAGGGTGATCCTTGGATTGGCCAACCAATCCAAGTATATTTTTGATCTGATACTGAAGTTTGCTTCAGAAATTCTGAATCATTCTTCAGATCTGTTGCAGTAAAACTCAGATCTGCTCCGGCATTCTCATGTATTGCTGAAATCCCCAAGGGGAAAGTAATAAAGAGCCCTTTGGGCATTTTGTCTCATTATAGATCTCTGTTTTCATGTCTTTATCAGTTTCAGATCTGTAATATAATAAATATAAGCTTCAGCCTCCTGGAGAAAACGTTGAAGGGTTTCTGGATCAATCTTTGTCTTGCGGCACCTCTATCTTGAGGGGTTTTCTATATAAAACTATTGTTTAACCTTGCTGAAAGCCTATGCCTTGTTCTCAAACTCATTCTCTGATTATTTATAGTGTTATACATCATATTCCTTCATAAAATACGATGCCCTTGCCTCAGCAAATTTCTGCATATTCAAAGTCTTGGGAAATCAGGGTTTTTATTGACTAGTCGGGAAGGAGGAACTTTTTAACTAAGAAAAACGCCTTTGTTTGAGCTGAAATTCGACATGGAAGTCCCTCTTGACCTATTCTAACATATCCCAGAACCTTAAGACGTCATTTTATGCAGATGTTCTTATACACTCATTTTAGGGCCAAAATCCGCACTTTTCCCCACCTTTTTGCCCCTAAAGGTTGAGTAAAGGTTGCTGTTGTTATTTCTTTTGGTTACTGAGCATTTTCAGACATATTCTATGATAGCTGAAGCCATCATAACTGAAGAATGCGTTTTTCAGGCATGATCTACTGAGAATTCCATTTTTGGGATACTATAGTTTGCTGCACTATTATTGTTTGGGTGTTCTAGTTCTATACCACTTGGTGTGTTTATCTCTCACTCTTAGACAGAGTCAGGAAAGGGCCAGATAGCCTCCTGATCTCGTTCTCTTTTAGAGGCGACATATCCGGTAAATGCCCTCCCAGTCAATCTCTGGTTGGGGTTTGGTATGTTTTTGAGATATCCTGGAAACGGGATATTACACATTTTGACAGATTCCAATGTGGACATAAATATACTTACTTGATAGGATGCTCCTTCTCCTTGATGCTTCCTTGATGTTGATGATGATATAGAGAATAGAAATCTTTTCCTTGATGAAGGTAGTTTGCTTCAAGAGTGATACTTGATCCCACAAAGAGTGAGATCTCTTTGGATCCTTTGATGAAGATCAATGATGACTTCTTGGTGATGTCTTCAATGGTAAGGACCTTGATTCATAGATCTCTTCAACTTGGCCTTCTTTTCTTGATGATGATCACAAGAATTCTTAGTAGACTCCTTCTTCGATCTAGGGTTATAATGCTTCCTTTGTATATCTTGTCTTAAAGATGATCTTTGCTTCGATGCCTTCCTCGAGGTTTGATCCTTGAGTGTCCCTTGATAAGATGCCCTTCCTTAACTTTGTTACCTTAGCCCTGATTCCATGTTGAGAAATCTAGGGCATAGCAATTAAGTGATTTCTCTTCTATTAGTAACTGCTTGTGAGAGCTTTTTACTTCTTAGATTAGGATCTTCTTTTACTTAGATTATTAGTGTTCTTCTTCATCAAACAGATACCAATGCGTAAACCATAAAGAGACAAGAGACACATAATGTAGGCTATCAGCCAGGGCCAAAAACTCTCCCACTTGATAAGAAAACCCGAACAAATTATTCTTCTTATAGAGATTCCAATTGACGAATACCAAGACCAAGACCCTTGACCTATTTTCCACTCTAAGACCAAGACACAAAGATTCCTTTTCCTCTGATAGTCAAATTCCTTGTTCCTTCCACTGATTCAGCGATCCTTTAGTTTTCGGTCCTTGAATCAGATTTGCACTTTACAGTCCTCCTTTGGAAGCCCTAGGTTCAGAACTTAAGAGATTTAGACTTTTAATCTTCTTCGCTTAAGGTGGAGACTATCCTTCCTCAACTCGGCTTGACGATTTTACTAGATTGTTTCCCAAATTTGCCTTCTCATGATAACTGAAGTACTTCGGTTCTTTCTACAAGGAACAATTCTGCAATCTAGCACGTGTGGGATAGATCAGCCCTGAAATAGATCAAAAATATTTCGGAAGACTTCCCTTCTCCTCGCTTGGTGACTAGGCTCCTTTTGATGACCTTCGCACCCCTTGCAAACTTCCGACCTGCACCGAAATTCCTTGCTCTGAAATGAGGCCGACTAGCCTATTTATAGTTGTTTGCCATCATAATAAGCCGACATGACTGTAAGCTAGGTCGACATGTCATTTGATGGAGATATAATTATTCTTCTTGAAGCCCACTTGAGGAGGAGACTTTGCTTGGTCTTGGAGGGCCTTCCTATACATTTAATGACTCATACAAAAGTGTAACATGCCCAAGAAGGGTCCTTCATACATGGCATAGACTCAAATTGACTTTTATGACTAGATGACAAATCCTAAAGGCTCATAATGGGAACCATCACTAAAATAAAATTCCTTGCTCATGAAACTCATGAGACAAGCACTACAAAAATTTTATTTTTCTTCTTTTCAACAATTACATAAAATCATAATTACACATGTCATTATGAAGACCGAACCTAGTTACACTTTTCAACACCCCTATAGCCAACTTCAACACTTGCAAGCTTTGAGATTCTCTTTTTTATTTCTACCTTTGCTTCAATGCCAAGACTTTATTGTATGCATAATGCACCTTATTTTATTTTATATCTTCTCTTAGATAGCTTATGCTCAACACTTGGTTCTCTATCTTCTCTACCCCTAGATTTAATTTAGATGTTGCTTTCATACTTCCACATTGTACCTACACTAAAGGTACACTTTTAGTCATGTTGACCTACTTTTGTGGTCATTTTTTGGACATTAATAAAATTATCTTATCTTTGAGTCAGATTCAAATTTGTGCTCATAAGTTTTGTCGTGCAATCCTTCTCACATTACTCCTCTCTACTCTTATCACCATGTGAGTGATAGCTACAAACACTACAGAGTCAACATTATTCTTAAAATTACTTATCGTAGCTCCCACAAACTAACTCAACCTTATATTTGGAATTTCATCCAACGGAAGTTAGTAGACACATCATGGAAGGTGGCTCTACATATTTTCCACAAACAGGAGAGGTTTTTCAGAGAAATTCCCTAAAGTTCTCTTCTATGTCATCTGACCATATATGTGTCCCGTAAAACCACCACCTACCAAGCAATGTAATGAAAAGAGTTACTAATTCTATTAGAGTACATCCACAACAGACATACTTAGCTACATCTGTTCTTGAACAGAATGAAGACAGTTGTGCTTCAATTGCTAAAGTAGAATTAACTACACTCCACCTATGATGCAGGACGTGAAGCCAATCCTAGCTTTCTAGATGGATTGAAATCTTTTAATCAACTAGTATTTAGTATATACAACAAATGCTGCAAATATATCTGATTCTCACAAAATTTCTAATCTTTTCAGAAATTTTTCACATTGACAATTTTCAGAAATTTTCAAGTTCAAGTTGATGATTGCTGATAATGTCCCTGATATTTCTGATAAGTTTCTTCCTCGACCCTTTCTGACAAAATACTGAAACAATATTTGCAACATTTCTTACAGTGTCCATCTTCTACAAGTTCCACAACTACCCCCTCTAGTAATTTCATCTAACCTTCTCTAAGAGCTTCTCGGTATTTTAGCAAATAAAATGTTTTGTGATAATCCATTATAATTTAGTATCTTACAAAGACCATATTCTGTAGATTATGCATCTACTATACAGTCGTTTGGTCTAACCTTCTCAAAAGGCTTCTTGGTATCTTAGCGAATAAAAATCTAGTGACGACTCCATTGCCAATCCTTCCAAAGGAGCAGGCTAGGATATAATGCTCCATCTTCAATACCTTTGGTTCTAAGACCATTTGCAAAGTTCCAAGAAAGCATTCCGATAAAGAGCCAGATATGATGGGCCTAGTTGATTCATCTCCAATTTAACAAGGAGTAGGTGTGATTATCCTACAAATCCTCCCAAGTGTGAAAACCTCACTTAGAAAAACCACTTGCCTGCAGAAAACCAACCTGCCCTCGTGGTTTGGGAAGTTCACTTAACTTAGCTGAAAGATCGAATCCATTCCTTGGACCTTCATACTCCCATATTAGTTCCTAAAAGAATGCGAATGAAACCCACTACAGTCATTTGAGGATAGCATAGCCAAATATTATCAAGGACGTAGCCTCTCTAATCAAATCCCATATTTCAAAGGATCCTCTAATCTTTCCATTTTAAAAAGCTAGATCTAGATGGTGCCTTGCTAATAGCCGATTGGGAACCTCTTCGAGGGTTTCCCTTCTGACACATTTAGTTACCAAGACAAAATCTGGAGAGATAATATCTTAATTAGGCCAAAATACGCTTTTCTCTTGAAAGGGTGCAAAGGGAGAGGGAGCCCTTGCACCAACCCACTTTGGCATGCATCCCCCATAAGCCACAGTAACTTGAATTTTTAAAGATCATATACTGTTGCTTGTTAAAATTAGGTTGGTACTAGCCACATCAACTTGAATTTTTAAAGATCAGCATGCTGTTGCTTGTTAAAATTAGGTTGGTATTAACCACATTGTTTGTGGGTTAACAATAAGTATTGATTAACATCATTAAGGTTGTACCAATACTCAATTGATTTTAAATTTTTTGGAACTTTCCACAAACTGATACATCTCAAACTATGAAAATTGATATTATATCAATGTCCACAAGTGACATAAATAGGTCAGTGAGACTCAAGAGTACAACATGCACGGCCAGCTATAACAGGAGTACAAAATGCAATTCCTAACAAAAAGAACAGTAAAGAGATGTCAATTCGAGATCTAAATCTAAAGAACTAAAATCAAGCAAAGCTCACAAATGGGGTAGACCAAAGCAGATAAATCCTCCACAAAGTAAAGGAGAGCTAATCACTCTGCTCATCTGCACCCATAATACCGATGTCAATAACAAAAAGCCTGCCAAATAATGTCCTCAGATGTGTGGTCCGGGCTAATGAGATCAGGGGATAATCCTTTGTCGCCTCGAAACCCTCCAGTTGAAGCTCAAGAAAGATGTCAAAGAAAAAGAAGACACCCCTCGCATTCAAGGCCAAGGAATCCCTGGTAGTATCAAAAAAACTAGTTATATATATTTGGGCCAATACCCTGTGGTGATGTCGATGCCAGCTATATCTGAAACTCCTCTTGAGTTTTTGTCACAGCACAATCTGATAACAGTATGGCCCATAGATCACTAGTATTCAAATATCTCCATAGATCATACTCAGTGTCTTTGTAATTCCAGATATTCTGGCCCATTGAGACATATATTCATTTAGAACACACGGGCTTCTATTTAGCTTGAAGTAAGAATACATTTCTGCTAAACCTACGGTCAAACATATACATAACTCTGTATGCCCAACCAAGCCATAATAACATGATAACGGAGTGTACAGCGAGCAGTTCAATGGCTAACAACGTGGGCAGAAGATATGTGTATCTACCCATCAGGTGATACTGTATCTACACGCTAAATAGTTGTCTTAAGTGTGTTTTGAGATTAGCGCACACAACCCAAATACTCGTATTCACAATTAGTATACACCAAATACAAAAAATGGAATTACTTAGGAAAATAGCACTGGACATCAAGTCCATCTACGGAGATAAAAGTAGGAGAGCTTACCTTACATGTGGTGAATTCTAGCTTATGATATTTGGGATTTTCTGCAAAAAGGCGAGCATGCAACATGGGTGTGTAAGCAGCAGTGGCCCCGTACTTTCTGCAGAGCATTCTGAATGGAAGTTCCGATTGATCAACCATGGGTGCCACTATCAATTTGGGCTCCCCCAGCTTCCTCCAATGCCTCCACGCCCTTTCTATCAGAGACCCATCTGCCATACATCCATCGCTTGAATCAGATACGGAGTGTCCGGAGTCCACATGAGGAGAGAGGACTGAACAATCTATGGCTTCAAAGGTATCTTCGACTGCATCCTCTGAAGAACCATGTGGTGATTCAGAAAGAGTGAAGTCAGCGATTCTCGAACACACGGCGTTGTCCGCGTCATCTGCGGCCTCTATTGTCATTGAAACAGCAGAGCAAGAGAAGTGAAATTGTGTTAATAGCCAAGAAGGAAAAGGAAATGACAGGCCACGAGAATATCGATTATCTATGCTTGAAATTGACGAAAGGCGTGCGAGAGAAGGCCTTCTCTTCATTGAGGGCCATCTAGTTAGCGTATTCAGCTGAACATTTACTCAAAAGAGAGGGGATATTCGTAAGCAAAAGCTTTGAACCCTAGTGGAGAGAATATTATTAATTGAAATCAATACTCCCGTTAAATATGAAATAGCAAAGTGTTAGATACAGAGGCTTGTGTGTCTTTAGTATAAGATGTTTGCGGATATTTAAAGCGCAAAGTTTCTAAGTCAGTCTTGAGACACGATTCTATCATTATGCATTTGACTTATGGAACTATTATTAGTCCCTGCCCTTGCTGCCGCAAGGACTATCGTAATTGATTTACTATTGATTTTTTAATTTTTACTAATTTATTTTTTATTAGTTGGTAGTTAAAATCAAAATTAATTTTATTGATTTAAACAAAGTTTCATGGATTTAATAATCTGTTTGCAAGTTTTTCGTGATTTTAACCAAGTTTTAAGGTTTGAGGTTTTATTTGGCCTCTTCTCTAGGCACCAATCTCTTTAAAGCTAAGATATAAATTATATTGGATGAGCGAATTTTTTTCACTAAACAAATGCTAGCATTACTTTAGCATTAGTTTCCTAACCATAAATGTTTGTTTTTTAATTAACTCCAATCATGGTTTCTTCCATTTGGGAAAACTTTGAGACATCTGGTCTTATATCGGTAATCCTTGTGACATCTGGTCATTTTCCTAGTTTGGATATAAGTACCCTAATGTGTTTTTGCCTTTCTTTGGGCTTTCACCTTTCTTACTATCTTTCACCTTTCTTTATTATCGGCTCTTGCCTTTGTTCCTCTGCGACTGCAACATCAAGGTAAGTTACTCAATATGCATCATCAAGATAAGCTACTCAATCTGTAATGAATCTGCAATGCCACTATAATGGGATCAATCTGCATTGGATCAGTTGTTGGTGCCCGAAGAGATGCTCCGTGTTTCATCGTTGCACCTGCAATGAGAGTAGTAAGTTTTTCTACTCAATATTATTACTAACATGTTCGAATAACACTACACAATAGACATGCATGAACATATACACAAAAAATCGATCTGATTTTGATTTTTTTGTTTTGTGATGTCCTAATTTCATGATTTAATGTCCATCAAGCCGAAGTACTAAATCAATAGCCAAATCAACCGATGATTATATTTTTTTCTCTTAGCCCAAAGGGAATAGACCCATTAGGGAAGAAGCAAAGCCTAGTTGGGCATAAGCAGTGAAAAGGAAAGGCACACTTTATAGTGACAGAATGGAGGTGATCCTGGAATGCACTATAGATCTATGTTGCTTACCTGAGCATAAAGTAAGTGATATCCTTCCAAGGCGCTTTGCTCTCTTCACTTAATTTGTTGCTTTTCCCATTGCTTCCATCTTTTTTGCTTGCTCCCATGCCTTTCCTCCTATGTGTAAGTAAAAATATGCTTAACGTGGATATTGGATATTATGTTGAAAAAAAATTCATTGTTTCTCAACCCTTGTCATAACGAACGAGCCCTAACCCATAGGTTGTTTAGGTTTATTCAAAAGTGATCGGGCTTCTAATCCCTGTATTTGTTTAAATCTTCCTTGAAAATCGCATAGGCGTGGTCGATGGGCAGATAGATGGTGTCGGAGATGAAGTTGGCATTACGACCGAGCGAGAGCTTTTTCCGGTGTTGAAGTCCTTGAGCTCGTTAACCATGGAGACTTTGATGGGTCCTCCCCATTGAAGCCGTAGATTGTCTGCATTATCCCCATTGTTGTTTTTAGGTTTTTGTAGAATTTGTATCAGTTGGGGTACCTCAGCAGCGAGATTTTCAGAGACTTGTTTTGAGGATTTTAGTTCAATTTTGATACTCGAAAGCTCCTATTGGGTTTTCTTGAGTTTGGAAAGTGGGCACTGGACATGTTGGGGGCTTCAGAATGCATATTGAAGGGAATTGTAGTAGTGTTGTAATGAGCACAACCCACAATTTTGACATAGGTTTGGATTCTGATTCTTTCTTGGGAGAGTCATCAACAGCCATTGAGCAACGATATAAAGCTAAGCCTCCACCAAATAAGAGGTTATAGCTTTGGTTTGGACATGTCGATCTACGTAGAATCAAGGGCCATGAAAACGGAGTAAATTCAGGGGCTCAGAGTATTGGTGAGTGACATGTTTTTATCTAGATGGGAAGAATGCACGATATATTGACGGCACAACCCTATGGGAGAGAGGACAAGAGTCAAAATCAGAATGGGGGCACGTGGGTTGCATCCAACCCCACATGTCATGCAAATTTTATTTACTTTTTTATTTCAAATATTTTTAGTTTATCCATAGTTTTATTGTTTTATTCAAATAAATAAATAATACAAAGTCTAAAATCATGAAACAAAAACTATTAGGCGTTGTATGCATGCAATGCACATGTCTGCGCTACGAGGTAATCTGAACAAACGTTGAAATTTGTATTTGTGTTAGAGATACCCCCTCTGTTCAGGAGGAGGTTTCCCTGTGATGGCTCCTAATGATTTCTTCTTCTTTGTCACAGGGTTGTTGGTGGAATCGATACATGGTTGGATCCTCAAATATGTTAGGGTAGTTTAATGAGGTTTAAATGCTGATGGGGTAGGCGAGCTTGGTCAAAGGTAGACCAGTTTGATGTTTCATCTTGTTTTGTGCACTAGCCATCAAGTTGCATCTTTTTTGGCAGTTGGATTCTGAGTCTGTTCAATTAGAGGGAAAGTACACCATTTTTAGGACTTGTTTTTCCCAAAAAACATCGTTTAGGGCCTCAAAACAACTCCGGAAGTTTAGGACCAAAAAATTTCCAAAAATAGTAAATTGTGCTACAATTAAAAAAACTAAAAAACTAAAAGAAACAATGTTGGGGGTACAAGTGGAATAGGCGGGTGGCCACCAATATCCACTTGGATCAGTCCTCCCCCCTTAGGAAGCAATGGTCCCCATTGCGTTGAGTTCCTCCATGAGATGAGGAAACTTTTGTTGAACTTGATCCGTGGTGAGCCACTTACCTTGGTGCAGGAGTTGGCCAGCTTTGACAACCCGATACAACTGGATCTTCTACTGGGGAGTATTATTTATCTGTGTGTCCATGATACGATCATTTGTGGCATGTTCCATGCAGCCTGGGTTTAACTCTGTTGGTATGAGTATTTTTTCAATGTCAGATGTGTCCAACAATGGTGGAAAGTAGGGTCAACTGCGGTCCACATTGAACACTGGGTGCAGACCAAGGAATGGTGGAATACTGAGCTCGAAGGCATTGTCCCCTACAGCCTTAGTGATGGTATATGGCCCATATCGTAGCGGTTGAAGCTTGCGGTGGGGCCCAGCGACACGCTCCTTCTGCAAATGTAGCCAAACTTTGTCGCCCACCTAAAACTTGTGTGGCACATGATGTTGATCATATCGTTGCTTGTACTTGGCATTGGATCCATCTAATATGTCATGGACCTATTGGTGGATGTGCTAAATGCGCTCAATAATCTCCTTGTCGGCTTCAGACTGGACATGAGCCAAATTTGCCTAAGTAGCTGCAAATGGCATGGCCACATCAAAGGGACATAGTGGCTGGAATCCCAAGCCCGCCTGAAAGGGGTTATGGCCAATTGAGTTGTGGAGATCTCAGTTATAGTTGTGTTGGATATAGGGGAGGCTTTCATCCCATGTGCATGGATTCTTTGAGTTGTACATGCGCATAGTGTGCATAATCATCCTGTTGACGACCTCTGTTTGGCCATCAATTTGGGGGTGGAAAGTAGTGGACTTAGTGAGCTTGGTGTCCCGCATCGACCAGAGACTTGACCAAAATGTATTGAGGAACCTGCTGTCCCAATCTGAGATAATGGACTGTGGGATCCCAAAGTGTACCCACACTCGCTCAAAGGAGAGTTTAGCAGTGGCTTCTGCTATGATATTCTTCTTGCAGGTCGCCATAATGGCCATCTTAGAGAATCTTTCGATGACAAAAAAAATGTAGTTGTTACCATGCTTGGTAGAAGGAAGGCCCGACATGTAATCCATGGAGATGGATTCCCACGATCAACTAGGCGTAGGTAGCGGAGTATATAGGCCTTGCTTCTTGATGGTCGGTTTGGAAATGGCGCAAGCAGTGCAGGATCTGATGTACTTCCCGACATCATGTCAAAAGGTTCGGCTAATAAAAATACTTCTGCAATATTGCCATTGTTTTCTCGACCCCAAAATGTCCAGCGACCCTAATGTAGTGTGCTTCCCAAATCTTCTTGGCACGCTCGCTTGAAGGAACACAAAGGTGTCCTAACTGGCATAATAATGCTTCTTCCAGGTGAAAATTTGGAACTTGCTTACCCTCCAGGAGCATCTGGTATGTGTTGTCGAATTCTGGATCACTTTTGTAGAGATGTGGCCAACCCAAAGTCTCGTGCCCACAAGAGTCGAGCACAGTGGTTAGCGCCACGATCGGCGATCAGCTGAGGCAGACTGCAACATTATTGGTGTTTCCCTTCTTATACTTGATGTTCAAATGGAACGGTTGCAGGTATGTGGACCATTTCTGATGGTGGTTATTATGAAACTTCCCTTGTGTTTGTATGAACTGCAAGGGTCGGTGATTTGTGTGGATGATTGTTTCCTTCCCCAAAATGTAATGCTTCCATTGTCAGCATGCCTTCATAATGAAAAACATCTCTTTGTCATATGTGTGATACTTTCGGACTGTGTCTGAAAGTGTCTCATTGTGATATGCCACTGGATGTGCCTGCTCATCAAGTACTGCCCAAATAGCATAGTCAGAGGCATCTGTCTTGATCTCAAATGGTTGTTGCAAGTCTGGTAATGCGAGCACTAGTGCAGAGCAGAGGCGATGCTTCAACTCTGTGAATGCCTTCTGTTGAGATTCAGACCAAAATATTTTTTCTTTCTCTCCTCCCTTGGTGACTTGACTCAAAGGCCAAAGGATATGAGAGAACCCCAACACGAACCCACGGTAGATATTGGCAAGACCCAGAAATTGTGGAGCTCTGTTAGAGTGGTTGGCGCTGGCCAATCATGAATGACTTGGATCTTGGCTGGGTCCACATGCACCCTCCTCTCATCAATAATGTATCCCAAAGAACAAACCTGGGTCATGCCAAAAGTGCATTTCTCCAAATTGGCACACAACTTGTGTTGTTGCAGTATTTGGAGGAAGTTTCGAATGTGGTGGAGGTGCACTTCCCAACTTTGGTTGAAGATCAGGATGTCATCCAAATACACCACCACGAATGAGTTGGTGAATGGTCGCAATATGTCATCCATCGGCCTCATGAAGGTTGTGGGAGCATTCGTCAACCCGAAAGGCATGACCAACCATTCAAAAAGGCCCTCCTTGGTTTTGAAGGTAGTCTTCCATACATCGGATGGTTTGATTGGTACCTTGTGATACTCGGACTTCAAGTCAATCTTGCTGAAATATTTGGCCCCTTTGAGTTGGTTCATAAGGTCATCATCTGTGGGATCGGATACCTATTCCGGATAGTGATCTTGTTCAATGTCTAATAGTCAATACAAAGTCTCAAATTCCCATCCTTCTTCTACACCAACATGATCGGGCTCCCACAACGCGATGAACTTGGCTGGATGTGACCTTTTTGCAGCAGCTCCTAAATCTACCTCTTGATTTCGTTGTTCTCCAAAACATAGCGTCGATATATTGGTCCATTAGGTAGCAACGCACCTAGGCTCAGATTGATGGAGTGCTTGACCTGACAGTGCAGAGGCACCCCTGAAGGTGAGGTGAAGATGTCCCCGTACTCCTCCACGACCCTGTCCATCTGTTGTTGTCGTGCGGAGGAGTCCTGTATGGAGGTCATGTCCATAGTATTCTTCTTGTCCCGAGGGTAGATTATAAGGAAAACAAATTTACTAGTTTGGGAAATGAGCTTATTGAATTGATTCGCAATGATAAAAGAGATGGCAGTAGGTGTTGCTACCTATGGTATCATATACAACCTATTACCCAAAGTAACAAAACAACGTGAGGCTGAGACTCATACACAAGATTTTGCTTCCATAACTATGGTTCACCTAATAATACATCACAAACTTCAAGAGGAGAAACATCACATAATATCTCATCCGTGAAGGGATTAATGTTGTAGGGAAGGCGACATTGCTATCTGACGTGGAGATCTCGTCCTTGGTGAAACCACCCGATGGTGTATGGTTGTGGGTGTGATGTGATCGGAAGGCCCAGCTGCTTCATGGCCTCTACTGAAATGAGATTCTTTTGGCTCTCGTTATCAACAATGAACTGTAGCGAGGGACCCTTCACCCACAGCTAGGAATGGAAGAGGCACTCCCCCTCCTCTAGAACTTCAGGTTATTCCTTTTGGATCTTCAGGTTCTTCCTTATGAATCTTGGTGGTGGCAACGATGGCAATGGGATCTACATCAATAATCTGCTTCCCTTTATCATTCCCCTTGTCGGGTTCTGACTGAGAGTCGAAACACGCATTTGATTCAGAAGCCTTCAGCTCGGCCACCAGTGAATGTTTTGCCCGACACTCACTTGTGTTGTGAGTGGAGCTCTTATGGAACTCACAGCACTTTCTCGTGTCCCTCTTTGGATTCATAGTGTTGTTCTTCGCTTGCGGTTTCGACGGGTTGTATTGGGCCGCCCCGCCTTGGCCTTGTCCTTTTTTCTATGGTGGGGGCACCTTCCCTTGCTTCTGATTCGCAGATCCAAAGTCTCACTTCTTCTGTTTGAATATCTACTCAATATTGGCAGCATACCGGTATGTTGCACCAAGCGAGGAGATGTCGAGGAACTCCATTTCCTCATGGATGTATCTGTGTAGAAAATTGTGGTACTTCAACATCAAATTTTTCTTTGAATATTTGATACCCAACTTTGTGCGCAAGGTGTGGAAGAGATCTTCCAGTTCATGCACATCTTCATCCCTTTGGTGCCATAGTGTAGTCCATTGTATGTACTAGTCCTCATATCTCCCCACTGGGTAGTATTGTTCCTTGATGACATCTCAGAAAGAATTCCAAGTGGGTATGAACAAGAACAGGGAGGATTTCCCCTCGTCCTTTTTCTCATAGTAGGTTTCCCACCAGTCCTTGACATGGGGGGCGGCTTTGAGGAGTGCAAAAGTAATCTTTTCCCGATTGGAAAAGTCATGAACTGAAAAATGTCCTTCTAATAGATTCAACCATCTATGTACGACGTCTGCATCTATTTAGCCCTCAAATATTGGCGTCCACCCGCCTATTCCACTTGCACCCCCATCATTGTTTCTTTCAGTTTCCTTAATTGTAACAATCTTTACTATTTTTGGAAGTTTTTCGGGTCCTAAACTTTTGGAGCCATTTTAAGGCCCTAAACAACATTTTTTCTTAAACAGGTAAACATGTTGTTGATAATAGGGTGTTTTAGTCAAATTTTTTAGTCCTCAGATCGATATTTCTAACGAGTTATCATACACATCAAACAGAGATTGTATGCCAAAATTACGACCCCAAGAAGTTGATGTACCAATTTACCCCAACAAGGCCCACAAATTTTTGGCGCTTTATCTCTTATGGTTATGTTTTTGGATGCTTAGGGTTTTCCATTATTTATCAATAATAAATAGACCTTCAAGCCTTTTTGTAACATAGTTCAGAAGACATTTAGCTGCCACATCTCTTTTTAGAGATAAGCTACCATCGTGTGAGATAGTTTATTTCCATTTTGCATGTAAATATTTTTCAGTACTTTGTTATTAATAAATTGAAGTTTTGTTTTCACTATATCTTTTTGTTTCTATTTATATTTGTACTTCATTTCATTCCAAGTACAATAAATGACATGATCGACATCGGGTTCCACACAAGTTTCAAGTGGGTGACAAAGTTTGGTTGCATTTACAGAAAAAATGTCGTACTGAAGCCCATCGGAAGTTCAAACCACTCCGATACGAGCCTTACACTATCACCAAGGCTATGGGAGACAATGATTTTAAGCTCAACATTTCCCCATTCCTTGGCCTGCACCCAGTGTTCAATGTGGACTACCTTCAGCCATACTTTCCACCATAATTAGACACATCAGAGATTGCAAAACAACTAACACTAACAAAGCTAATCCCAGACTGCATGGAACATGCCACGATTGATCAGATCATGGACATGCATATCAAGAATACTCGCCAGTAGAAGATCCAATTGTATCAGGTTTTCAAAGTTGTCCAACTCCTGCACCAAGGCAAGTGGCTCACCAAGGACTAAGTTCAGGAGAAGTTTTCCCATTTCATGGAGGCACTCAACGCAATGGGGAAAATTTCTTCCTAAGGGAGAGAGGATTGATCCAAGTGGATATTGGTGGCCACTAACCTATTCCACTTGGACCCCCATTGTTGTTTACTTCAATTTCCTTAATTGTAACACTATTTACTATTTTTGGCAATTTTTCGGGTCCTGAACTTTTGGAGCCATTTTAAGGCCCCAAACGAATAAATAAATAAATAAATAAATAAATAAATAAATATATATATATATATATATATATATATATATATATAATATAATATGGTTTTGCAATCGAAATTTGTAGTCCTCAGATAGATATTTATAACGAGGTATTGTACATGTCAAACGAAGATCGTATGCCAAAATTACGACCTCGAGAAGTTGATGTATCAATTTACCCCAATGGGGCCCATAAACTTTTGGCGCTTCATCTCTTAGGGTTAGGTTTTTGGATGTTTAGGTTTTCCATTGTTTCTCAATAATAAATAGGCCTTCGAGCCTTATTGTAACATAATTCATAAGGCATGTAGCTGCCACATCTCTTCTCATAGATAAGCTACCATCGCATGAGCTAGTTTATTTCCATTCTGCATGTAAACAATTTGCAATACTTTGTTATTTATAAATTGAAGTTTTGTTTTCACTATATCTTTGTGCTTTTGTTTATATATGTACTTCATTTCATTCCTTCATAACACACACATCATTTTTCACACACACACACACACACACACACACACATATTCATTCTTTGTTAATCCTCTTGATTATCCATTAATATGGCCTACACACCCCCCCCCCCCTTCCTTCATCTTTCTTTTTCCATTTTCTTTACTATCCCCCTTTTGTGTTTTTCATAATTATTGGTCGCCCCTTATTAATCTTTTATTTTTTCTCTTTTGACCGTTAATCAAATATTTGGACTATTTTATTATTTCCCCCTAACAGTTACTTGTTAACCCTAATGTATTTAATGATGTATTAACAATCACTCCTAACATATTTA
This sequence comes from Pinus albicaulis, assembly GCA_034641835.2. Lineage (NCBI taxonomy): Eukaryota > Viridiplantae > Streptophyta > Pinopsida > Pinales > Pinaceae > Pinus > Pinus albicaulis. The sequence goes on from CM076578.1 coordinate 568,505,832, forward strand.
GCGCTCTAGTCCTTGATGATGGGTGGAGTATCCACCTAAAACGTTGGAAAAATTTATTCCCCCATAGAATTCGCTTCCAAAAATTCTAACAAGAAGAAGTTGATTGGGTCCTTTCATTATACCCTTGTAATTATATCCTTTGACCCAAAGATAGACCTATTCTTAGGATCACATGTTGCATCAGTTGAGAATATGAACAACAACCAGTCATGATTGGTGTTCAAAGTTCATGCAAGAGACCAATAATATACAAATGAGAAGAGAAAAAAACTAAGTTTTTCTCCCTTTCTTTTTTTCTACCTTTCGCCATGCTCCTTGAGATGACGAGGGGGAGACAAGGGCGAGCTGATTTTCAACTATATTTTCTCCATTGTCCTTGTTTGAGTCAAAGGTGTCCGATAAGTGATGTCGTTTATTCCCACCATTTTCTGTAGTGACTATTTCCTTTGCGGACATGTCCTGGTGTATTTGTGTTTCAAAAGGAGCCTGAGATTCTTTTTCTTGTGCATCCAGGATAATTGATGACTGATTGTTACTATCAGGAGTGGGTTCTTCTGTTTCTTCTTCTATCTCCTCCTCTGGATCACAAGGAGGAAATTTCCATCCTTTGGGTGCTTTCCCTGCCTTCTTATTTCTTTGGTTATCTCTTTTTTATTCAGGGTAGGTATTTTGCAGATGACCGGTCTGCCTACAAGTTTTGCATCTGAAGGCAGTGTTTTCATAGTCTAGGTGTTGCATCCATTTTTTTTGTTTATGTATCAATTGAATGCTTTCTGGTAGTCCTTTGTTGAGATCAACTTCCACACAAATACGTGTGAAAGTGTAGATTCTCTCCTCTAGTCGTTGTGTATCAATTTTAACGTATCACCCAATGATGTTCCCTATACCTTCAAGGACACAGTTATTCCAGAAATGAAGGGGGAGGTTGTGCAGCCTGGCCCAAACTGGCATTTTTTAAACAACCATAGTGTTTGCATCAAAATCCGGGAACCATGGGGTGATGTAAAGTCCCGTAGATCCCCAAAACCACGGTCACTCCTAGAGTATGTAGTATATGATTTCCGAGTATTTACATTTAACTATGAAGAAGCCTTTCGAGCAGAGGTGTATTTCGCATTCCATGGTCCAATTTGTGAATATCCAATGAAATAGGTCCATTGGTTTGGGCCAGAAACTATTGAATCGAAAAATAATTTCTTGGGCTTCATATGTTGTTCGGTGTTCGTCAATATCAAGACTTTCGATGGCCAGTTCGAGTGTCTGGTTCAATTTCTCTACTATGTAAGGGCTAGGGGCATTTCCTACCGATTCTGTGGGGGCAGTTTCTTTTGTATTCCCCTGTAGAATGTTCTTGAAGGAGGGTCTTTCTTTATTGTTTTCCTGTTTTGAGGTGTTGCCTCCCCCTGCTCCACTAAGGCTTTTGGATTTTCCATGTTCCCCCGTTCCTCCTCCTCTCAACCGTAGGTTAAGGATAATGGTTGAGCCTGAAGTTATGGAGTATTCCTTTATGGCTATGTAGTCTTGAAGTATTCTGCCTTCATAAATCAATGATTTTAGTGGAGTTTGGTATCCCTGAGTTTTTTTGATTTTCTGTTTCAGGTTTAGCACCTGCTTTGTGTCATCTATCCACAGTACTATATTTTTCCCCACAGGGGTGCTAATAAAAAAATGAAAACTATTTGAGTTTCCCTGATGTGAGGTTTCTATTGTCCTTTTGTTTTATCCCACTAATGCCTTTTCTGAGTGCTTCTGCAGAGGTGTGTTTGGTTTGTGTTGATGGAATCTATGCGGAAACATGTCATGTCCGCCAAGAAACAGGGCATCTATTATTGTCTGGGGTCGGCAAATGTTGAACCGATGTCTGCCACATTCTGAAGGTGGGTAGAGGCCCATAACAAAGGAGGTAGGGCACTGAAAATTGTCATAAGGCATTGTTGTTTGAGTGGTTTGCAGCTAAAATGACCCTTTGCAAATGTATTTCCTAGGAATACTCTTGTTTTCTTTCTAGTCTTCCATCTGTCGATGAGTGCCTCAGTCGATTCTCGTTCCTTTGATATACTTGTCCCTGTAAACCCCCTTTTCCTTCGCTTGTGGCTACCCATTTGTTGTCGCTGCAAGTTCGCAAGATTGTCTTTCTAGGGTCTAGGGGCTTCGAGGCATGTTTGAACCCATGGTCACAACTGCGGATGGGGGTTTGAGGGTCTACGTCTGTGGTTCCCCTGTGGGTGTGCGCTTGTGGGTACCATACATCGTAAAATGCTCGCGCATGTCCACATTTCATAATCCGCCTATGCTTGGGGCTGAGGACCCTCCTTCCATGTTCTCGTTTCCTGTCTCGTGCACGATTTTGTTGGGTCATTGTCGCGCAACAAGGGAACCCAGACTTGCAAACCCTAGCATTTCTCTCCATTTTTTCTCCTTGTCCGGTCAAATTTTTACTAGCCTAGATCCATCTTAACTTGGGATATATCCAGCGCTGAGAGGGATCAAATATCTCGAGGTGTAAACATCTTTTTCAAGTGAAAAACTTGAGGAAAGGTTCGCACCTAGATAATTTTATCCCTCTTGGTGCTTGTAGATCCATATTTAAGATGGATCTAGGTTGATTTAAGTAAATAAGTTTTGTGTTTTTTTTTATAAGTAGAATCTCATGGGTGTCACTAAACTTTGTCTATCAAGCGAGCATATGGGTAAGTTGGAAAAATCTATGTACATGCACTTACACTTAATGATTTTTCACATCTTTATTACTAATATTCTTTTCTAATTATAGATTGCACACTACACAACCCTTTACAACTTAAATGAATTTCACTAATATTATTTTCTAATTATAAATTGAATACTACACAAATTAAACAAATCATTAATCATTTATATAATAAATAAATGGTTTGAACTTAATCATATCATATTTACTCCATCGTTGTCATGAGGATTGTTCACCTCACGCGCAAAAAGTTGTCCACTAAGCAGCCACATCTAAATTGCAAGTGTCCTTGAATTAGAATTTACACATTTACATGAGATGCCACAAATATGTAGGAATCAAGTGTACCTAACACATAAACATACAAGGTTTTTTTTATCATGCTAACTTTGTAGTATTAATTTAGTTGATGTAATATACTCAGAGCACAACAATAACTTCTCCCTATGTTTCACTGATCAGGATAAACTTACACAAATTTCACTAATAGTCTTTTCTTCTTGTAGATTGAATACTACAAAAATGTTTACAACTTAAACGAAACACTAATAATTTATATAATAAATAAATGGTTTTAACTTAATCATATATCATATTTTCTTTGTCGTTTTCATGAGGATTATTGAGCTCACACACAAAAAATTGTAAATTGAGCAACCATGCCTAAGTTATAAGTGTTCTTGAATAAATATCTACACAGTTACATGAGGTGTGACAAACATGTAGGAATTAAGTATACCTCACACATAGACAAACAAGATTTTTGATCATACTAACTTTGCAATACTAATTTAGTTGAAGGAATGTACTTTGAGCACAATATTAAAATTTCCCTTTGTTTCATTGATCGAGATATTTTCAAGGGGAATAGGCTCTGTTATTTAGTTATTGTTACATCTATTGTTTAACTGGGTTGGATAGTTAATAAATTATAGTCATTGTTATCTTCTATATTATCACCACTATGTCAAAGGTTCATGATGCGTGGTTTTTTTTTTAATTAATCCATACCTTTATAGTCAAACCATATGTTAGAACCTAGTCACTAAAATATTAGACAATCTTTACTCATTTTGTAATTATTAATTTCCATCACTAAAATTACACTTATGTTGTGTGTTTTGATAGTGATTTCCATTAACTAATCAATAACCCCCTCATAACAACCAATTCATGTGACCTTAACGTCCAATGTTGATTTAATGCATAAATCAAACATTGGTATGAGTAATGAGGTGTAACAACAATATGTATAATTCTTACGGGTTTATTATGAGACGTTACGCAACTAACACTTACTTAGCATTCACATTTCTTGACTGCCAATTACACGTAGTATACATGTTCAACTTACCAACAATCCATTATGATAACCAACTATTACCCCCATTGAATATTAAATGCACGGTCGATTATGGGGTAAACAATCTAGATTGGCATCCATATGTCTACAATAATTGTTCAACATTTTATATAGGTTAATTGTTGATAACACAAGACTTCATTAAGGATAACAATCCATCACAACAATTAGTAGAGAGAATGGACACTTATCTCGTGCATTCGTGTTATAATAGAGTGTTAAGTAAGAACTATAATTGTAAGAGTTTGTAATTCTATAATTATGCCTCTTAACTTGAATAACACATTCTCTTTATTCGACTACCTTCGAATGAGCTCGAGGACATGTCAAGCTTGAAGGGGTTTAAGAATGGAGATGGAATTGTTAATTTACCCATTTTTTTGTTAGGATCACAAAACACCAAGAGGAGTGGTGGTGTTTAAAGACATTGTTGTTGGGATCCCACTTGTCAGCAAGACATATTTACCTAGAGCCTTTTCGCCTTTAAATAGTCTATATTCCACATGAATACCATGGGAAAAATCATGGGTTCTCATGAACATGGAGCTTGATAACCACCAATAACTTGATGGAGCTAAGTTTACCAGAACCACCCTAACATATTGGACACAGATAAAATATAATATGTAGACCAATATAATGATAGTGATCAATAGGATGGTGAGTATGTAAATCAGATAGTAAGGCATATCTAACAATTTTAAACATTGAAATAATTTATTTGTAATTATTAAATGTACACATATATGTTGTACACCTAATTTGTTAAGGTTATGGTGAAAAATTACTAAAAGTCCACGAAACCTTGGAAGTTTAATCCAATGGTCTAAATGTTGCATTTATATGTATGTCATTCTTAATGAAAGTTGAATTCATTCCATTCTGGTTGCACGTTCCAACAGTGGTATCAAAGCAGTCGTATATCTACCCTATTGAATAGGGTGAGCCACTACTTGTGTGGTCTTCCTTGTTGAATAGCTTGAGCCACTACTTTTGTGGCCTTTCTTATACTCTGGTTTGGAAAAATCTCGTGGATCCCTATAAGTTTTTCATCCATGATAACCTTTCATGGTGGTTGATACAAAGATTGTACCTTTGTGTAAATACATTATATTTCTCCCTTATTGCTAAGCGTGTTTTGGAAGGGTTTACAACTTTCCTGGAGAACGAGAAAGAAACCTTGAATGTCAAAAATTATGGACGCATGATGTTGATGGCCTCGATAATCCCGTATAGTGGCATAGTATTTTGACTTTATGTCTAGGTACTCTCATCATACACTCAAACTAACTCAACACAAAAACCAACCACACACAAATTCATTTCATTCACATATTCACACTCTTGACATTCACACCAAAATTATGTACAAAATTGCTTGATTCACAATAAGGGAATTTCTTGCCCTTCCTTCTCTGTAACATGCCTCATAGGCTTATATACATTCATACAAATAGATCTGAACTAAAATTGGTTTAAAATCCTAAACTAACTCCTAATATCTCTTTTAGTTCCTAAAAATCCTCCCCAAGATCTCTCTTAGATCTTTGATTCTTGCTATTTGTCACATGACTCAAATATATGGAGAGTATCTCCATTATTTTTCTCCAACTTCTAAACAAACCTTTAATCTCGCTTCTCTTTCTCTCGTAGGTATATTACTATACAAGAGAACGTAATTACGAACGGAAGACAATCCTGCTTGTAATATTTTACTAGGCTAGCGCAACACTTTCCTAAAATAATTTATACATGTTGATGAGGGAATTTTATCCTCATTGCTTAATTAAATCTCTAAAACCAAGCCCTTATTTCATTAATAAAACTAATTCCTATGTTTTTATTACATTAATTTGGCATAAACTAAATTAAGGGAACCCACTCCCTTTAGTAAAAATGGCAGTGCCTCACAGGTCTTGTTGTCGTGTAGAATGCTCTTGCATAATACTCTGCACGTAAAAATAATTCATGGAATCTTGTTCATGAGTCTACATCTATTAGTTGTACCTTTTAACTTTGTTGTCAACATTTTTCAAATATAGGTGCATCTACTGCACTTTCTTCTACTTCTAGATCCCAAACTTTGTTCATTTGTTTTCCACTTGCCTCATTGTCGTGATAACTTTAGTAACCTGTATTTTGATGTTTAAATTCCTCATTTGTTGCTAATGTGCTACTATTGTCCTCAATCTTCCAGGTTTCCATACTTTATTCTGCAATTCTCCATTGGTCCTATTGATGTATTATATGGCAGTAAAGTGATTTTTGTTGCTAACTCTTTTCTTCGCTTCAGTATGCCTCCTCTTAAGAAATTTCTTCATCAGTATACATAACTCCTCAATAGCATTATCCAACATACTCTTCTGTTGATACATGTTGTTGACATTGATCCATTATAGCTTTACTTCGAAATTTGAAAATTTTATGGCTTCCATTGCCATTTCACTATTCATACTCCTTTCATCATAAAAAAATTCTAAAAATATGTTTAAGTCATTTTATTTCCTCCTCCATGGATGTATTATGAAAGATTGACTTCTATCCTTTAAATTCCCTTTGACCCCTGCATCTGCAAATGTATTACAACAAATATTAAATTCCCAAAATTTGTAATGAATCATAAAAATTATTGTTTCGTTCTCTTCATTGTTGTCTACAAATATGTTGTATGTTGTCCCTCCATGTGCATTAGTTTCTTTTTGAACCTCTGCTTCATATTTTACAATATGTCGATGATATTTGTTTCCTTCTTCCTCTTGGGTTGAATGAAATGAAATTTCCTTCTCAGGTCCTCTCATCAATCTCTCCAACAATTTAACTTCCTCATCAAATTCCATTAGGATTGAATATCAATGCTTCTCTTCATATCTTTTGTCCTCCTTTTGGTTATCTTCATAAGCCAACTTTTCCCCGATTCAATGCAATAATAAGTTCTTGTAACTGTTCTCTTTTAGCTGCATTCTTCCATTGTATATGACTTATATCCTAATTGTCTCCACAAGACAATTATATCTTTCCCTTTCTTCTAAAATAATTTGTATTACTATCTTCTTGACAATTTTCAATGATTGTTCTGCCCTTTCGATATCTGTTACACATGTATGCATATACAAATCATAAGGCTCTCTAGCCTCCTTTGGTGCCTCTATCATTAGGTATTCATGTTCATCTAACTCTTCCAAGACACCCACAATAATTTTATGAAGTATTTCATCATCGTCCTCATCATCATCATCCTCCCCAAGTATTGATCCTCGTTCTGGTTCACAATAGTGCACTTCTTCTTCCTCGTGTTCAACTGCTCTAAGTGTTTTTCCTTTAACCATGATCTAATCAAGTGTCTCATCTTATTCCTCAGCTTTCTTGTAAACAACCCTTCAACATGCCATTTTACCTGCTTATTTATTTTCAATCCACATATTTTGTCTCTTCCTCTTTCATGTAGGAACTCGATCAGTACACTAAGTTGTACAATTATCTCAGTAATTTCTTGGTCAAGTTCCTCTTGACTCATCCATTTTATCGATATGTCATTTTATTTGGCATTCTTAACCATATTGTTGTGGATTTCACTTGAATCCTCATCATGACTATGAATATTCATCCTCACTCTTCATTAATTAACTTCCCTTGTTCACCAAGCCTTTGAAATACCAAGTCTATTTCAAGTACGTCACCAAGCTTCTCTCCTCTGAAATTGGCCTTTTGGTAACGTTGGTTCTCTCATATAGAAACTTACAAGCTTCCTCTACTCCTCTAGGATTCTGCACTCTGTTTAGTCTCAAAAGCTTCACCTACTCTTTCTTTAAACAAATCTATCTACTTTTGCAACTGTGGAGTTGTCTTGACAACTTTTTCCCCTTAGATGGAAGTTGTCCTTCTCTTTGGTTATGCAATCTCTGCTACCAGGGATACCACAAATTTTATTTCTATGCTTCTACCTGCAAGACAAATACTTTGTCCAACTATCAACTACAAGCAAACCTCAATAGATATACTTGTCAAGAATTTCTTTCTTTACTTCAAATTGTTGCAAGATTCTTTCTTCCTCCAATCTTCTCAGGTTGCCTTCAAGATGTCATTACAATTCTTATACAATAACTAGGATTTTGGGTGTCAAGTAAAAAAAATCACGCACTTTAATACAACCAAAGATTCTGACTTCCATGCATTCCCAACTTGAATTCGAATCAAATTCTTACCAAGATTTCATGACTTCATTACATCAAAATAATTTGACTTGACTTTTCCCGGTTTGAATTCATAACATTTCATGACTCACATACACGGGAACTTAGACTTTGTGTGACTCCCTTTCATTTATCAATCCATATGGTGATCACTTGCATTCAACATATTCTCAATACTTTTCTTTCTTGATTAAATGATATGTTTTCTTGTATTTCACGCTTGCATGATTCTTCTTCCCAGTTTGTGCATCTTATAGTGATTTGAATGCTTAAGTGTTCCTTGTAGGATTGCAATGTGCATGAATTATGCGCCTTGATTATGTTTTCCTTATATGTTGTGTTCAATGTCAAATTAAATTGGAAAATCATGCATCATCATAAATGTACTCAAGGTGCACCTAAGATCCCCTTATTCAAATTCTAGGCGGATCGAGGACACAACAATGCCAAAAAAAATGATATTATTTTTATTAAATATTTGAGTACATAATATTGTCAAGCTTCTTTTCTATATCTCAAACACTTCATCCTCCCATCTTCAAAATTGGCTGGGCATTCAATTTCTCCGTGGACTTGACTTCGACGCCATGAATTCATGGATTTTGGACTTTAAAACTTACATATTATGACATTGATATCATTATGTCAATTTTTTCAGATGACACAACATCATGTAATCATTGTTAACTTTCTTACAGTTTAACAATGACCTTAATTATTACCTACAACTCTTTGACATCCCATTAATTTTTGTTCACACTTGTCCATCTTTCTCAATAAATAAATCCAACAAATATTCAAAAATAACAAATTTTATTTAATTTGCTTTTATTGTAAGGAATTTGGTCATAAAATCATTGAGTGTAGAAAGTATGGACAAAGATTGATGTTTAACACCTCAAGAAGGTTTATGCGCGCGCGTCCTCAATTCCTGCTGCGTTTAGGTCTGCGTCTTCTGGCCTGCCGCCGCCATGGATACGCCTGGGGGCGGGGAGCCCTCTCCCCCCCCTCCTATCTCCCCTGCTGTGGCCTTTCGGAACCTTCTATCTCTGAAAGGGAAGAAACGACCTCTTCCTGAAGTTCCAACGTTCATCAAAAAATTAGATGAAATACCAGAGATCGCTTTGCCTGAAGAGCAGACAATCAAAATAGCACTCGCCTTAGCTGACAGAGGTTTGGTCGGGCAGTTTATGGGCCGCTGGCCATCAACAAAAGTGACAGATGAATGGATCCAACGGAACTGGAGGCCTCTGCTAACAAACAACGTGATCTGCTACGCTGTTGGTCGAGGATTCTTTATTTTCGAATTCACAACCAAGGAAGACCGGGACCTGGTGTTCAGAAATGGTCCATATTTCATGGGAAACCAGGGTCTTTTCCTCAACAAATGGACCCCTGACTTCGACCCTTCTTTCGATGTCCCGAAGGAGGTTCCTGTTTGGGTCCGGCTCCCCAATCTGCCGATCCATTGCTGGAGCTTCCAAGCCCTGCAGAAGATTGGTAACAAGCTGGGTCGCTTCATAGACAAAGCTGACAATAGGGGCCAATACACCTGCGCCAGAATATGCGTGGAAGTTGACCTTGAAGCTGGTCTGCCGGAAGCCATAAAACTCACAGTCGGAGATTGGCAGCACTTTCAGAAACTGGATTACGAGCAACTGCCCTTTAAGTGCAGAATCTGCCACGAACATGGTCACTTCCAACGAAACTGTCCCAAAGCCCCTGCAAGGGACAAGGTGGAAGAAGAAGGATGGAAAGAGATAAAAAAGGGCAAAGCAGTCTCAAAGCCCTCTGAACAGACAAAATCTGGAACCATAGGGAGACCCAAGCCCAACCCCCAGGCCAATCCAATCACAAAAGAAGGGCCCTCATCAGCTGAGAAGGAGAATACCTCAGAAACTCACCAAGAAACTGAAGACCAATCGAACAAAATGAAAGAAAACGCCGGACAATCATCTGCGTCCCTAGAAGCTGCTAACCAAAGGGGAATCGAAGGTACTGAGGAACACATCAGTCTGGGCTCTGACTCAGGGGGCGAGTCAGAGGAGAGAGACACCGATTCAGATGGCTCGCAAATCACCCCTATCAAGTCGGCGAGGGGTCGGAAATCAAAGAAAAAACAGAGAGAGGAGAAAACCTATCTGGATGTCCTCCAAGGCTCCCAGAAAACCCTCAAAGGAATGATGAACACTAGATCCGGGCGCAAGCAGAAAAGGGCTCCAAGAGGAGTCACCAACTCCCAAGTCAGTAAATAATGAAGTACGTCTCCTGGAACTGCAGAGGGTTAGGCAACAAACTAAAAGAAGAAGCCCTAAAAGACATTGTTAGGCTGCATTCGCCTGAAATCCTTCTCATCCAGGAGACAAAGATGGAGGACAATCTGCTCCTTCAAACTAGTAAGACATTCTGGCGTAAAGGTCCCGGAAGAGCTGTCAGTGCTAGAGGAGCCTCTGGCGGGCTTGCCTCCTTCTGGGACAGCTCCAAATACGATCTGATCCAAGAAGAAATCTGCCCTCATTGGATTTTCACTCAGCTCCTCCACAAAGACTCTGGTCAACAAGTAAGTATGTTCAATCTTTATGCTCCGGTGCTTCCTGCGGAGAAATTTTTTTGCTGGGACTCGCTTCAATCCTCTCTATTATTGCACAATCTAGAAAACATCATTATTGCAGGTGATCTGAATGTCACTCTGGCCATTGATGAGAAAAAAGGGGGTTCCATTGTAAGGGATCCAGCTAGAGAGTGGGTGGAAGACATTATGCTAGACTGGGATCTGGAGGACATCAAGCCTGCTGCTGGAAAATATACCTGGACTAATAGAAGAATTGGGCCCAATCACATAGCTGCTCGACTGGACAGATTCCTTGTCCATTCCTCTTTCCTTACTTGTGGACTGTTAGCCTCCTCTAAAATCCTCCCAAACTGCACTTCCTATCATAAACCCATCAGCCTAGAGCTCTCCCTTGATGGCAATCTAGGCCCAATCCCCTTTAGATTCAGCCCTTTGTGGATTCAGCAAGAGGGTTTCCAGGAAGTGGTTCTAGAAGCCTGGAACCGGCAGATCCTGGGATCCCCTTTCTATGTCTGGGAAGAGAAAATGAGAGGCCTTAAAAGAAGACTCAAGGAGTGGGCTAAATCTCTGAAAACACCCACAGCCAAGAGAAAAGACTCCCTAGATAACCTTGCTGCCCATCAATCAGCAATGGAAAATGCTGTAGTTACTCAAAGCCAGCTTCAAAGAGAAGTTGAGTTGCAAAAAAATCTTCATAGAGCTAGTAGGGAGGAAGAGGAGTACTGGAGACAAAAATCAAGAAACTTATGGTTACAGGCCGGCGACAAAAATACTAGATTCTTTCATAAACAAGCCGAAGCTCGCAAGCAATTCAAAGCTATTTCAAAAATCCGCTCCCATGATGCGGTGGTCAAAGATTTTGAAGGAATCAAAAGAGCTGCTTTCACCTTCTTCCAAGAGCTTTATACGGCTCCCGAAAATCCTCCTATAGACCCTCATGCCTATCCTCTTGACCAAATTCCTCATTCCGTGCAGGACTCCGTTAACTCCATGCTAACTGCTCCGATTAGCATGGATGAGCTCAAGAAGGCTTTGGACAGCATGGAGCCGGATAAAGCTCCTGGGCCAGATGGGTTCAACGCCAGGTTCTATCAGACTAGCTGGTCTATCATAAACAAAGACCTTCTGAGAATGGTCAGGAAGTCTCAATCTTGCTCCAAGATCGGAGGCAGCATCAACTCGGCATTTCTTTCTCTGATTCCGAAAGAGAAAGGTGCTTCAGATTTTGGTAGATTTCGGCCCATTTCACTATGTAATACAAGTTATAAGCTGATTACCAAAACAATAGCTAACCGCCTCAAGAACATTTTGCCGGACATTATCCCGGAAAACCAAGGGGGCTTCATCAAAGGGAGAAAGATTCTGGACAATATTGTGTTGGTTCAAGAAGCAGTTCATTCAAGCTGCCAGCGAAAAGAGAAAGGAATGGTGATAAAGCTCGATCTGGCCAATGCCTTTGACCGGGTGAAACATGATTTCCTCTTCGTTGTTATGAAGAAACTGGGCTTCTCTATAACATTCATAAACTGGGTGAAAGCTTGTATAGCCTCCCCCTGGATTGCGCCGCTGGTCAATGGCCGATCTACTAAGTTCTTCAATGCCTCTAGGGGCTTACGACAGGGCTGCCCGCTGTCCCCGCTTCTATACGCTATTCAAGCCTCTGTTCTTAGCTTCCAACTTGACCGCTGCCAACAAATCCTCTCTCTTCTTGGCCTCAGAATTGTTCCTAAGGTTAAAGATATTAATCATGCCCAATTTTCCGACGACACGCTTCTGCTTGGAGGAGCGAGCATAAACTCAGCAAGATCCTTTAAGAAGGAGTTGGACATTTATAAGGAGGTCTCGGGAAGCAAGATAAATTACCTAAAAAGCACTATCTTTGGTTGGAATTGCTCGGTCAAGGAGCTAGCTGACATTGCCAGACTTTTAGAGATGAAAGGAAACCATTCCTGGGAGTTTTTTAAATATCTCGGGATTCCAATCTTCAAATCTATTACTAAAGTTGCCCACTGGATGCCCCTGCTTGACAAATTAAAAAATAGAATCCATGCTTGGGGTGCCTCTTGGCTGAACAATGCTGGAAAGGTTATCCTGATGAAAAATGTCCTCACAAGCATGCCTCTTTACCAACACTCCATTCTGCTAGCTCCCAAAACCTATCTCAGTAAAATGGACACCCTGCTGAGAAGATTCCTATGGGAAGGGGGGAAAATAATGAAAAAAGACTTCACTTAGTTAACTGGAACACTATTAAAAAGCCAATCCTGGAAGGAGGTCTTCAATTAAGAGATCTGGGTGCCCAGAATCTCACTCTGGGCTCTAAAATTCTGTGGGGTATTGTTACTGGAAAGGCTTCCTGGAGTAAGAGAGCTCTCTGGAAGAAATATTTCAAGGGAAAGCGGCTCAGATGTTTGGACCAGCCTCCAAAAACCATAAAAGGCTCTCCGATCTTCAAACTCTGTCTTCAAGCTTTGGAGCAATTCTTTCACAACCTCTACTGGATTCCTGGTAATGGAAAAAAAATCAGAATTTGGGATGATAGGATCCTCGGTGATCAGCCTCTGAACCACATTGAAGGCCTGGCAAACATTAAATTCTGGCTTCAGTCCAACAACCTGAATACCCTCTGGGACATCTCAACCTGGACAGCCGATTCTGAAAGGAAATGGGACAGCTGGTACCTGGGAGAGTTCCCCCAACGACTGCAGGCTGAAGCATCGTTCCTTTTAGATATGCTCCAAGGGAAATCTCCGGCCAAAGTTGCAGCTAAGGACAAACGTGGGTGGGGCTCCCTTTCTGGTAAGTTCTCAGTCTCTGAAGGTTACTCAAGTAGGACAACGATTCCTAATGTCCCCTCTGACCCAACTCAATGGAGATTTATCTGGGCCTATCCCTCGCTCCCCAAAATCGACTTCTTCTGCTGGACTTTAGCCCATAACAGCATTCTCACCAGAGACAATCTGAGAAAACGTGGAATGGAAGGGCCCTCTAGATGCCCTCTGTGTGTGTCAGAGGAAGAGTCTGCTAATCATCTGTTGCTGCTCTGCCCCTTTGCCCGTGATGTCTGGCAGGGGGTCCTGAGGCCTGGAGCTGACAAAGTGGAGATCCCTGATACTATTCCTGACCTGCTTCATACCTGGGCCACCTTATCTCCGTTCTGTTTTGCAAAAAAAAGCCTCCTCAAAACAGCCTGGATGTGGATTCCAAAATTCATATGCTGGAAGCTGTGGTTGGAGAGAAACAATAGACTGTTTCGGGATGAATTGTGCACTCCAGGTAAAATAATCTCTAAAATCCAAGCTTTGCTGGGCGAGACTCTGGAATCTAAAACTTCATTGAGGAATGAAGCAGCTTTGGATTGTGAGGAGGAACGCTGGCTCAAAGACATTTCTCCTAATTTTGGTATCAAGCCCCTGCCCCCTGCTATACTCCATGATAGCTGGGAAATCCGCCTTGAAGAGCAGGAATTCATCAAATGGCGATCCACTCTGAATGAACACTGCCTATTTTTCGACGGGGCCTCTAAAGGCAATCCCGGAGTTGCAGGTGGTGGTGGGGTTCTTCTGAATCCGGATGGGTCAATTGAACTTCGGTATCAATGGGGGCTGGGTACTGAAACTAATAACAGAGCTGAAGCTCTGGCTCTGTGGCAGGGGCTCAAACAGGTTATCAATAAGAACATTCTGTCTCTGACAGTCTTCGGAGACTCCAGGCTGATCATTCAAGCGTTGAATCTCAAGTCAAATCCTACGCAAATCCATCTAACCTCCATCCTTAACAAAATCAGACTTACTCTGGCCCATTTCCGTCATATCTCATTCTTCCACATATTAAGACATCTGAATATGCAAGCCGATCTTGAAGCCAATCTGGGCTCCAATCGTAGCAGAAGATCCCTATTAGTAAATGCTGTTGAAACGGAATGCATCATACCTTAATCCCCAAAGAGTCGACCTGTTCACAAAGTTGAATTCAATTTTCAGGCCTGCAAGTTCGATACAAAGCAACCAGTCAAAGATTTTGAACTCAATTCTCTTCTAGATCTTCTTGCCAAACTATCTCCTGTCCAGTTTTGCTCTCTACTGTCTCAGCAGCTGGGTAAGCATCAGACTTTATAGGGTTCATCTCAATGGGCGATATCAATCTGATTGGGAAGTTTTCCAAAATAGTCATCATGGCTCAGGTTGGGAACTTGAGCTTCCGGCCGCATCATTCAATTTTGAGCGATCAATGATGGTTCTCACTGCCAGCGCACTGCCCCCTTGGACAAATAAGCAAGATCATCGCTGCAATGAATGGATTAATCCAACTCAGGTTTCAAATTTTATGAGGCTAGGCGCCATCTCTAGCTGCCTCAAAAATAGCAATCCTTCAGCATGTAACAGAAACTGGTGTAATCCTTCAGTAAGAGGCAGAAACTGTTGTAAATCTAAGACCAGGAACAGATGTAATCTCAAACTCAGAAGCTGTTGTAATCCATCAGTATGCGGCAGCTGTTTTGCCACCCAGTAATAACAATAACCGTTACAGTCTAAAAAAAAAAACAAATTTTATTTACTTCAACTCCCCTTCCAACATAAATTTCACATATGATGTCCACAATTTTATAAGTGGTCTCATGAAATATTCATAGGATGAAATTAGAGGCTTTGACTTTTATCACTCCTACATTCATGAAACTATCACCTAGCATATAATATTTTCATTCCGTGAAAATCATTAAAATGTATACCTTTATCATTGGTATCCTTACGATGGACTTCTCCATCACATATCATCAACTAGTGTGAGGTACCTCCTTTACGCGAGGATTTTTGGATGCCTCTTCTTCAGCGCACAACAATTTAACACTTTTGCTTAGCTCCACAATATTCTATGGCCTTTAACCTTATCTTAGATCCTACAACCAACACCATGGCTCCTCAGGTAGCTTTTCATAGTCACAATAGCTCTTCAACATCCTCATCTGCAATCATCCGTTCTCTCACATAAATGCATAAAACACCTATCTTCTCTAACCTTCACATGTTCAACTCATTGAATCTACAAAGCCTTCGGGCTCTTAGGAAACCCATGTAGTATGGAAAGGGGAAATATCTTTGTATGAGAATAGTTTTTTGCAATGATATCATTCACCTCACTTCCAATGAACCCAATTCATTCCTATTCAATGATCCTTCGAGCTTTGCCTTGTATCTAC
Source organism: Pinus albicaulis (assembly GCA_034641835.2). Taxonomy (NCBI): domain Eukaryota; kingdom Viridiplantae; phylum Streptophyta; class Pinopsida; order Pinales; family Pinaceae; genus Pinus; species Pinus albicaulis. The sequence continues at coordinate 568,521,867 of CM076578.1, forward strand.
AAGAAAAATTCTTGCGCATAAATAAACCTTCAAACTTTGCCTTTGTGAATCGAGTTCGACCTAAGAAATAACACTTTACTTGCTTCCACACTCAAAACTTTTTATTGAAACACTTTTCATTCCAGTTCTCACCCCTGCAATAAATTCTTGACCACCGCTCACCAATTAATATCAACTCGCTAGAATTTGTCACTTTGTGCACCTTGATTATGCCTTCTTCAAGATTTCAACTTTGGTCTTCAAGAAAATTCCAGCCTCATGGCTTCGAGCTTTAAGCCATTAAAATAATCACCTTCAAAAAAACACCCAAGGGCTACTATTCTAAGCTCTGACACCACTCTGATGTCGATGGCTTCGATAATCCCATCTCTTGGCCCAATATTTTGAATTTTTGATTGGACACTCTCAACGTACACTCAAACTAACTCAACACAAAAACCAAACACACACAAATTCACACTCTTTGCAGTCACACCATAATTATGTACAAAATTTCCTGATTCACAACATAGGTATTTCCTCCTCTGTCCACTCTCTAACATAATTCATAGCCTTACATGCATATATACAAATAGATCTAAACCAAAATTGGTTTGAGATCTTAAACTAACTCCTAAAATCTCTTTTATATTCTAAAAAAATCCCCTCTAAGATCTCTCTTAGATCCTTGATTATTGATATTTGTTACATGACCCAAATATATGGAGAACATCTTCATTATTTTTCTCCAACTTCTAAATTTTTTTTTCCTCAAATAAGTTATACATGTCAATGAAGAAATTATCTCCTCATTTCCTAACTAAATATATAAAACCAACCCCTATTTCATTAATAAAACCAACTCCTATATTTTAATTACATTATTTTGGCATAAATTAAATTAAGGGAACTCACTCTCTTTAGTAAATATGGAAATACCTCTAGGTCTTCTTGCTGTCATGTAGAATTCTCCTGCCTCACATGTGCTTTGGGTCTCTTGAAATTAGACGACCCACACATATTATGACGTCAAATTGATTAAGTGGATGTTCACATAATCGTTCATGATTGTCAATTCAATTAATTACGATTCACTGCAATGATTTTCTCTGCTGTTATAGTTGTTTGATGTGGTGTGTCTAGGCCCATCATTAGTGTAAGCATCAACTGAGGAAAAATGATGTAGCATCAGAAAGGGATTTTATACGTTTAAAAAAAAAGCACTTGATTAATTGTGTTTGAATAGTTGAAATAGTCACCTACAGTAATGGAGTTTTGTAACAATAGATGATAAATTGTATCGTCAATTCGGAAATGTTGAACGATGGCCAAACGTGTTAGTGGGGACCGACGAGGTGGTTGAGTTAGATGGATGATAACCTATTGTGCCTAGTCGCTCAAATCTTGTTAGCGCCACGCCAAATTCAGAGCCTATATTTTGTAAGTACAACACTTCGAGCTCTCCTTTGCTACAATGTGGAGTTACAATAAGGAATTATAATAGCAATACAATATAAATAGATTGGGTAATATTTGTTGTATAATCATCTTCATATCTTGTAACTAGATGACTAGATTGTGAATCACGTTAAAAAATGAAATCCATGCATCTTTCAGTTAAAATAAAAAGTACATTGTGTTCCTTTTCTCAAGGTTTGAAAATAATAAGTTATGCAATTCACCCATAGATTGGTGTATCTAATAATAACTCCAAGCTACCCCCATCAGTAAAGCGGTGTATCTCCAATTGCATGCATTTTCTAGTGATGAGATTAATATCCTCCGGGGTAGTGAAGTTCAACAATATGAGTTGCAACAAAAGAGTTGTCATTCTAATCTGGTTCTTGTAAAGAAAAATTCCCTTTTATAATCTAAAGTTGACTCCCATCAATATTCAAATATTAATAAAATTTGTAAGATCAGTTCAGGAGCAGATTTGCATAAAGATGCAGAGGTTCAGACTACACTTCCCAAGCCCTTCAAACCTTGTGAAGAAGTTGATAACAATAGGAAAGAACCGGTCTTGGATATGACAAGGATATGTCCTCTCATATTCCAGACTATTCCTAGCCCATTCAATTTCATAGTGTTGGGTTTCTTCAACATGATTCATCTTCACTTGCTCCTATTGCATAACCACGGTAGATTGTTTGATTGCAACATTATGATTGAGTTGTCCATGTGAAAGATAAATGTTTTGATATTTACCCTTGTGAGAATTTTGGTAAGCACACTCATCATTCCAATAGATTCTCCAGAAAGAAGACTCCTCCAAGAACGAATATTCACCTTGGATAGATCAGTTCTTAATAATGGTCTTCAACAACCAAGAAGAGATATCAATCATACCATAGAATTTGTTCTCGAGTACTAACACGTCTTGAAATTGAGATTCCTTCATCTTCTAACCTTGTATCTGATAGGGGGAATTGATGTTCAATTACCATATTCGAAGATTACCATACTAAGCGAGCCTAAGCCATAACCCGAACCAAAGCTAGCTCCTATGAGCATGTTTTTTTGTTGGTGGCTTGCCTTAAACTACCACTGGAATAAGACTTCGGTTTCTGCTACATGAGTTTTCCATCATCTTAAAATCAACTTTAGTTTGTGTTCATCCTCAAGCCAACATCGGGGAGCACTTCCGCTAGTAGAAGAGTTCAAGTTCTAGCCAGATTTGGAATCATTCTAGGAACTACTTCGAGCTTTAGTTCTAGAATTCTTAGCCACCCTTAAACCACCACGGTTAGAGACCTCGAGTTTTCCCAACTCATTTTGGTTTTTGGTGTTTCTTAAACCAACAATTTAGAGAGCAGATCCAGCCATTGGATGCCATGCATTTTTTCACTTTAGCTCTCTTCTTGGACTCATATACACCCCCTCAGATTAAGGGGGGGGGATGTTGGACACCTAATTCGTTAGGGTCATGGTGAACATTTCCTAGAAGTCCAAGAAACCTTGCAAGTTGAATCCAATGATCTAAATGTTGTATTTATATGTGTATCATTCTTATTGAAAATTCAATTGATTCCATTCTAGGTGCACATTCCAACAATATTGAATTTCTATACATATTGAGACAACATCTAACTCTATCAAATATTAATTATTATAACCTTTAATTTTAATTTGATTTTAAATAATTTGACCAAGTCAACATAGCATTACATTACATTACATTTTTCAACATCATTGTCATACTGGGTTGTAGAGTGCCTCTCGAGGCAATCATTTTCAAGGTGCTTGGATCATAAAATTTGGTGTAAGAGCATAAAAGCATAAGGTTTTTTTTCTTCTTCTCAAGAAAGACATCTTGGCATTTTAATTATATATTTTTTCTAGAAAATTTTAGATAATGAAATATTAAGGAGACTAAGGCATATCATCTAAATACATGTGCTCAAAATTTTAAGTTCTAGTTCGCTATAATTTTCAGAGATATAGCTTATGGAATTTAGGGTTTATGTCTAATCCTAAAATTAGTCTAAAACAAAACATCTTTTTATTTTCTCTACTTTTTATGGAAAGTTTCACATACGAAAAATTTGAGGAGATCGGGGAGAAATATATTAGTAAACATGGTAAAAAATTTTAGTTTTGTTTTGCTATAAGTTGGGATATATATCCTATATAAGTTAGGATTTGTGACTAATCCTTAAATTAGTCTCAAACAAGTGATCATTTTATTTTCACTATAACTTCTTTTCAGGGAAGTTTTAAGATAGTGCAATTTTGTGGGGACTGAGGAGAATTATCATATTATAACTGGGAAAATTTCAATTTCAAGCTCATTATAATTTCAAAGATGTGGTATGTGGAAGATGGGGTTTGTGACTAATCCTTAAATATGTTTTAAAAGAGCCATCTTGAAAACAAAAAAAATCAGTGAAGTTTCACACTCTAAAAGTTTCAAAATCTTGAAGAGACATAGTGAATGACATATGGAATAAATAAAAAAAAATTCTCATTTTAACTTGTGAGGTATATCTTGCGGAAGTTTGGATAATTTTAAGAGTTTCTTCTGGGGTTAGCAAGCTCAATTTTCTTAAAAAAATTTACAGACGTGTTTCAACTACTTTAAATAACACAATGACCTATTGTTTAGTGGGTATCATTGTGATATGGGAAGAATACATGTAGGAACTAAACATGATTTCACCTTATTGGAACCCTTGCAACCCCTATTAATACACCTTCAAGTAGTAACACATTATACAGTACTTGTATATGGGATCTCACTTCCACGTGCCTTTAGATATATAGGAAATCCCATAGGTACATATGAAACCAAAACTAGATAAGTTATTCGACCATCATGTTGCTATAGTACACTAAGAACAACACTTAAGGAGACCATTGTCTAATACCTAGGTGGTACAATAGTACGACTAAGGCACAATTGAGCTTCATTAGTTAGTGCCCTAAGATGTTGGCCCAAGTACAACTATTAGACCCCACATCTATATTAGAGAGTTGTATGCTGAAAAATGTGTAACTAGGTTCGGTATTCATAAATATGAAATGTACTTTTGATTCTTGTATATTGTAAAATGAAAGAAAATTATTATTATTATTTTCGGAGCACGACTTTTATGCTCAAGGTATTTTATTTTATAGGTTAAGTACCCATTGAGTGATTCTAGGGTTTTTGTAGGTCAAGAAGTCAAAAGAGTCATTGTCATAAGTTGTAGATCCATTAGGGAACATTGTAACTTGTGAAGAATTTTTTTTTGGGATTAAAAGTGTCAAAATACTCTCCAAGATCAAGCCAGCCTGGCAGCTGGCAAGTTGACCTAATTTGAGGAGTCACATCCACCTTTGAGAAGCCTATATAAAGGAGGAAACTTGACCTCCTTGAAGGACATTGATCACTCACTCATCCAAGAAAAGGAGGAAGAGGAAGAAGGAAACAAAGAAGGAAGAGGATGAAGAAGACATTTTTTTGGGCTATTTCTCTCTCACAGGTGTGAAGGTAGGCTAAGGTTTTTGCAACAAATCTAAGGTTTTCCTCTACAAGTTATATCTTGAAGGAGAGAAGGCAAGAAGGTCAATCAAAGGTCACAAGAAGCCATCCTAAAGCTCCAGAAGTCAGAGAAACCCAAATGAAGGTCTTAGGAATTCCTGAGAGGTTAAAAGAAGCTCACATGTGTGGTAGCAACAACTACAAGAGGGTTAAAAATTTTAGGTCTATAGTAGAGGCCGAAATTATGTAGCTGGGGGTCAAATTTGTGCTATTAAAATATATTTGACGCAGTTTAACTTGGAAAAGGAAAGCACATCATACGAAAAGGTCGGACTTGGTCTAAATGTCTTGGAATTCGTCAATTGAAGGATGTATAAGGAAGAGAAGAAATTTATGGGTTTTCCTCTCAAGAGGAGACGTTTTGGCCTTGGCTTGCAACCTATATTCTGTATTCTTGTTCTTCTTTTTTTTGTAGTTGTTTGATGGTATACAAACATAATAATAACTAAACAAGCTAATAAGTAAGAAAAAATTAAAAATACATCACAAGTAGTTATCATAGAAAGATAAATCACTCTAATCATTGCCATTAAGGTTTCTCAACATTGTAATACTTGCCACTTTCTTGTCCTTAGGACCTGTTACCCAAGACCTATAGATGACCCCTATAAGAGAAAATTTATCTTAGATACATTTTTAGCAGGCAGCCAACAACCCCTGGTAGCCACCATATAGCTCAATGGGCTATTAATTTCCTCCACCTAAGTTAGCTATTATTTGCCCTCACTCATCTGTCATGATCGTATGTTTGAAGGAGGGCCATCTAACCCCAAATGTATGTATTTTCATTATGTAATTAGGAGTTTATGATTGCTTTTCTTGGGCACAGTTGGACATGGATTGGTGGGGGGATTTGACGAAAAGAATGGGATTTGATTGTATTCTTATTTTGTTACTTCAATTGGGGGAGTTAATCTTGTACCCTAGTCCCGTGGGATCTCCTCTACTGGCTACTAGCTTTATGAATGGCATTGCATGGGAAACCATGATTTTGGTTGTGTGGTTTCGCTTCCTGACACCATATATTTCACTCCCCTCCATTCATTACAAGCCATTTTCATAATTTCCCTGTGTGGGTCCATATTTTTCCATTGGGTCCACAAGGTGGTAGCTAACCCTCCCCTTTTCCACACCTTGGGGTATGCCTAGGAGGATTCCCCAGAGGTTGATGCAACTAAAAAGAAAGATAAAAGTGTAATTTCGCCACATACAACATGAAATGTACCACAAAATGTAAAAATATGGTCAAGACATTAAAATCTAGCATGTTGGAAAAAGTCAAGCATGAGCTCCACCCCCTATCAAGGCCATCACCCTTGTTCTTAGGGCCTCTTATGAGTGCCCCATTATTTATTAAGGAACCCATTATTTTTCGAACCATTAGTGGGAGATGGACTGCCCCACCTTAAGGGGGTCATTACTGCCATATATTACACTTCATGCTTTCATCCCCTCGAGCCCTGAGCATTAAAAATTAAAAATAAAAAAGTAAAAGGAAAAATGCATATGAAGAAGAGTGGAAAAACAAAGGTCGGGGTAACTCACGCACCACGATTTCTCCCTCATAAATTCATATACCCCTTGTGTGGGCTTACCTCATTATAGCTACCCTTGTACCATGGCATGTGGATTGGAGCCTCCACTTTCCCCCCACTCAATTCCATAACCATTTCACATGAACCCTGCCATTTGATTGGTGTACCATCATCATGTCATTCCCTTAGAGGTTGAAACCACCTAATAGGGTCCTTCATTAAGCCCTCCTACCTAGGAAGGTAACACCCATACATGTTCAAATCCCATTTGGAAGGGCATGCCACCATGAAAGTGTCCACTTGTGCCCTTGATTAGCAAGCCTATTTACTCAATTACACTAATGAATTATTGTATTGGAAGGTGACCAGACACATTGGATCCTAGTTGTATTGCAGATGGGTTTCATCTTGGACGTGGCCTTCCAATACGAGAACCAATCTCTCGATAGGTCCATAATGGAACTTGTAGTGTGAGAATTGACAACCATGGGCCTCCATTCATGTAGAGCATTGATTTCCGCACCACGGGCTCGTTTATTGGCACCACATTGTTTGTTCATGCCCTGGTTATACAGAGATGATGATGCACTTGGACCACATTGCCTAGTTGGCTTCACATGGTGCTCGACACTTAGCAGTTGATCCAGGTCCCAAAAGAGGATATGCCTTTTCTGGGAAGACATGGGAGGGCATGTGTCATTATCTATCCCTCATTGATGGGGCATAAACTTGACTTTGAACCATTTGGAGACCCATGAGACCCATTTGGAGCCCACAGAGCCTAAGATTGGGTTTGGCGATGTTTTTTAGCACTTAGAGGGAACCCCTCTCTTGTTTATCATATTTGAGGCCCTATATACCATCATAGAACATTGAGGGCTCATCTAGGCCTTCCAACAATCTTCCTACACCATTGTTTCATCATTTTGACTAACTTTGGACAAATTATCTTTCACTTCATGAGATATTTTGTGGGCTTGTCACCAAAGACATGTATTTGGCACATTAAAATATTATTAGGGGTGCTTTAGACTAATTTGAATTTGTCGGAGGCTCATATAAATACAAGACACCTCATTTGAATTTGAGAATCATCACTTGGATATTTCGGCTAGCTGAAATAGATTTTCGTCCTGCAATTTTGCGGATGGATTTGGATGATTAAATGCATTTTGACATTTGGAAAATTTCTCTATCTCTATTAGATATTATCTTTGGAATTTTTGTGGATGGATATACTCTTCATTATCTGGTAAGTGTTTTTAATTGTTATATTTCTGAACTAATGAATGTCTAATGCATGGAAATTTTGTCTTATGGTTGTTATTGTGCCCTAATTCATGAAAAATAATTTAAGGCCTTGATACTATTACAAAATTTTGCATGTGTTACTCATAGGATGATGAATGAATGAATGTTCCTAGGGGATAATTTTCATCCTTGAAACTCCATAACAATTTCCATTGAAGTATGAAAGTAGAAAGTTGTCATGTAGTTGCATCCATAGATAGTGAAGTTGCTTCTTTGGTCATCCTTGAAGAGCGAAATTACTAAATCAATATCATTTGTGACTCCAGTCCTCCTAATAGCCGGGCACTAGTCCTAGATCCTTAGGGAACCCATATAATTAAAAAATTCATACTTATTTCATCTTCGTTTTCGCTTTTTTTCATCCCTTTAAGGATAAGGAGGCCCATATAGGTCTTGGTGCGAAATTCTAGGGAGGAGGAATTTTTGGATTCCGTCTAGACATTACACTTCCTTATTGTCTCCTATAGGCATCCTATAGTTTTGAGCAAATTCCAACAATGGATTTTCAATACAATTGATTCCCTAGCTATCACACTAAGAGGGAACCCTAGAAGTTAATCCTTCAACTTGGGGATTTCTCCGAAGGTTGATACTTTAGTACTTGTTGAAGTAAACCATTCGCAAAATTTTCTCTTGTCCACTTTTACCTTGGATGAACTCTTATCTCATCAAGTACCTAAACCATAGGTCTTAGGTATTTTTCCTTTCAAGGGTTTTTTTTTTTTGTGTAAATCCTTACTATATTCTCCCAAAACTTGCACTTTTATTGAGCCTTCCCATTGAATGAGCCATTCTTGCCTCACTTTCAATGATATTATAAATACATTAATGACAAGTGAGGGACACTAGGAATCCTCCCGTCGATGAAAATAGAGAAGAGAAGGGGACATATGTTGTGGTGGTAGTGGGCCTTAGACGCAAATTGTTGTAATGCCCTCTAGCTTTATCCTACACACTAGGCTTGCTAGTTTGTGCAACAACATTTTTGGCGTTGTTGTCGAGGAGACGAAACTTGTGTCTTGTTTCCATATGAAATTATTGATATATCCTTGTGGCGAATCCATTGGAAGAATGAAGCCCTCATTCTTAATTGAACTTTAAGGTTAATGCTTGATCCAGATGGCTCCAGAAAGTCTAAAAAATAAAATTCTTTGGATTTTGTCGAAACTACGACCAGAATGAAGAGCTCGTCATCTCGATTCCAACGGTGCAAATGACACTCAAATCTGACTTCATATGTGCAAGATATTGGCATTCAAAGTTCAATTCAAAAGGAGCAATACTTTTGTCTCCAACTAAATTTGGAAGACTAACTAAATCCGACGATCCAACTATATCCAGTGGAATCCATTAAAATTGCGGCAGCTAACTGAGTGACATTTTTTCACTCATCGGTGGACGAAAATAACCAAATTGTTCCCTACTTAATTTTTCCAGTAACCCTTAAATATTTGTTCAGCGTTTTGAATGATTGATTGATTAAAAAAATTAAAAAAAATAAAATAAATAAAAAATAAAAAGAAATAAAAAAAATTGGGTGGTAGGCTCGCTCGAAATGCCAACGCTCCCAACCATGGTCACATTATATACACATTAAAAAAAAATCGCCAACGACCATATGTTAAATGGGTCTGACAAGGATCAAACCTACTCGGCCAAATTGGTTGGTCCGCCCAACGGGCGACCCCAAAATTTGAACCACCAACGAATGGCATGAAACCAACACATAAACCATATGCTGAAATAAAATACACTGGAAACCGATTCCCAATAGAGCTCGATAATTAATCAATGGCAAAATTTTTGTTAAAAAACAAATGTTATATATGGTCAGGCGAGGGTTGGAACCGCCTACCTACCCCACCAAATTTATACATGTCAATTTTATACTCATATGAACTGGTTTTTCGCCAGGAATCTGATGGTGCTGTCCATTTCTTCATCTGAGCAACCGATTTTTCTCCCATGCTCAAAATATAATCTTGTGAGGAATCTAAAAGATTCTCAAGGATCCCATATTTGACCGTGACGAAAAGGGGTCATGTTTATACTCAAATTTTACGATTTTTAGCAACGTGATGGAACAACCCATTTCTTCCTTTGAGAAACCAATTTTCAGTCCCTCATCAAAATGAGATGTATATTGATGCATTTGGATACTTTTCTTGTTTTTTCCAGTAAGTTGTCGTGTTTACAACCAATAGTCTCAAAATTTCAAGATGTATGTGATGATGATGAGTATGCCTTGAATCTGATTAGTGGATTTAGGAGGACAATTTTATGCCACTTATGTGTGACAACACATTTATGAAATTAACATGAGAGATCATCCATTTCTCATGCTAAAGGAGAACGTCTTGTGAGTGAGAGTTCTTTATAGGAGAATGTCTCTTTGGATGAAATACATGGCACTAGAGATAAGAGTTTCATCTTTGAGTTGATAGATATTGCATCATGTACTCATCATTCATTTACAGAGACTAATGAAGAAACTTCCCCACATCTTAACCTAAGGCCCAAAGACGTAGTCCACACTAGACAAACTCTGTTATCATATCATGTGTTATGATTGTTCTTATTTGGTTCTTGATTATGGTTGATGGTTTATTGAAGTATTGTTTATAAACTGCATTGCTCATGATTCACATGCAAATATAAGTGTCAGTAAAACTTCTTGTATAATGGATATTTTTGTTTGAAAGCATTCAAGAAAAATAATTCTATCAATGCTTGTAGGGTGAAACAAGAATCTCTCTAAGCATCTCTAATTTCACCCTGGCTACTCCTACATAATTGATATGTGTAAACCTAATACGATGTCTTATTTTGATGAATTTTCTTCTCTAGATATTGATTCCATCCTTTGGCACCCTAATAATGTCACCTGGAATACCATACGTGGGACGCTTAAATTTGATGGCCATCCACTCTCTGCAATAAATCATGTAGCAAGATTTGTTGCACATACATCAAAGGATGAGGTGGTTCACCAGGATGTCCTCATAATGTTATTAATGAGATCCCTCCAAGATCATAATTCATTGCTACATAATTGAAAATATAGGAGCATCTCATCTATTGAAGCATTCTTTGATGGATTTCTGAAACATTTTCAACCATTCCAACCATTTGATATTCAAGAGGAAGCCTTCATTGAACATCAAGAGGATCTTGAAAGAGATGATTACATTACCCCTTTGGAAATTGATAGCAGTGATTACTTGCATAATGAATAGGGGAAATGGGAAATCCATGGGGAATCGCTTTGACAAGGACCTTATCTCCAACACCGATGATGACGACATCAATATGACCCTTGTCTTTCCACACGATCCTGGGGATGTAGTTGAGTCACATGTGGACCCTTTCCTCAATCCTTCCAACACTATCAGTAATGAACCTTTTCCCCTTTCCGAGGATGGCCTTGAAGAGAAAGAATTCATTAGATGTATCACTTCTCCCGATCATAATGAGCAAACGGTGGTCACCTCTCTTACATATAATAATCTTACTAAGCAATTTTCTTAGCGGGTTTCTCTGTGTCATCAATCCCATTTCCCTTCCCATCATGACCTTATGGTAACCAAGAAGCATGACACCATTGAAAAGGACCATGATGGGGATGATTGGCCTCAAATTTCCCTTCATCAAAAATTTATAAGCCTAATTGTTGATATCCCTATCTTTTGGCTAAAAGAGAGGATCTAATGGAGCATGTTGCATCCCATTCGTCCCTCCTCATCCATGATCCTCCATATGTGTTCATCTTATTTTCCCACCTCCCACCCTTGTGACCTTCCATATGATTTTTCCTATATCTACCTTTGGATTTATTGCACAAGTAACCATAAGGGCAGGTGTTCTTATATTGGTCCATTGATATGTTGGTTGCATTGGATATATGGTTACACTTAGGATTTGCACGATGTAGCCATTCATGTTAGAGTAAGATGCATTGCATATTGATTTTTTCATTAGAATTACCTCATATTATATTTTCATGATAGATTAGATGCATCTAGATTAGACTTGCACCTTAGAGTAGATTTTATGGTTTAACAAAAGATTGAGCGATCAAAGGATGCCATCAAAATATGTTGCCCCTTTTGCTTCATCTTTGATGTGTAGGTAACTGGTTTGCGGTCCCAAGAGATTGTTGGTGTTCTTATGACCCCCCATTTGAGTACATGGTTCGTGCACTCTACTGAGATCTCATGTCCCAATTGGAGCCAGATGTTACCCACCAATTTTTGGTTACCCCTATAGGAGAAAATTTTCTCCTAGATCTATTTTCAGTCGACAGCCAACAGAGGCTTGTAGCCACTATATAGCTCGATGTTCCACTATTATATGCTACTTGATTAGCCATTATGTGGCTTTTCTCATCTGTAATGATCATATTTTTGAAGGTGGGCCATCTAACCCTAAATGTATGACTTTTCATTATGTAATTGGGTGTTTATGCTTTCTTTTGTTGGCCACATTTGGATATATATTGGTGGGGGGATTCGGTAGAAAGAACGAGATTTAACTATATTCTTGTTCCCTTACCTTAGCTGGGGAATTTAACCTTGTACCATAGTCCCGTGGCATCTCCTCTATTGGATGTTAGCTTTAGGAATGACACTTAAGTGATGTTAGAAAATGTAGCAAGAAAGGATCAATTTGAATTTAACCTTAGGAAAATTGAGTAAATCAAATTTCCACATCAGAAAGACATCTTCGAGGCAATTAACTAGTGTGACATGGCTCTTATCACTCAATTAGGTCAAAAATTTTGAGTTAGTGGGCTTGGAGTCAGTCATGCATGTGTTGATTGCTAAATTTTCACAATCTAGTTCAATTATTTTTAGTTGTACTCATTTAACTAACCTCTAACAATTAATAGAGTCAATTTAAGGTCAATTATGCAGTGGGACAACAATATAACTCATATATCGATTAGTTAACTGATCAATCAACCGAAAATAGCTCATGCATGCATTGAATTTGAATTGATCAGCTGGAGTGGAGGAGACAAAGGGTAGTCTAACATGAGTTGTATACTAGTTGAGTGTACAATTGTTGCTCGTAGTTGGGATATCAATTCCTTGGGAATTGCACAAGAAAATAGGAGGAAATTCATATACTTTAGGAGCTAATTTCCTCAAGGATTCTGTAAGGAAATAAGAGGCCGGAGGAGGAGAAAATTGGCTAAGTGTTGGCCATAAGTTCTCCTTCAGCAGAGAGAACAATTTCACTTTTGCAAGTTGAGCTCAGAGCTGGAGAAAGCAATTGTAATAGTTTCTCTATTGAACTTATTAATGCAAAGATGCTTGAGGATTTTTATCCCAGTTGGGTTCCCCTAGAAATCACTGTGTACTTGTGGTTTTGCTTGTTGCATGTCTATGCATGTTGTTCTAAATTGTGATTTATATTCCACAGATTAGTGGAGTAGAATTGTGTCCCTTTTTTTCAGTTCGAAATATTGAGAAACAACAATTTCTATCAAATTTATACATGGTCTCAGAGACTTAAAGTCACATTAGAACCAGTATTTTGAAATTTTCGCTCATAAATTTTAAATTTGCAGCTTCAGTGTAGGAGTTTTTCTTCATATTCAAGAGAATGTCTTTCAACAGATTGAGATTGGAGTATGCCCTAGGGGGTAGCTCAAACTTCATAGCCTAGAAGGAATGAATGGAAACAATGTTTGATGATAATGCGTTAAAATTGAAATTATGATACCCCAATAGTCTGATGCACAACAATTAGCGCAATGGAAGAAGGATGTTGCAAAGGCCAGGAGAATTCTCCTGGAAGGTGTGAGAGACCATGTGATCTCAAATCTCCATGTCAAAGAGACACCATTTGCTATGTGGAAGACATTGACTAAGCTATTCGAAAATAACAGTGGCCATAGAAAATTGGCCCTGAAAGACAAACTTCGAAACATTAGGATGCATAAAATTTTTACCATTCCTCAATATGTCTCTAGATTTACTCAAGTTTGAGATGAGCTTGGAGGGGTTGGGGTGAATGTTGCAAAAGATGATTTGGCGAGCCTATCTCTTCTAGGCCTTCCAAAATATTGGCATAGCTACCAATAATCTGTGAATGGAAGGGAAAAATTACTGAATTGGGAAAGGTTATGGTCTGATTGGTTCTGGAAGAGTTCAAGAGAAATACTAGAGATAGAGTACCATCTAGAGGAGAGGATGAAGAGAATTTTCCTTGGGGTAGAAGGGAAGAGGAAAGAAGACCCAAAGAAAACCTAAATCTATCCAAAATAATGGCAAGGAGAAATACTTGAGCAAGATAAAATGTTTCCACTACCACAAATATAGGCACTATGCAACAAAATGTCTGTATAAGAAATCTAATAAAAATCCTTTAGGAGGAGTAGGAAGTGAATCATTGGCTTCAAAATTCGAATTAGAATTCACCCTAATAACATGCATGGCCAACACTATTATAGGGAGTGTGTGGTACCTTGACTGTGGTGCCTCGTTCCATATGAAAAGGTGCAAGGATTTTTTCAGTAACCTAGAGGAGAAGGATCTCCAGATGCTTATTGAATTGGGGGATGACGAGAGGTACAATACTATAGGAATTTGTACTGTCACATTTGAGAGGGAGAAAACCTCCCCTCTTCACCTCAAAAATGTTATGTTTGTACCTAGGCTAAAGAATGATCTAGGTGGATATTGGTGGCCACCCACCTATTCTTCTTGGACCCCCACCATTGTTTCTTTCAGTTTTCTAGTTTCCCTAATTGTAGTACAATTTACTATTTTTGGCAGTTTTTTTTCAGGTCTTGAACTTCCAGAGCCGTTTTGAGGCCCTAAACGACATTTTTTGAACACATGTTGACCATTAGAAAGTTGTATTCCTTGGATATATCTTTCTAATGAGGTATTGTGCACATCAAACGAAGATCGCATTCCAAAGTTACGTCCCTGGGAAGTTGATGTACCAATTTACCCAAACGGGGCCCATAATTTTGGCGCTTCATCTCCTAGGATTAGGTTTTTGGATGTTTAGGGTTTTCCATTGTTTCTAAATAATAAATAGGCCTTCGAGCCTCATTGTAACATAGTTCAGAGGCATGTAGCTTCCACATCTCTTTTCAAAGATAAGCTACCATCGCCCAAGCTAGTTTATTTCCATTTTGTCTGTAAGCATATTTGAATTATTTGATATTAATGAAATGAAGTTTTATTCCTGCTGCATCTCTACTTTTATATTTATTTCTGTATTTTATTGCATTCCTGCATAATTTTGGATCAGTGGTATCAGAGAGGTCTTCTCTTTCTCGATATTTCTTTGCATGTCCCATCGAGATCATGGTATAAGGAGTAAGGCTCAATCTGGTTGAACCTTTGCAAGATCAGCCTCACAAACCCTGATGACCTCCCATGGCGGAAGAAAAGAAAGACGAGGAAGCAGGATATATTATCAAAATATTTCTCAAGGAAACTGTCGAGAAATAGAGGAATACGATGATGGACAACTTTGCCCATATCCTTCAACGACTACCCACCGGCGACACATATTCATCCAGAAGCCACTATGGAGGCTCCACTCTCTTTAGGTTACAAGTGCACTTTGACATTCCCACATTAGAAGGCTAGATAGATGAAGATGCCGTAGATAAATGGTTAAATATGTTGGAAGGATATTTTTCTGTTCATGATTTTTCCAATAGGGAAAATATTAATTTTTCACTCTTGAAACCCGCCCCCCACGTCAAGGACTGGTGGGAAACCTACTGTGAGTAGAAGGAAAAGGGGGAACCCTCACTGTTCTTGGTCGCACCCATTTGGAATTCTTTTCGAGATGCCATCAAGGAAAAATACTACCCTGTCGGGAGCTAGAAAAATAGGTATATACAATGGATTACGCTGTGGTAGAAAAGGGATCAAGATCTACATGAGCTGACAAATATTTTCCATGCTCTGCGCACAAATCTTGGTATCAAATATTCTAAGAAACATTTGGTTCTCAATTACCATGGTTGTTTGCAAAAATACATTCAATAGGAAATGCAATTCTTGGACATCTCCTCGTTTGGTGTAGCATATCGATATGTTGCCAAAATTGAGTAGAAATTCGAGTAGAAAAAGCGAGACTTTGGATCTTCGAACCCAAAGCAGAAAAAAGGTTCCCCTAAGCCACAGAGCAAAGGACAGATCCCAATTTGGACACCCCAGGGAAACTCCTCGAAGCCGCAATCCAAGGGGGACTGGAATGCAAAGAAGGACACCTGAAAGTGGTGTGAGTTCCTTAAAATCCCCACTCACAACACAAATGAATGTCGCGCAAAGCAGGCGCTGGTGGCGGAGCTAAGAGACTCAGAGACAGATGCCTGTTATGATTCTGAGATGGAACCTGACAAGGGAGCCGATGAGGACAAGCAGGTCATTGATGCAAAACCCACTGTGACGGTAGCCACCACCAAGCTCCAAAAGGCGGACCCTAAGATCTAAAGGAGGGGGGGAGTCCCTTTCACTCATATATGTGGGAGAAGGGCTTGCCGCTACCATCTCACAAATAGAAGAAAAGATAAATCAACGACTTAGAAATCAATCTCTTTGAGGGGGAAACCTCATTTACATTATACATTAATGAAAAATTCTTGGATGATTCAAATGCCAAAACCTACTTTCTATATATAGGAGTCTAAGGGGTCACAATATAGTTAGAGCCTACATAACAATAATAATGTAAGGGCACAACAATAGCAACAATGGGCTTCTATGGGGCACAATAATAACAATATGGGGACTACATGGGCACAACAATAACCATAAGGGGGTTACACTAACAATAACAATAATGGGCTACACTAGTATTATAGGGACCTAACATGCCCCTCTCCTATTAACCCTCTCTAACTGTCCATCTGTCTATGGATGATAATATGTACTAAAAGCTAACTATGTTCCCAAGCTTGCAAACAATTCCTTCCAAAACTTATAAGTGAACTTGGCATCTCTATGTGATATAATATTATTGGGAACACCATGCAACCTCACTATCTCCCTAATGAATATTTGAGCTACCTCACCAGATGAATTAGTGGACTTCACTACAATGAAGTGAGATACCTTGCTCAACCTATCAATCACAACCATGATGGAATCATGCTGCTTCGATTCCCTCATCAATACTATAATGACATCCATGGAAATGAACTCCCATTTCCATTATGGAATCGAAATAGGCTGCAATAGACCAACTAGATGCTTACACTATGCTTTCACATGTTGACAACGCTAGCATCTTGTAACAAACTCAACCACATATTTCTTTAAGTTTGGCCAACGATGGAACTTCTTAAAAACTATTAAAGTCTTATGATATCCTGGGTGGCCTGAATATGGCTTGACATGAAACTCCCTCAATATAAGTTTCTTCAACACACTGCCATCTAGTACATAAATCATGTCCCTGAATTTGACTAATCCATTTGCTCTAAGGTGATACTCCTCATCTCTATCTCCTTCACCTTGCTGCTACAATATCTGCTTCAACTGTTGGTACTTCTCATCATTCTGCCCCGCATGTAATATTCACTCATATAATCCTATCCCATAGGAGATCACAACCAAAATATGATTTACCTACACTCTCCTGCAGAGAGAATCTGCAACCTTGTTCTTATTTCCTTTAATGTACATGATCTCAAAGTCAAACTCATGGAGGGTATCTATCCATCTCATTTTCCTGACATTTAGATTGGGTTGGTCAAACAAGTACCTTGGTTCAGTATGATCACTCATCAGAAAAAACTTCCTGCTAAGGATATAATGTCTCCACATCTTCAATGCGTGAATGATATCTACCAACTCAAGATCATGAGTCAAACATCTCTTCTCATGCTCATTTAGCTTCCTTGATTCATAGAAAACCACATGTCCTTCCTTCATCAGGACCCCACCAAGTCCTTCTTACAAGCCTTTGCACAAACCATAAAACCCTTATTATGATCTACAATCTTCAAAACCAGAGCAGTTGTAAGAAAACGCTTCAACTACTCAAAACTAGCTGCACACTCCTCAGTCCATTCAAACTTATTTCCCTTTCTCTGTAAAGATATGATAGGGTATCCAATCTTTGAGAAGTTCCTAATGAACCTCCTATAGTAACTTGCTAGTCCTATGAATGATCAGACCTCATATACATTCCTAGAAGTTGGCCACTCCACGATAGCTTTAATCTTTTCTGGATCTACTGTTATCCCTTCCTTGGAAACAACATGTCCCAAGTAATGAATGTGAGAATGAAAAAAACTGCAATTTGATGAGACTGTAATTAAACCGATGCTCTCTCAACAATATCAACACTGATGTGAGGTGCTATACATGCTCTTACTCATTCTTTGAATACACCAATATATCATCATCAAAGACTATCAAAAACTTATCCAAGTAAGGACACAACACATTGTTCATCAAACACATGAAGGTGGTTGAAGCATTAGTAAGACCAAAAGTAACCACGAAAAAATCATAATGCCCATTCCTCGAACATAATGCAATCTTCTAGATGTCTTCTTCTTTGATACACACATGATGATATCTTGATCTCAAATCAATCTTTGAAAGCACTGCTGCTCCCTTTAGCTGATCAAACAAGTTATCAATCCGTGACAATGGATACCTATTCTTGAAGGTCACTTTGTTCAACTTCCTATAATCATTGCACAATTTGAGAGTACCATCCTTCTTCTTGAAAAATAATACTGGTGCACCCCAAGGAGATACACTTGGCCTTATCTATCCCTTATCAAGCATTTCCTTAAGCTACGAATTCAGTTCCACCAAATTTGGAGTACTCATGCTACAAGGTGCTTAGATGATGGTGCTAATCCTGATATCAACTCAATATATAATTGCACTTCCCTATGAGGAGATAACTCTAGAATCTCTGCAGGAAACACATCCTGAAACTACTGCAAGACAAGATACCTCTTCAGGACTTCATCATCCTCGACATCCTTCTCTTTTTCACTAGAAATATGCACTACAAACAATAAAAATCTTTCATGCAGTTGCACTTTTCTTGCATTGTTATAACCATTCTCATTGATGTAGGCTTATTCTTTCCCTGCAAGACTCTCTTTTTATCCATCGTCATCCAGGTACTCAATAGCCTTGTCACAGAAATGCACTTTAGTCCTATGAATGAATGAATAGTCAGTCCATGCCCATGAGCATACTATATGAACCCAAAGGAAGCACATTGATATATGTTGATGTAGGCATACCATTAATATCAAATTCACAAGATCTCATCCAATGATGAACTCTTCTCTTGTTCCCTGTAGCCAACTGCACCAACCAAGACTCTGCATGCACTTCTTTATTCAAGCAAAACTTATATACCAAGTCAAGACTAATATAAATATAATTCAATCTAAGACCAATCAAAATAGAAACAAATTGATCATAAAGCTTACCTTCCATCTCAATAATGGATTCTTTATGATCCGCTTGCATGTTATCCACTGCCACATAAATCCGAGGAATACTTTGACCAACATCTCCAATTGTCTATGCCTCCTGAGCACTATAAAATTAAGGCCTGCCACCCTGGTGCGATGGGAATTGAATCCTGCGATGCTCTCCACCACAATTCCAACACCTCAAAGGATTTCTACCACCTCCCTTATTCTGCTCCTCAGGTTGAGACCCATGACCTTTATCAACTGCATTGAAATTCTTATAAGGTGCTACATATTCCTTGTCACTTACATCCTGAGGTATTCCTCGCTTATGAGGCCAATTCACTTTAGTATTATAATTTCCTTTCCAATCCCGCTTAAACTTATGATTGCGCTTTGACTACTCATAAAAATCTTGAAACTTTCTAATAACTTCCTCCAGTGATCGAGACTCATCAAACTCAATCTGGTCTTTGAATGCTACTGACAACCCACTGATGAACCTTTGAATATTTTCTTTCTCATCCTTAAGGTAAGGAACATGCCTCAAAAAATCCAAGAATCTGCTAGTGTACTCATCATCTATCATAGAACCCATATTTAACTCATATAATTCCTTAGCCCTGTCATCATAGTATCTTTCAAATAGGTACTTATTCTTGAAGAGTCTCTCAAACTCACCCCAAATTTACTCTTCTTCTTTAATGCTTCTGACATTATTCACGTATTCCCACAAGATATATGATTTTCATTTAAGACTTAAAGTAGTTATCTTAGATTTCAAGTCTCTAAGTAATCATGCAATCTAAAAAACTTCTTCATCCCAAGCAACCATGCTTCTGCATCTTCTGATTTCTTCGTCTCTCCATCAAATGTAGGAGGCTTGGATTTCCTAAAGTCATCTGACAAATATCCCTTCTCACTCCTCCTATAAATGTGCTGGAAATGATGGTGACGATGTCTCGTGGAATCATAACTAGAATAGAACCCATAAGCACTACCCCTCCGGTCAGGTGTACCCAAGGATCTGCCACCTATGATTATATCATCTCTATCCAACCTGTATCATGTTTGATACCTGCTACCATATGCACCATTAGTCTTCTCCTCCTAATTATCTCGATGAATAATCCCCATCTTTCCCTGCTTTTGTAATTCTGAAAGGCTTTGAAGAATCTGTGGATTGACCTCTTCTTTCTTTTATTGAGCCCTTGCAAGTCTTTCATGTGCCTCAGTCAACCTGTTATCATCTGCCTTGCAAATTCTAATTTATGCCTTCAAAATTCTCAGTGTATCTACTAGATCAGGATAATACTCTTCTCCTTGCTACTCAATTGACCTTTCCCTTTCCATAGAATTCACATCAGGCATGTAAGGGGAGTCATGTGAAATGTAATCCAACATTATTCTCTTCGTCTCTGATCTTCTATTTCCTATAAACATGCCATGTTAGATAACCAAATAGAAGACATAATCCAAATCACACCTCAATGTATCTTAGGGGAGGCTATCATATTTGCACAATTCAATTTAGATTATCATGATATAATATGATAACATCAATATATCGATATCATGTATGTTAAGACCAAACTGTAATTATAATTGCCTACATGATAACCATAACCACAACAATAACAATGCATGCATAGGAAACACATAGACTACTGACATGCACACATAACAATCACATCTACCCCGAGGTCCAATGCTACAACTTCGCTCTGATACCACCCTGAAACACTGGTATTAGAGGAAAGGTTGTAGGGAAGGAAGCTTTCTTTGATACCACTCTGTAACCACCTCCTCCCACATTTACCTGATTTTACAAGCTCTCCAGGGTAAACATGAGTTGAGTGCTACTATGAAATGACCCGACCTCCAAGTTCTATTTATGGAAGTGGGGACTACAACCAAAACACATACTACCACCCCTCAGGGACACTAGATCACTCACCAACTTGACAACCACCTCTGGCGATCAAACCTTGAGATGGAACTCATTTTTACAAGATTGACACCCCAATTCCACCCATAACACACTGTGGATGTGGTTATGAGGCTCTAACAGCACCCATAAACCTTCCTACATGTGGTTATGACCAAAATTTCCCTGTTATGTGCATGCTGTGGCAAGATCTGTGCTACTTTTTCAGGGCCAATCTTCAAGTCACTACCCAGAAGTGCCCAAAACGTTTTAGAATGCAAACAATGATGATAACAAGTCTGTGCAATAAAAAATCAAGCTAGGTTTTGCTCAAAACATGCTAGTCTCGAGATAAATTTTTTGTCAAACATATGATAAACATACAAGCTACAAGTCATGAATACATATATGATCATAAACTTCTGTACTTCATAAGAGAATCATCAAGAAGGTCCAATACCATCTCAAGTATTTGTAACAACACTTGTTAGCCCATACATTCTTCGACCATTAAATAACTTATCAGATCATGAACAAGTTTGTAGTAATATAACATCGTCTAACTAAGCATATAACTATAATAGAATC
This sequence comes from Pinus albicaulis, assembly GCA_034641835.2. Taxonomy (NCBI): domain Eukaryota; kingdom Viridiplantae; phylum Streptophyta; class Pinopsida; order Pinales; family Pinaceae; genus Pinus; species Pinus albicaulis. The sequence continues at coordinate 568,543,658 of CM076578.1, forward strand.
CATGAAAATCATCCATAAAATCAACACAATGATCAATACAAGTGCTCATAGGTCACAATAGGAAAATATATCGTATTAGCATATGCAAAAGCCAACCAAGTCAGGGACTTTCACATACCACCCAACCATAGATTGGGCTGAACCAAATATCTCTTTCAGCCAATCACCCATGTGCCATATTCCAAGAATGAATGTGGGATCATATGGGTTAAACAAAATAGAACCAACTGGGGCTTCGAGTGGCCATACCACCTCAATCCTCAACCACAGTGATTTCACCTGACCAGCCCAGAAATCACTAATACTAATGAGAATGACCTCTTCCCAAGTTGTACACGACTCCATGGATTCTATCTCAACCCACAAACTGCAGATAACATAAGATGCTACAGGGCTCCAAAGATCTCCCATCTCAACCCACAACCTCTAGGGAACTCAAGGTGTTCAAGGGCTCCAAAGATTCTATCCCAACCCACAACCATAGGGAACCTAAGAACTAATCAAAAATCCAAATGGGGAACCCACTTCATCATGTATATCCGGAAATAGCAAGGAAAGGTTTCAACCACTATCAATCTAGGAAAATATCCATGGCAATGACAAATAATAACCAAAGAACAATATGCACTTATCACACATCCAAATATCAACAAGGAAATCACACATGCAACCTGTTACTTGCAATGAAATCCTACTATAGCTGCTAATCCAAATCTCTCCTTGTTGCTCCCTTGCTTTCCTTTGTTTACTTCTCTCCATATCCAAGTGAATGCTAGATTGCTCCAAAAATGATCTAAGTGCGTAAGAGTGTAGGAGATATAGAATGAACAATTGTTGAGCCAAAACTTTCAAAATGCTATCAACTGTTTCTCTGATGCCTTTTTATCATTGATGTCTCATTTTTCTTTCATTTTCCTTCATTTTCTCTCTAATTTCCCTTGCATGCATATTTGTGACTATTCATCTTCCTTTTCTCCTACTTTCCTTTATTTCTCATAATTAAATTCCAGTTATTGCCTCTTTTCCATTGCCAATATTAAACTACAAGTGATGCCCATTATAATTTTTTCCCACTATCTGCTTGGAATACATGTCCCATGACCTTGGTCTTATTTTATTTACATGGAATATCAACCAAGGGATGTTACAAGCATGAAAAAACACTTATATACAATATTCAACAAGTATTATGAATAGATATATGACTGAAGTTAACAACCTATTTGAGAATAAAACTTTAATCAAACAGATTTGGTCACCCATGGATGAGCTGAGGGCGTAAGCTTTACATTTTTTTTGCAAATATGATTTGTAAGCCATGGATATGCTTTGTAAACTACCCATCAAGGAAGAATTTCATTTCGAATGTGATTTTGAAAATGGATGCGAGAAGGGACGTGTCTCAGCATGGGGGGTGTCAAGGGGTAAGTATGATGTGTAAGTGCACCTCTTGTGCACAAATACTGCTTTTTTACTTTCCTGGGAAATAAAATTAATGTTAATTTTGCCACATAAAGCATTACATGGGGTCTGTGGTGCGTGGGTCTCCTAATACCTGCGTGATCCAAGTGAAATTTTAATCACGAGATGCCAACAAATCCCTTTTTGAACTAGCATGATGTGCTACCAAAATAGCTATGGAACAGTTACAAATGTAACCCAAATAGAACTTCATATGGAAAAATAGCATAATCCAAAGGAGTTGTCTACGGAGGCGGAGGAATTGCCCGAACGACCAAAAGTGGTCGGAATCCAGGTAATTTTTTTATTTTAAGAAATATTCGAGTATCAATATTTGAATCATGTTTTTTTATGGTGGAAATGGATTCAGCACCATCAAAAACCCCAAGGGCGCCCAAAATCTTGAAGTTTGATAACTATAACCTGGATTTACAAAATTCCCTGCTAGATTTTATTAAAATCTCGACGATTTTCAGGGCAAAAAAGCAGGCTAGTTAGACTACGGCTAATCCAAATAGAACTTCATATGTGTAATAAAATGATTACATGCTCATGTTCGAGAAATGAAAATGTGAGTTAAGAAATCCAGGAAGCATAAATGGAAGGGTGTAGATTGATAGTGTAGGATTCAAATGACACAACAAGCTAAGGTGGCGTGGGATGCCTTGCATATATAAACCAAGACAACGTGGCATGTTTGAGTATAAATTTGTGTTGTACATAAAAATGTTGTGTGCCCATATATGTGAAGTTAAAACACGAGCTAGGGGTTGGCTATGCCTAGTGTTGTGCTCTGCCATATCTTCTTGCCATGGTAAGGCTATAGACATTATGTGTAAGCTAAAAATACCCATAAATTGAAAAACTCTTATTCGAATTAATGTCGAGTTGGCATCACACAATTTAAAGCGGCATGACACAACTTATTTATGTAATCATACTAAGTGTGTGAGTTAAGATGGTATAGGGAGGTATGAGCATCACTTGACATCATGTGTAAAATGAAATAATAACCTAAGTACATAGTGAGACAAAATGTGGGCTGGAGGTTGGCCGCACCCATGAAACCTGCCCCGCTTTCTTGCCACAGCGAGGGATTATACTTTTTGTATTGTACACTTGGGTTACAATGTCATGGCCTTTGGTGAATACCTTTTTTTTTAAACCATACAAATAGAACTAGGTCATTTAATAGATTTTGAAACAAAAAAAGGCATTTAAGACCATAACAAGGCAGCCAAAATTGCATGCCAGTGTATGAGGGCGAATGGACTGCTTGTGTTGTGAAGGATATCATGGTTTCATTAGGGGCAGGGACACTTAGTTTATTGCATGAATGACATTAGGAAAAGAGAAGGAGTGATGGAAAAGAAAACAATGAAATGAGATTAACTCTTGGCACCATGTTTAACACACTAAACAAACCAAAACTTGCAGTGAGGAACAACAGAGATTGAGGCCAAATTTTGTTCATACCTATGAATAACATGGTTTTATTTGCCCCAAATTTGGTTACTAGTGGTTCCTTTCAGTGGTTGTGAGTGCCACACTAGAGTTCCAGAGAGTTTTAGAGCCGAGCTTCTCCATAGGAGCAAAGTCACACAAACGGTAGGTTGGTGGCCTATTTTCCAACTACCTACATATCGTTGCAAATTTCGACGTGCACCTCACGTTGCGATGGGTTTAACTCGCATCACATCTCATAAAATTCAAAAATTATCAAATTTATCACTAGATGATTCACATAACACTACCACAAGCATATCACTTACGACTTCACAAAATTGGTTTGATATTTACGCTGTGAACTTTATGAAACTCATTTAATATTCATTTTATGAATGCTTATGATGGTGTGGTTGACACCATTCAAACCTTATATGTGTGTCACAAAGTGCTAGCGGAGAAGTATTATGTGTTGTGACCATACTATCATATGTGATGTGTACGTCATACACCAAGGATTCCCTATTGAAATTGGCATCGTTAAAAATTTATATGTTAATTGCCAAACACTGGTGGGGTCTCGATAATTTGAATAATAAACTTTATAATCACGTGATTATGCCATTCATGACTATGAAAAAATATTTGTCATAAGATTATTATGTTTAATGTTTAAATATCAAACTTTTTAAACCATATTCTCATACCATTCAAGTCACTCATGACTTGTCAATAGTTTGTCATTTTAAAACTTAGTTTATACCTTCATTTACATAATGTTTTTATGCATCAGAAATATAACCATGTTACGAAGCCCAATTGTTTAATGAGGAAAATATTTATTGTTTTGATTATATCAAAAATTGATAATAGAATTGTGACAAAAGTATGCTTGTAATGATGTTGTAGTTGCATATATCATTACTGTCAGTGTAGTTAAATCCTTCAAACAACATATGAATATATATCTAAACATATATGAAACAATGTATAAATCCTTGTAACACCATGTGTTGACATGAAAATATGAAATTGTGAAATTATGTCATGTAAGCATTCCTTATTTCTTTGGGAAGCCCCACCTATTGAGACTTACTTTTTTTGTTATTTTTAGATGTATTTTTTTAATGTCTTTTAGGAGGAGGAGTCGTCATTTTTTTCTTCCTTGCAACACCCTTAGGTAGGCCCACTCGAAGGGGCCTCATGCCTAGTCGACCCAATGATTGGGGCTTGACCTTGATGGAACTAAGGAAATTTGAACCCACACCTCATGACAGAGGGCCAATGAATTTGTAGGGGGGCTTCAACCAACTGGGATACTCATCAGGGCTGAGGAGGAGTCATGATGTAGGTGCTATCTGCCTCGGGCTCGATCTTCTGCACCTTTTTGGTGGAAATTATGGTGTCGGGCTCTGCATCAATAATATTATTCCCTTGTTCATTTCCCTTATTGGGTTCTAAATCAAAATTAGAACATGCATTAGGTTTGAAGCCTTCATCTTGGCCACTAGTGGCTGCTTGGCGCGACACCCACTTGTGTTGTGAGTGAGGCTCTTGTGTAACTCCACCACTTCCCCGTGTCCTTCCTCATCTTTGTGGTGTTATTCTTTATTGGAGGATTCGATAGGTTGTCCTGGGTCACCCCACCTTGGCTTTGTCCTTTGTTTTGTAGTTTGGGGGCGCCTTTTCCTTGCTTCAGATTAGCAAATCCAAAGTCTCGCTTCTTATATTTAGATTTTTGCTTGATCTTGACAGTGTATCAATATGTAGCACCAAACGAGGAGATGTTAGGAACTCCATCTCATCTTGGATGTATTTGTGCAGAAATCCGCGATACTTGAGTACTAGATGCCGATCAGAATGCTTGATACCCAAATTTGTGCGAAGGGTATGGGATATTTGTGAACTCCGACATGTCTTGGTCCCTTTCCTGTCGAAGTGTGGTCAATTTTATGTACTTATCTTCATAGCTTCTGAAATGGTAATATTTTTCCTTGATGGAATCCTAAAAATAATTCCAAGTGGGTGCAACTGAAAACACTGAGGGTTCCATCTCGTCCCTCTGCTCACAGTAGGGTTCCCACTAGTCCTTGACATGGGGGGCGGCTTTGAGGAATGAAAAATTGAACTTTTCCATATTGAAAAAATCATGAACTAAAAAGTATCCTTCTAACAGATTTAACCATTTATCTACAGTATCTGCATCTATATGGCCTTCAAATATGGGAATGCCAAAGTTTACTTGTAGCTTAAAGGGAGTGGTGCCTCCAAGGTGGCTGCTGAATGAAGATGTGTCACCTGTGGAAATCCACCGAAGCATCTGGGAATTTTTTTCCATCATATCGTTCCTTTATCGCTTGAGGACTTCTTCAAGAAACATTTTGAAAGGATCTCTTGCTCCCTCATCTTTCTTTTCTTCCGCCATGGGAGGCCATCGGGGCCAGCGAGGCCAGTCATGCAAAGGTTCAACCAATTCAAGACCTAACTCATAACCGACATCATTGGGGGCATGCACATAAAATAGAGAAAGAGCAGACTGCTCCGATACAGAAATAAATAGAAACATTGAGCTATAATAGAAATAAAATCTCAATTCATTAATAACAAAGTATTGAAAACTGTTTACATGTAGAATGGAAATAGATTAAGTTGGGCGATGGTAGCTTATCTTTGAGAAGTGATGTGGGGTACATACCTTCTGAAATATGTTACAATGAGGCTCAGAGTCCTATTTATTATTGATAAATAATGGAAAACCCTAAACATCCAAAATAATAACCCTAGGAGATGAAACACCAAAAGTCTGTGGGCCTCGTTGGGGTAAATTGGTACATCAACTTTCTGGGGGCTTAACTTTGGCATACGATCTGCGTTTGACACGTATGATACCTCGTTAGAAATATCTATCCGAATAGTACAAATTTCAATTAAAAAGCCTCACCACAAAGTATTTTTTTCCCCATTTTCCAAAAAAACATTGTTTAGGGACTCAAAACGACTCCAGAAGTTCAGGACCCAAAAACTGTCAAAAATAGTAAACTATGATAAAATTAAGGAAAATGAAAGAAACAATGTTGAGGGTCCAAGTGGAATAGGCGGGTGGCCACCAATATACACCTGGATCAGTCCTCCCCCCTTAGAAAGAAATCGTCCCCATTCTGTTGACTGCCTCCATGAGATGGGGAAATTTCTACTGAACTTGGTCACTGGTGAGCCACTTGCCCTGGTGTAGGAGATGGATAGATTTGAAAACTTGATACAGTGGGATATTCTATTGGCGAGTATTCTTGATATGTGTGTCCTTATCCGATAAATTGTGGCCTGTTCCATGCAGTCTGGGTTGAGCTCTATTGATGTTGGTTGTTCTGTAATGTATGATGTTTCCAATGTCCACATTGAACACTAGACGCAGGCCCAAGAATGGGGGAATGTTAAGCTCGAAAGCATTGTCTCCCACAACCTTGGTGATGGTGTAAGACCCATATTGGAGTTGTCATAGTTTCCAATGGGGTTCGACAAGGTGTTCTTTTGGAAAATGCAACCAAAATTTATCGCCCACCTGAAACTTATGTGGCACCTAATGCTGGTCATGCCGCTACTTGTACTTGGGATTGGACTTATCCATGATGTCATGCACCTGCTGGAAGATGTGATGGATGCATTTAATAAACTTGGTTGCTTTATCAACCTCAAACTATACATGTACATATTTTATCTGTGTAGTCACATAAGGCATGGAAACATTAATAAGACATAATGGTTGAAATCCTAGACCCACTTGAAAGGGACTGCGACCAATTGAGCTATGTTATAACTGTGCTGCACATAAGGAAATCTCTCATCCCAGGTTTGTGGATGCTTGGAGTTGTACATTCTAAGTATGTGCATTATCATCTTGTTGATAACCTTTGTTTGGCCATAAGTTTGGGTATGGAATGCAGTTGACTTGGTGATCTTGGTTTCCAATAATGCCCATAGGCTTGACAAGAATGTGCTCAAGAACCTAATATATTGATATGATATAATGGTCTGTGGGATCCCAAAATGTACCCACACTCGTTCAAATAAGAGTTTTATAGTTTCCTCTACTGCGATAATTTTCTTGCAAGTTTCCAATATAAGCATCTTAGAAAATCTATCCATGACCACAAATACACAGTCATTTCCATGCTTGGTAGAATGGAGGCTAGAAAAATAATCCATGGAGATGGATTCCCAAGGTTAGCTTAGAGTAGGTAGAGAAGTGTACAAGCCTTGCTTCTTGATGGTTGGCTTGGAAATGACATAGGTAGTGCATGCTATGATATATTTTCCAACATCCTGTTGAAGTCTTGGCCAATAAAAATATTTCTGTAGTACAGCCATAGTTTTCTCCACACCAAAGTGTCTTGTGACCTGACTGTAGTGTGCCTCCAAAATTAGTCTGGTTCTCTCACTTGAAGGAACACAAAGGTGCCCCAGGTAGCATAATAATGCGTCTTGGAGGTGATCTAGTATGTGGTAGTGAAATATGGATCATTCTTGTACAGTTGCAGTCATCCAGAGGTATAGTGGCCACAAGAGTTGATAATAGTAGTTAATGCTGCAATTGGGGGCATGCTGAGGCAATATGAAACATGATTGGTGCTACCCTTCTTGTATTTAATGTTCAAGTGGAAATGTTACAAATATGTAGACCACTTCTGATGGCGATCATTCTGAAACTTTCCTTGTGTATGTATAAACCGAATAGGTTGGTGATATGTGTGGATGACCGTATCCTTCCCCAAAATTTAATGTTTCCATTGCTAACAATACTGCACGATAGAATACATCTATTTATCGTAGGTGGGGTACTTCTAAATTTTATCGAAAAGTGTCTCACTGTGATAGGCCATCGGATGCCCTTGTTGGGTCAGAACTGCACCAATAGCATAGTCATAGGCGCCTGTCTCAATTTCAAATGGTCGTTGAAGGTCTAGAAATGTGAGTACAGGTGCAGAGAAAAGGCAATGCTTCAGCTCAATCGATACCTTATGTTGGGACTCAGACCAAGAAAAATTTGTTTTCGCTTCGCCCTTGGTAACCTAACTCAAAGGATAAGTGTTATGGGAGAATCCCAACACGAACCTGTTAGAAATTAATTAAAAAAGCAATGAAACCCATAAAATATTGCATAAACACATATACAAAAACAAAAAAAAACAAGAGAGACACATATATACGTGGTTCACCCAATTTGGGCTACATCCATGGAGAAACAAGCAGTCCTTCCTTTTATATTATCCATCAAAACAAAGAGATACAACCTACAACAAATTTGCTATAATTTCCTCTTCGATTTCACACAGTCTCCTCTCTCTTTATCGCTTAGAATAATAATACACAACCGCAATAGAATTCCCTCATATAAACCGAGGGTTGCTTACTAGGGAAAAATACCCTAAATTAATATAAATTTTATGGTTAGATCATCCGCCTAATGAACGACCCAAATTGACTATGAAATAATAATATTTTACAAGGCAAATTTTCATCTATTTTTAACTTCTAAGCGGTGCCCTCGAACCCCCATCGGGAGCCCGCTAGCCTCTGAACCCCCCAACTGGGGGAGGGGGGACAAGTCCCCATAGCACCCCTCCATGTGGAGGGGTGTACAATATTCCTAGGATATACACCCGAATGAAACACATACATTTGAATTAGGAAGATAATCAAGATCCACACCCAACAATCTCCCACTTGGAAACTGATTATGGAAACTACATCGCTGCTTCACTTGTTGGACAATGCTTCCACTTTGGACCTATATGTTTCTGATATTTATCATTATACTTGAAGACCAATTGAAACTGAGCAGAAGCTCAGTTTCTCCTTGGTTACAACCTTTGTTCACATACCTGCAGGATTTTGGCTAGTTTGTATCTTTTCCAGCTTCAACTGTCCATCTTCCAACACTAACTGTATGAAAAGGTACTTGATATATATATGTTTAGTATTGGAATGAAATGCTGAGTTCTTTGCAATATGAAGGGCACTCTGGCTATCACGGTATAACCTTCCAATCTCCCGCTTCTTTCCCAATTCATCCATAAACCTTTGTAACCAAATCATTTCTTTACTAGCCTATGTAGCAGCAACATACTATGCTTCCATTGTTGAAAGTGAAATGATGTTTTATAATTTGAAACCCAAATGAAAGTTGTTCCACCTATAATAAACATATAACTTCTGGTGCTTCTCCTGTTATCTCTATCACCTGCCATATCTGCATCAACATATCCCTGTAGAGCAATGTTCGAATCACCAAAGCATAATGCTTGATTCGTGGTACCTTTGATCCAACCTTATGCAAGAAAAAAACCAAAATAAAAACATAAAAATAAACACAAAGATGCATCAGAAATAAATCTTCATTTCATTAATATCAAATAATTGAAAGATGCTTATAATATCAAATAATTGAAAGATGCTTACATACATAATGGAAATAAAACTAGCTCAGGCGATGGTAGCTTATATTTGAGAAGAGATGTGGAGGCTACATGCCTCTGAAATGTATTAGAATGAGGCTCGAAGGCATATTTATTATTGAGAAATAATGGAAAACCCTAAACATCCAAAAACCTAACCCTAGGAGATGAAGCACCAAAACTGTGGGCCATGTTGTGGTAAATTAGTACGTCAACTTCTGAGGGTTGTAACTTTGGCATACGATCTCCATTTTACGTGCACGATACCTCATTATAAATACCTATCCAAGGACTACAATTTTTCGCTGAAGAGTCATGTTTTCTCGTTTTCCAAAAAAATGTCATTTAGGGCCTCAAAATGGCTCGGGATATTCAAGACCCGAAAAAATGCCAAAAATAGTAAACTTTGCTACAATTACGAAAAATGAAAGAAATAATGGTACAATGGTGGGGGTCCAAGTTGAATAGTCAAGTGGACACCAATATCCACATGAATCAACCTCTCAAATACCTGAGAATACACTTCATTGTCATCCAATGCTCTTTTCTTGGATTATTCATATACATACTTACAACTCCCACTACATGTGCAATATTAGGCCTTGTGCAGACCATTGCATACATTAAGCTTTCGACTATTGATGCATATGAAACTTTACCCATATAATCCTTTTCTTCCTGAGACTTGGGACACATCTCCTTACTTAGTTTGAAATGGCTAGCCAAAGGTGTACTAACTAGTTTTGCATTCTGCATATTAAATCTTTCCAACACCTTTTCTATGTACTCACTCTGAGACAATGTTAATTTGCAATTTTTTCCATCTCTAGTTATTCTCATACCAAGGATTTGTTTTGCAACACATAAATTGTTCATTTCATATGAATTATCCAATTTTCCTTTGAGCACATTTATTTCCTGCATGTTAGACCCTGCAACAAGCATGTCATCTACATAAAATAACAATATATTATAACGACCATCATTTTGTTTCTTAAGATAAGCACAATAATCATAATGACATATAGTATAACCTTTTTGAAATTGTATATTTCTTTAGATATGGAACATGCCTTACCTCCTTTAACAACCATTGGTTTCCATTATGTTTTTTTAATGAGTACTTTACCCATTCCAATAATTTTATAGGTTTGTCATTACCCAAACGAACTTGTCCAAAATCCCCTTGAACAGTCATGAAAATGTTTCCTATTAGGTGTGGCATGGAATGAAGCCCTTGAATCTACCAACCAAGCATCAATAATATTATCTAATGAAAGAATAAAATCATCTTGCAACACATCACTTGTCACATTTGCTTCAATATTGTTCTCTAGTTTTCCATCTCCTTCTTTTCCATTCCGGGATTGGTAGTCTTTCTTCAGGTGTCCTTTCTTCCCACATTTCTAGCACACTATCCATGATCTGGATTTAGATATGCCTTTTCTTGACTTACTGTGATTTTTGAGGCTCCTTCCTCTTTCCATTTTTCTTCCCCTATTTCACGGAGTAAAATAATTTCTTGATTTCTCATTAGAGCTTTTCCGTCGCATTCATCATTAAACTTTAAAGTACTAGATCCAGAGACATAGTTACTAATAACCATATGATCTGAATGGAAAGTGAAATCCACCCATGGTATTCATCCACTCATGGTATTTATCCACCCATGGCATTCTAAGTGGCATCTACCCATGGTATTCATCCACCCATGGAATTTACCCATGGTATTGTAAGTGGCATCTACCCATGGTATTCATTCACCCATGGTATTTATCCGCCCATGGTATTCATCCACCCATGGAATTTTCCCATGGTATTGTAAGTGGCATCTACCCATGGTATTCATTAACCCATGGTATTTAGCGACCCATGGAATTTACCCATGGTATTGTAACTAAAAAATGTTATAAGTAACAAGTCACATTTTGTAATAGGACAGATGGTCCACCACAATGTAGCTTTTACAATTATTATTTGTTTTAATAAAAAAAAAGTTTATTTGTGGTTTTGTTTATTGTGTGTTCTCCTCTTTTCTTCTGGCATTTAAAATTTTTAGATCTTGGGGGCCTCCCCCCAAGATCCAGATTTCCATAACTTGCCATTCCAACTTCATGGAAATGCACACAGAAATAATAGAGCCCTAAATTAATCATCAAAATTTAGCCCTACAAAACTTAATTGACTCGTAACCGTGTTAAATTTATTTAAATTCTCAACAGAAATGCCACCTTCTGACATCTTCATATTAAATAGACGCTTCATAATAAATACCTTAGTTTAGGCCGAGAGTTTTTCATATCGTTTCGCCAATGTCGTTAATGGTAGGTGTAGATTTTTTTGATACAAATAATCTTCCATCTGCATATTCCATAACTGGTAATTTTTTCCATTAAATTTCTCAACTCTAAACCTACCATCTTATGCCATTGCTTCCACTCGAACCAAGAACCCTTCTCTCTTGTGAGTTTATCAGCCAAATATGCCTTCGACTCTGATACCAATTGTTATAAATTGATTAACGAAGTAATGAAACACATAAACAATTTCTTAAACACAAATACAGAAACACATAAAACAAGAGAGACAAATATGCGTGGTTCACCCAATTTGGGCCACGTCCAATGAGAAACAACCAATCCTTCCTTTTATATTCTCCAAAAAATGAAGAGATACAACCTACAATAGATCCAATGTAATTCCCTCTTCTATCTCACATAGACTCCTCCTCTTTATCACTCAGAATAATAATATCTAGTCGCAATACAATTCCCTCATATAAAGTAAAGGTTTCCTTCTAGGGAAAAAAACCCTAAATTAACATAACTTCTACCATTAGATCATCCGCCTAATGAACGAACTAAATTGACTATGAAATTACAATATTTTACAGGGAAAATTTTCATCTATTTTTAGCTTCAGGGGCGCTACCCCCGAACCCCTGCTAAGGTCTAGCTAGCCCTTGCACCCCCCCACCACGTGGATGGGTGCATAGTATTCCTTGCGTATACACTCGGTTGAAACAAAGGCCTCTGAATAAGGAAGATAATCACGCTCCACACCCAACAAAACCTCCAATAAAAATTGGCAAGGCCCAAAAAGCTGTGAAGCTCTGTTAGAGTGGTCGGGGTTGGCCAACCCCAAATGACATGGATCTTAGCTAGATCCACATGCACACCTTGATCATATATGATGTAATCCATGTTAGAAAATGTAAAGTGGCAACAATTATAACTTATTTCCTTCAACCTTGATACTTGCTTGTGAAACTTAGTTATCATCTTTATGTTCTTTATTTAGATATTTTCATCAAAAAATATCACGAAACAATAACAATAAAAGAGGGCACAAATATAGGTTCTCAGCCAGGGAAAAACCCCTCCAAGGGGAAACTCGAAAAATATTCTCTTCTTAGAATATGCTTCAAATGAGATACAATGACCCAATCCCTAGACCAAGTCCTTCTCCCAGTACCAAGTCAACCCTTTCCTCAATACCTTCCCTCAAATTGATTCTTTCTTGCAACTTCGACCTGCCAACAATTGCCAAGCTACTTGACCCAGCAACCTCTTTCTCCAAAAACTGCTGCAAAACCCTAATTTATCTTGCTTTTGAGATCTTTTAGGAGAAAAAAAACTCTCCCCAAGGTTAACAAGGTCAATAGAAGGATTTCACTCTATCCAACAACTTTTTCCTTCAATTATGCACCCCAGCAACAACTTTTCTCCCTAAAAATTCAAACTTGCAACTTCGACCTCTTTCTGGTTGAAAAAACCCTAGCTTCTTTGCATGTGTGAGAGATATAGAGCCCATAAACAATAAATTTCATCCTCCCAAATTCTCTTATACTTTCACTCTCCTTTTCCCAGCTTCCCAGCTACATATCGAACTCTTTCCTTGATATATCGAACTTGTGAGTGAGTGTGTCCAAATGAGGTCAAATTGTTTCCTTTTATAGCCTTCTCAAGGGGTCAAATCCCCTCCTTTAGGATGACTTGAGGACCTGAGGGCCGACTGGTAATCTTGGAGATTCCAGGACTTTCTAGACTCAAACTTCTCGGAAGGGTCTAATAAACATGATTTTGATTTCTTAGACTCATGAAAATAAATCCTAAGACCTAACTGTTGAAATTTGCAACAATAAACAATGAAATTGGCATCCAGAAAGGAAAAAAATTGACCACAAACTAGTGTGGGATTCCAATCACACATTGGTGAGGAATTCAGTTACACATTAGTGTTAAATGTGGGCATCTAATTTAGTTATCCCTTAAATAAATTGTAATTTCATCTCATAACAACTTGTATTAGTTAACTAAGTCAGAAAGACTGAGTTAGCTCAAGAATTTAGAGTTGAGGGTCTAATATGAGGCATGTAGAGTGATTGTATTATTTTTGGGGTCCAGTTGCAGTTGTAGCACTAGTGTGGTGTGAGTGTGACCAGTTAACTCAAATTAATTGAGTTAAAAAATAAGTTTAACTAGTTCTAACTGAGTGATGAATTAGTGAGAGGTCTAGTGAATCAAATTAGATTTAATTCACAAGTAGTGATAAATCATATAAATGATGATTCACTATTATTAGTTGTATGCATGTAAGTTCTGATGAAGACATAGTTGAGACAGAGGTTAAAGGGAAGATAACTATCAGTGGTTTTATTAGCAAATTGCCCGGGCGCAACTGTAAAGTCACATGAAGGCTCATGATGGATTGCGCAATCAAGGAAGGTTGATTATCCTATTTAATAGGGATTAATTGCCTATGGATTGCGTGAGCAAGGTTGGGATAAGCAGGGGCTAAGAATTGGCTAAGTGTTGGTCAATTTTTCCTAAGAATTGTTAGTAAGTTTTGAGCAGGATCAGGGTGAGACGATCGATAGAGTGCATGATTTTATCGGTGTGAGAAAGCATTGTATTCTTTCATGATTATTTGACTTTGTACAATATATGATAGATGGGTTTTGAGTAGTTTCTTTCCCCAATAATATCTTCTATTTTGTGATTGATTTACTTATTTCTCTTACTTGCATGTGATTGAGCGATCGTGTTTTATATCCCACACATTTAGTAGAAGGATTCAATATCTTGTTTTAGTACATTAAATGATCGGATTGAATCCATTGGTATATAGTTTCTATATAATTTCTACATGGTATTGGAGCGCCAGGAATCACAATAGAATAGAAGAAATTGGTTTTTTCTTGAAAATGTTCAAATTTTCAGATTTATTCTTTAGGATCCAATAACAGATCAAGATGTCTTTCAATGGCTTGAGACTCGAATTTGCACTTGAGGGAAATTAGAATGATATTGCATGGAAGGACATGATGGAGGCAGTGTTGGAAGACAACGAGTTGAAGGAATTCATATATTTTGATATTCCCAAGCCTGCAACAGTAGATGACCAACTTCTTGATGTATGGAAGAAGAAGGTACCAAAGGTGAGAAGGATATTGTTAGAGGGAGTTCGAGTTAATATTGTCTCGAGTATCCATGGGAAGGTGACTCCATATGCTATGTGGAAGGCCTTGATAGATCTGTTCCGAACAACAACAACCAAAGGAAGTTGGCGCTAAAGTACAACCGCAAAAATATCAAGAAGGAGGAGGGAGAGACAATACCAACATACTTTTCTAAGTTCACTCAATGTTGAGATGAGCTTGGAAGTGTTGGTGTGACCGTAGATGATGATGATTTGGTGAGCCTAACACTTCTAGGAATTCCCAAGAGCTGGCATAGTTACTAGGACTCTGTGAATGGGAGGGAGAAGTTACCAGACTGGGAGAATTTGTGGTCCAAATTGGTAATAGAAGAGATAAGGCAGAGCACCAGAGACGAGACCTCCAACACCAAAAAAGAAGAAGATTGTGCATTGGTTAAAAAAGGAAAGAAATCCAAGGGAAAGAGGTCCCAAGGTTATGAGGGAAATAAATACTTGTCCAAGATGATAAGTTTTCACTATCACGAGCATGGGACACTATGCTTCGAATTGTCCACAGAAGAAGGCAAGCAAGAAGGAGCCTGCCGTTGTAGTGGGTGAAGAATTGGCTTCACAGTTCGAGTTTGATTTTACTCTCATTGCATGCATGGAAAACACTGTAATGGGATGCATGTGGTATCTAGATAGCGGTGCCTCGTTCCATATGACATGGAATAGAAATCTCTTTAGTAACTTGGAGGAGAAGGACCTCCAACAGAACATAGAGTTTGGAGATAACGGGAGGTATAGTGCGACTAACATAGGTACAATAACCTTTCAGTGGGATTTTGGCTCCCATCTCAGACTAGCATATGTTTTGTATTTTCCATGCCTAAGGAAGAATCTTGTCTCTATAGCAGTATTGGAAGACTGTGGTTATGATGTGATGTTTAGAAAAGGGAAAAATTTCCTTAAAAACATAGCCACAAGACTAGTGAAATAGATCGGTGCAAGAGTCAAGAACTTGCATGCTCTCGAGGTTGAGGATGCATGCAAATATTTGAGAAGCAAAGAAATGGTTAATGACTTGGTGGTTGAGAGGGAGCAATTATCTCTTAACATGTAGCGTCAGAAGCAGTCTCAGAAGGTTGTGGAGCAGCCATAATTCGAGAAGCATAGAGGAGACTGAGTGGAAGGGTCCACTCAAGAAGAGACCTCTAGGAGGGGGAAATTTTGATCCAGAAGGGAAGAGGGATTACATGTAGCTATACCTCCAGGTGTGAGGTGGGGCGATGTGCATATATAATCCCAAGAAGAAATTTGGGCAGGGTCCATTGAGATGGCGTGTCTCATGGATCGAACCTGGCTATGAGGAGCCCACATTACAGTAGTAGCATGAAGGATCAGCTAGATTGATGTAGTTAGATGTCAGGAAGACAAAAATCAGAGTGAAATATGTTAGATACTAGAGCGCAGATTAAAGTTGGCAGCAGTACAGAGGGCACAGAAGGAGATGTCAGCAGCAACGCAGAGAGTCCAGTAAACAGGTGCAGTAACTAGTAGTAGTTAGAAGACTCTGATGATATATGCATTATACTGATTCAGTTGTTCGGAGGCTATTCAGTTTCAGAAGTTGCACGTGAAAAGAACACTAGAGAAGTGTTGCATGAAGAACATTCCAAAGGTACCAGATCGTGATAGATTAATTCCTTTCTTGTTGAGAGGGAGTGTTGAAATTTGCAACAAGAAACAATGAAGTTGGCATCCAGAAAGGAAAAAAATTGACCACATACTAGTGTGGGATTCTAGTCACACATCGGTGAGGAATTCAGTTACACATTAGTACTAAATGTGGGCATCTAATTTATTTATCCCTTAAATAAATTAGAAAATAAATTGTAATTTCATCTCATAACAATTTGTATCAGTTAACTAAGTCGGAAAGACTGAGTTAGCTCAATAATTTCGAGTTGAGGGTATAAGATGAGACATGTAGAGTGATTCTATTATTTTGGGGGTCCAGTTGCAGTTGTAGCACTAGTGTGGTGTGAGTGTAATCAATTAACTCAAATTAGTTGAGTTAAAATCAATTTATCTAGTTCTAACTAAGTGATGAATTAGTGAGAGGTCCAATGGATTAAATTAGATCTAATTCACAAGTAGTGATCAATTATATAATTGATGATTCACTATTATTAGCTACATGCATTTCAGTTCTGATGAAGACCCAATTGAGACAGAGGTTAAAGGGAAGATAACTATCAGCTGTATTATTAGCAAATTGCCCGGGCGCAATTATAAAGTCACAGGAAGGCTCATGATGGATTGCGCAGTCAAGGAAGGTTGATTATCCTATTTAATATGGACTAATTGCCTAGGGATTAAGTGAGCAAGGCTGGGCTAAGTAGGGACTGAGAATTGGCTAAGTGTCAGTCAATTTTTCCTAAGAATTGCTAGTCATTTTTGAGTAGGATCATGGTGAGACAATCGGTAGAGTGCAGGATTTTCTCGATGTGAGAAAGAATTGTATTGTTTCATGATTCTTTAACTATGTACAATATATGATAGAGGGATTTTGAGCAGTTTATTTCCCCAAGAACATCTTGTGTTGTGTGATTGATTCACTTCTTTCTCTTACTTGCATGTGATTGAGCGATCGTGTTTTATATTCCGCAAAAATAGTAGAAGGATTCAATATCTTGTTTTAGTACATTACATGATAAAAATATGAAAATTTATACACTAACAAACTATAGAAGTACGAAGAACATGATTTTACCTAAAATACCATCAATAATGAGCATGAAACCCATGCTTTGATAAAAATACATTTTCTTTTCTTTTTCTAGTTTGTTACATAGGATACATATTGAAATGAGTACAAAAATTATGAAGACTGAAATTAGTTACATTTCTCAACACTCCCTCTTAGCTAGGAAGGTATTCGTAATTGTACAAATAGTACAACATCACATATCAAACTTAAGAGTTCTCAAGAAAAATCAAATTAATAAGCCATACTGTAAGAATCATCATTATGACCAACACTATCCCTGAGGTCTAACTGGACAAGCTCTTCTTTAATTCAAGATAATTATGCTGGGAGGCTTTATGTGTGATGCCACACTATATCTCTAGGGTACATACCTAATCCATATGTCCACAACGTATGTCCTTTTAGGACTATTCTTATCTTGTATCTCCATACTTGAGTCCTCAAATAATATCAGTCCTCTTCGACCACTCTTCTCTTGTATTCCTGTCCTATCCTCAAAGAGTGTCGGTCCCCTAGACTACTACCTCTATTAAATTCAAATCCTCAAGGAGTATCAATCCCATTTCCTTTATTGGACGGTCTATCCTCAAGGAAACCACAAAGGCTTATCCAATCCTTTGTCATTATCTATTCATCACTCGAAGAGGAGAATGCACATGTGATATCAAATATCACTCCCTCTCAAACTAAGACGACATCCCTATTATCCCTTAATCTTGAGAATATATCCTTGCTCCTTATTCAAGAAGACTCATTTTTCTCCCTCTCAAAACCAGAGGAGATTCCAGACTTCCTTCCAATAATGGAAGCCAACACCACAAGCCTTATAACTTGTCTTCACATCTCTACTTCTTTTCAAGGTATCGTGGAACCATTTCTACTCTTCCTTCTTGTGACAGGATCCACGTCATCTTTCTTTCTCATCACTTTCCATCTTTGACATGAAGGCATTGTATTTAGCCTTCCGAAAATTCTATCTCATAGCTGCTTCCTCATGAAAGTGCTATTCCTTGACCTTCAGGTTGTCTTCTCATATTGATACCTTCCAAGATTAACACATCTTGACTTCATAGTTTCCAGGTGCTAGATTTTTAGGTTCCCTCAATAATTTTCATCCATAAAATTGACCTTGCCTCAATTGTCATCATGTATTCCTGCACCATTGTACCAGGTAGAAAAATAATATGTTAACCATATAATCAAACCAAAATGAAATAGACTTACATCACCATGGTGACCTTATTGTATCATTAACATCTTCATCGACCATCTCCACTTGAAATTTCCTTCTTGCATCAGAGTTCCCAAGGATTGAACTTGATTACCAAGTTACAACGTTTTTTTTTTTTTTTTTTTTGCTTCTGGAGATTATGCCAGATGTTAAACTTATCATATAGATATTCTTAGAGAAATTCCTAATTTATTTATACATAGTAAGTCAAATCTTATTCTATGATCTTAAACAATTAAGCATAACTTTCATAACCAACTTTTTTTCACTAGATTCTTATATATATGAATCTTTATCCAAAGTAAAACATACATTCCTATGCTTTCATCCAATCATCTAAATATCCATACAAAAAGTTTTCATTTTGACCCATTGCAACTTCTCATCCCTTTTTACTAGCATGTTTCCACACTACATAGAATACATACTATTTTTTTCATAATACTTTTCATAATTACTTCTTAATATAATGGTCCTTCCCAAATCACAATGTTCCCCTTAAGCAAGATGAAAACCTCTAACATAGTGTTAAATAATATCTCAATGAACAATATGCAAAATGGCCTAGCATTCAATCCTAGATGATTTCTACCAAGAAACATAATCATATACATTCAAGGCATGCTACTATCATATGCTTCTATCCTATGATGATTATGTAAAACATATCATTCAAAGGAAAAAATAACATTCATAGAAAACCTAGAATTCAATGAACCTTCTTTAGTAGTAAAGATACTTCACATATTCCTTCTTTGCCTTCTTCTCATGCTCTCCCACGATTTCGGCCACATGAGCTTCACTCCCGTCCTTTCTCTTATTGTTCTTTTTGTTTGGACAATCCCTCTTAATGTGTCCACATTCGTTGCTTCCAAAACATTTTACCTTGGACACATATTTCTTATTTGAATTTCTAAACTTCCCTTTCTTCATCTTCTCTACGCAGGCTAGAAAGGCTCAAGTTTGGTCATCAAATCCAATGTCATCCTTGACCTTGATTATTGATTCTTCTAGTATGCATTATGCCCACAAATCATCAAAGGGAGTTGAATATTTCTTGGAGTATATACTTATTGCAAAGTTGCTCCATTTTGGTGGTAATGCATTGAGAACACATATGATCACTTATGAATAAGTGATCAGCTCTCCAAGTCCTTGTAAATGACCCCTTAACTAAGAGAATCTCATGAGGAAGGATGCCATATATTCATCCTTCGATTTCTTCATTCTATATAGCTTGTTCCAGAAAGACACTAGAATTCTTGATTGATTCCACTATGATCCTTTGAGCTCTCACTTTCCCTTTCTTGTACCTTTCTATTTTTTGTGTCTTGTCTTTTCTAGGTTTAGTAATTTCTCCAGTAACATATCCCATTACATCTTGGTCTGTGAGTATCAAGTCAATCCTCTTCTTCCATGCTAGACAGTTTGTTTCCCCAATGAGATTATTTCTCTCCTTGCATAAAGAAATTACATGACTCAAAGATTCAACCAATATGATATATTAAAATACTTACTTGAATAGTATTTCCAACCTTATTGATGTATTCAAGTCCTTTCAGAGATTTCTTGATGATATCCTTGAAAGATGTTCCCTAGGATTCCTCTACGAACAACTTCCAAGATTGTTTCCTTCCAAGTAGAATTCCTTTTGTGAGATCAACACCCTTATTATGATATTGATGTAGTTCTTGATGTTCTTAAATGTAGAAACCCTAGATTAGAAGGGTATTCTTCCAACGAGCTTTTAACTAGATCTCTTCAAGAGAAAATATTCTTCTTTTAGACCATGAGAGCTTCCTATTCCTTAATAAAAAATTCTCTCTAGCGTCCTTCCGGTAGCCTTCCTTTCTCACCTTAGCTTTGATACCATGTTAGAAAACATAAAATGACAACAATTATAAATTTTTTTCTTCAATCTTGATACTTGCTTGTGAAACTTAGCTATATTATTTAGATAGAACTTTTCATCAGACAATATCAAGAAAAATAACAACAAAAGATGACACAAATATAGGCTTTCAGCCAGGGCACAACCCCTCTAAGGGGAAAACCTAGAAGCTATTATCTTCTTTGAATATACTTCAAATGAGATACAATGACCCAATCCCTAGACCAAGTCCTTCTCCCAGTACTAAGTCAACACTTTCCTCAAGAACTTCCCTCAAACTAGTTATTTCTTGCAACTTAGACCCGCTAGTAACTTCCCAACTACTTGACCTAGCAACTTTTTTCTACAACAACTACTACAAAACCCTAATCTATCTTCTTTTTTAGGTGTTCTTGTAGCAAAACAACTCTCCCAAAGGTCAATAGGGTCAAGAGAATAATTTCGCTCTATCCAAAAAATCATTCCTTCGATTCTTTTCCCTAACAAAAACTTCGCTCCCCAAAAACTTGGACTTGCAACTTCAAACTATTTTTGGCAGCAACAACCCAAGATTCTTCACATGTGTGAGAGAGATAGATCCCATAAGCAATAATTTTTTTCCTCCTAGCTTCTCTTAGAATTTCACTCTCCTTTTCCCAGCTTCCCATTTATATATAAAACTCTTTCCTTGATAGATCAAACTTGTGAGTGAGTGTGTCAAATGAGGTCAATTTTTTTTGTTTTATAGCCTTCTCAAGGGGCCGAATCCCCTCCTTTAGGTCGACTTGTACTCTTGGAGATTCCAGGGATTTTTAGACTAACAAATAATTCTTCTTACAATTACAAATTTCTTGAAAGGGTCTAATAAACATGATGTTGATTCCTTTGATTCATGACAATAAATCCTAATGCATAAAAAACCCTAGAAGCATTAAGAACATGCTTTTACCTAAAAAACCATCAATAATGAGCATGAAACCCATGATTTTATAATATTTTTTTTCCTTTCTTTTTCTTGTTTGTCACATAGGATACATATTGAAATGAGTACAACAATTATGAAGATTGAAACTAGTTAAATTTCTCAATAGCCTAGATATTGGACCTGGCTCATGCCAAAGGTGCATTTCTCTAGGTTAGCACATAGTTTTTACTGCTGCAAGACTTGTCGAATATGTTGCAAGTGCTATTCCCAAACCCTTCCGAAGATAATAATGTCATATAGATATACAACCACGAACGAGATGGTGAAGGGTCACAAGACGTCATCCATCAACTGCATAAAATTTGATGGGGCATTTGATAACCAGAAAGGCATGACCAAAAATTCAAAAAGGCCCTCCTTGGATTTGAAGGCGGTCTTCCATACATCTATGGGCTCTATTGGAACCTAGTGATAACCAAACATCAGATTGATCTTGCTGAAATACTTGGCCCCCTTGAGCTAGTCAAGAAGGTCATTAATCCATGGGATTGGATATCTTTTCCTAACAATGATTTTGTTTAGTGCCCGATAATCAATACAGATCCTCCAGGTCCCATCCTTCTTTTGTACAAGTACAATTGGGCTCCCACAAGGTGAGGAACTTGGTTAGATGAGCCATTTTTACAACAAATCCTGGATCTGCTGCTTGATCTCTTCATTTTCAAGAATGGAGCGATGATATATTGGACCATTGGGTAGAGGTGCTCTGGGAGTTATATCAATTGAATTCTTGAACTGAAAATGCAAGGGCATCCTTGTGGGTGAGGAGAAGATTTCCTTGTATTCTTTGAAGACCTTATCCACATGATTCTGCTGCGTGGAGGAACCATTCCCAAGGATATTAGACGTGGCCATGATATTCCCCTTAATTTGAGAGTGAATAAAAAAGAAAACATATTTCTCGGTTTGGGAGATGATATTACTACATTGCTTAGCAAAGATCAAGGAGATGATGGTAGGTGGGTCTACCTCTAGTATCCTGTAAAACTTATTACCCAAAGTAATAATAACAGTGCAAGGCCTAAATTCATACATAACATGACACTTACACAAGTATGGTTGGCATAATAATAGATCACAAACTTCAAGAGGAGCAAGATCACATAATAGCTCATCCGTGAAGGGTTTGATGTTGTAGGGAAGAAGACATTGTTGGCTGATGCAAAGATATAATCCTTGGTGGAGACACCTTATGGTGTATGGTTGTGGGTGTGGTGTGCTCAGTTGGACCAGCCACTTAACATCAACTGCTAAGATGATGTTCTTTTGGTTCCCGTTGTTGACAATGAATTACAGTAGAGACCCCACTGTCTAGTTGGAGTTGAGGGTTATTTAATCAATGAATGATGTGACAATCCTACAAGTTTATATATATATATATATATATATATAGTAATTAAGAGTTGTAATCAACCTAATGGCCTAAGATTCATGTTGTTACAAAGATGCCCTGTAGTCTTCTTGTGTAATCATATAAATTGTATGTCTTATTACTAATGAATGAAGGAATCATATCTCATTGATGAAGTTAACTAACCTAGAATAGATAATAGAGTTGGAATGCTTGAACTAGAGTGAATTTAGCCTTAAGATCCATGCCTATTTTTTGTGTCTATTTAATGTAATTTTGGAAATGTTGGTGCCCCTTTTATTTAATCTAGATAGGGCTCGATGTTGTTGAAAGTTTATGCTTAGGATGAGGCAATTATTCTCTAAAATTTGGCATTCTAGGAAACTTCTTTTGCCTTCATATATTATATGCATTTTCCTTGTTCCTTTACCCTTAGTGCTCCTATAAAAATCCAAGAATCTAGGGGTTCGGGTTGACTAAGCAAGTTTGCATGAGCGCGACCTCGATACACCACGAGCCTGGATATACCTTCAAGGCCATTGGATATGACACATATTACCTTGTGATAAATCCATATATCTAGATGTTTAAGGTGGAAGATATGATTTGGAAGGCAAGATGTGGTGTGTGACTGGATTATGGTGTGGTCTAGTTGCATCCGGTGATTTGGTGGCCCGGGGATCAACGAGGTCAAGACCATAGTGGGAGGTTGGATTAATTTGTTGAGAAAAAGGATTCATACATGGGCCTGGGATTCATATGTTGATAAGGGAAGATACATCAATGTAAGGCCTGATGTGGAGAAAGATTGGATTTACATTACGTGAAGGATGAATCTGGGGATTTGGGGTTTGGAGAGGTTAAATGATAATGTTGTGTTGTAATTCAAAATAGAGTGTAATATATATATAACATGAAAATGTTGTAGAAAATGATGGGGAAAAGCCAAGTGGGCCCTGCACCCTGTGTTGATATGACATGGCCACGTGGAGCCTTGACACCACCCACTTCTCACTTATACTTTACTTTTTTCATCATCAAATCCCACCGACAATGATAACTGTTGGTGGCATGATCTGGACATGGGATAGGCCCCTTTATAATGATTTTTTGGGGTGATGAGGAGGGAACATTGGCGCCATGTGATTTTATCATTGCCCATGATGGCCACACCATAGTTCGAGTGTGGATCCTTTACTTCCACTCATATCCAAATGCTCTCATCTCTTTAGTTCATGTTGGGGTGTAATGATTAGGTGCTCAAAATTATGCAGAATGGTGTGGAACTTGAACGACCATGTACATCTTGTGGTTTTGAATCTGACGCAACTCGTTTTGCAGAAAACCGACACCGTATGCTCCCAGAAACGCGTTTTTTTTGTTTTTTCAAACATACAAACTTAAAAAAAAAATATAGGACAACCCAGTCAACAGTCCATATAGCTGACTGGGCATGCCCATGTGGCAGGTTTATCGGTCAAATGGAATATTCCTTGGTCAATTGGATTGTGCCAAGTGTCCAAGCGGAGCGGGTGGGGGTCGAACCCGCGACCTCCAAGCAACGAGCACAGAGTCTTTTCCACCATGCCATACCATTGATTCTTAACATACTATGGGTTTGATATAGATTTATTATGACTATATTTCTGCCGTGGGGGAGGGGGAAGGGGTCTAGCCCCAACCTTGGTCACCGCCTGGGGTCGGGACCATGGGCGGGAGGCCAGCCCCATGCCCCCCCCAACTGTCCATAACCATAATAACGAATGCTAACGATAGATGTGATCAGAAACTGTGAAAACCGCAAGCTATTAATCTGTTGAGTTTAAACATGGTAAGTGCATGAGTTTTGGCGAGGTGGGAGTTAAGGTCCCAGCCCCCAGACCCATGACATTTAAGGTGACCAATGGTTTCGGAGTGGGGGCCTGACCGGTGGGGGCAGGCCATTGGCCTTAGTCCCGGGGCATGTGGCCTCCACACGATTACATTTTTCGGCCTTAAGGATTTAATGGACAAATTAAGGCTCCCACAATTTATGCCAGGATTTGATGGAATTGGAGCCCAATTAGCGAAATTCCAGGCAGATTTGTAGGTTCGGTGTCGACTTTGGTGGAAAATGTAGAACGAATAATGCAAAAGCTAGGGGAAGTCATAAATTGAGAAGGTTTTGACCAATTTCGAGGCAAAACGAAGCTACAAAGGAATTTTTGGGCATTTTGGAGCCATTGGAACATGTTTTAGAGATTTCTGAGCATTGAAAATTCATGTAATCACACTTTTGAGCATAATAGAAAGGGCCAAGCCATTGGAAGCTGGACTAAGGAGACATAGCCTAGGAGGGGTGAACTCCTTCATCATGTGCTGTTGTGTTACTATTTATGGTGATGTTTATGTCTGTTAGATATGATTGTTCCGTGTTTTTTTTATGTTAATTTTCTCAATAAATTCACATAAAAAATCATGGTTAACTTTTAATTTACCTCATAATCCTCAAGCACTTTGTTTATACTATGAATTGGAATTTAGCACAAAAAAAACTAATTTTCCCATTCAAATCAGGTTGGTATCAGAGCACTAGGTTTACTTGTGCAAGGAGGATTTAATTATTGTGCAAGTGTTTAAATGCTTACAAAGTTGAAGCTCAAGAGAGGAGAAGGCAAGCTTGTGGGTGGAGGTTCTCAAGTTGGAGGAAGGAGAAGGAGGACACTTTTTCCACAATATCCCCCACAAGATTAATCTCCTATTGTACTTGAGGCTTAGTAAGCATGTCTCATGAAGGAGGAAATGATAACATGATAGAGGATGAGAAGGATTTTAGGAAGGCTTTCTTTGACATGACAGAGATTGTGAAAGTCCTTTATGAAGAGAGGAATACAAGGTTGCAGGGTGAAAGCTCCAAGACTCCAACAGGAGAGGGTTTTCCAGGAGGAGGAGGTAATGGAAATGGTGATAAGCCACCATCTACTCCACCATCATAATCACCACCATATTCACCTTAATATTCATCCTCTTCTACTACTACAACCCTTACTCATACTCATCAACACACCTCAAAAGGAATTGGTAAAACACCCTTGTTAAAAATTGATATTAAATTTGAGCTCCCTATGTATAATGGTGAAGTGAATGTAGGGAAGCTTGACAATTGAGTTCGTCAGTTGGAGGTCTACTACAGGATTCAAAACCTTCAAGATGATGATACAGAGATTCAGCTAGCTTCCTTGAGACTGGAGGGTGCAACACTAGTATGGTGGGAAGCCAAGACACAAGATGAGATTAAAAAACATGGTAAGATCTCAATCACTTTGTCAAGTTTCATTGCTGCAATTTAAAGACAATTTTACCCTCTAGAATATATGCAAAAAACCATCATGAATTGGCAGAACTTTAGACAACTTAAAGCTCAAAGTGTGCAAGATTACACCCAAGAATTTATAAGAAGAGCTCTTATGTTAGGTGTTGATTTGCACTCACAAGACACATTGCTGAAGTATATATGGGGCTTACATAGCTACCTAAGGCACACTATCGTTATTTTTAATCCCATTAGTATAGGTGAGGTTTGTGTGCAAGCTAATCACCTTGAGGCAAGAGGGAAAAATATTCCAGAAGAGGGTTAAAGTAAGCCATATAAGGGTGGAGATAAAGGAAAGGGTTTCAATGGAAAAGGAAAGAAAAATGCATCCATTAAAAATGAAGGAGAGTAAATAACATGCAAACGTTTTTCCAAAGAGGGTCATGATGAGGACCATCGTTGGAAGCTTCATCCAGAGATGAGGCCTAAGAAATTCAACAACAAGGGGAAACAAAAATCAACTGAAACCACTCAACAAGACTTGGGATCTGATTCATGTGATGAAACTAAAATTACAGGCATGGTTATGAAAGGAAAATAATCCATTGCTAGCACTAGTTCATCAAATTATCACACTAGTACTCCAAATTAAGAAACAAGGATTGAATTATTTCATGTGAGGGTGATTTCAAAACATACAAAAATCGACACACTATTTGATAGTGGGTCTCAAACCAACTTGATATCTAAAGACTTAGTCAAGAAACTTAATATTGAAACCATTCCACATCCCAAACCATATCCATTGGGTTGGATATGCAAGAACACAAATTTATAGGTTACAAGAAAGTGTATTCTTCGATTTGCAATCACAACAAACTTCATTAAAATGGGACCATAGGTCACGATGACAAAAATTATGATTTAATAAGAGGAAAATGGATTTCCCAAACCCAGGAAGGCAAGTCATGAATGAAGGATATCCCCAACCACACACGAAATGCAGATGAGTGTCATGTTCAAGAGCAACACGCTGCCTAATACATAGGATGTTCCAATTTAAAATTCCCCCCGTTATGCTAACAAGTACCTCTTTATTTTTTATATCCAGTGTGAAGAGGATAA
This sequence comes from Pinus albicaulis, assembly GCA_034641835.2. Taxonomy (NCBI): domain Eukaryota; kingdom Viridiplantae; phylum Streptophyta; class Pinopsida; order Pinales; family Pinaceae; genus Pinus; species Pinus albicaulis. The sequence goes on from CM076578.1 coordinate 568,571,065, forward strand.
CATATGCTGAGCATGTAAGTTCATTCTTCGAATTAATCCACCCTAGTAATTTTAATGAGCCCAAGGAAGGAGGAACTCGGTCTCGTCACAGCGACAAGTCTTTCATCGTTTAATTTTAACGAGTCCAAAAAAAGAGTAACTCGGTGTCTTTTTCATGTTTAGGGAGTTTGAAAAATAAACGAAAAAGAAAACTCCATCAGGTCCCTTTTCGTAAATTATCTCTTGAATCCTAAAAGGTAGAAAACAATATTCGAGAGAACCTCTTGACCGTGTTTGATCAGGGTATTCCTTTTTCGTAAATAGTTAATCTCAACCCAAAAAATGGGTAAACGTATACTAAGATCACGTCAATTCATTTACTTTAAGGAGTTCGAATTGACAAGTGCTCGACAATATTTTCATATTTTGGGAGTCTGAAAAGAGCTGAAAGAGGACTCCTCTTGGAGGAATGAGTGGTATAAAGGGTAGCATCTAGTTCCAGTCATGGTGAAACTTCTCAAAACACGTAAAGGTCAATAAGATGGCTAATAAGACCACTCATCGCAGCGCTTCCTTAGGAAAGGGTAAAGACAAAGTGAAAGCGTACGATCAACCAAGTAGATGGTGACGATGGACTGAGAAAACTAAGCCTCATTCGGCAGAAGAGGAAGATAAAAAGGAAATCACTAGAGGTGTATAGGAATGGTTTCATTTTTACACAAGCTTGAAACATGGGAAACGATGTTTGAGAACCCTTGAAGATGGTTTCATTTTTACACAAGCTTGAAATGGAGAAAAAACTCTACTTGAAATTAGTTTCTATTTTTTCACAAGCTTGAAGCAAAGAAAAAATATGCTTGAAAGTTTCGCATGCCCCCAACATAATTTCTCAATCCGAGGTACATGCCTCCTAAGCTTCATCTCATTCACCTAAGTAGACTACTGGTTACTAAGAGGTGGACGAAAGTAAGGTTCATTTACAAGATCAAGTGAAAGGCTCGACTAAGATTTTACAAGATCTAATCAAAGACTCGAATTGAAAAGGGATTTGTTTCATTTTCTAACGAGCTTGACACAGGAAAATAAATATGCTCATAGGGACCTATTTCATTTTTCAACGAGGTTGACATAGTAAAAGAACTATCCTCATAACACCTTGTTTCATTTTTTAACGATCTTGACACAATAAAAGGAACTCTGCTTAGAAGAGCTTATTTCATATTTGAAGGAGTTTGGCACAAGAAAAGGAACTATGCTCCAAATACCCGATCATGGCCCATAAGTGGTCTTGGCTTCCAAGAGGTTCTCATAAGATGGGAGAACAACACTCTGGAAATTAGGGTCCAATGCACCCAATACATGATGCACTATATCACTGACTAGATCATTAGTAGAAGTGGGCATGGAATAGGTGGCCACATAATTAACCTGTGGTGGGGAAGATATCACTTGCATTTAAGGACCATGTAAGGATGATAGTTGACTGGGAGCCAAATTAGGACCAATGAACGACAGCTGATGAATGGTCACAATTATTCCTTCATGTGGGAAACACATCATACGAAAGAGAGAAGAGATAAGAGATCCCATGACATAAGTATAGTCACGCCCAAGGAATAAGTTAAAATCCACCGGGCCTTGGACAACCATCACGTCTATATAGACAATATTTCCTCCCAAAGTAATAGGAAACTTTGAAAGGATCCCTAACGGTTGACTGGTTCCTCTGTTAAATGCCAACAGATTTTGGGTAACAAGCACAAGTTGGGGGGAACCGAAAGCTTTCCAATTAGTTGAAGAAAAAACACTAATAGATTCACTTTCATCTATTATGGTGCTAGGTATGCCTACATTATAGGCTTGTACCATGATCTCAAAGGGCATGTAATAAGGAAGACGATATCCTGTTAGTCGACTCCAATCAAAGGAAGCAACCAGAATACTTGGAGGGGATGTCGTGGGAACGGGAGAACTTCCCCCTTGTGTTATGGGAATGGGAGGATAGTTCTCCTGTATCGTGGGAACGTGAGGATTTCCTTCCAATTAATGGGATTCTGAAGAAACAAAAAGAACCTAAGTGGTATGAGGTTCACATTCTATGGGAAAAGCATGATCCACTGAAGGTGGAATCAGTTCAACTGTTTTCTCAACCAATGGTTGGTCGGGAACGGACTTGTGAAATTCACTTTCGGAGAGAGTGGGATTGACCAGAGATTAATTCTGATCAATCACTTGATCAACTAGCGGAGGATCAGGGAAAAGATTTCGGTAACCAGCCGGAAGTCACAGATGAGAAGTCATAATGTTATCCAATAGTTTGGGGGCTTCATCCATATAGGGACAAAGGTGAATGGGATGATTACCTTCACATAACCTACAGGGAAATTTTACTTTCCATTTTTTCCCATGGGCCTTATTATCACTAGCTGAGGGTTTATCACCAACATGATTTCCAGAGGCCGATGACAAAGGCCGATTTGAGTTGGTTGACGATACTTTAGATATCATGGGAATTCCAAGACAATCCCTAAGAAGGTGGTCACCCTTACATAACTTTCAAGGGAACTTGACTTTGTGGGATTGAATGGGATTGAATGGAAACAATTTTCAACATCAATTGCATGGGAAGCAGTGGTTGCTTGGTTTCCCCCTTTCTTATTTTGCTTCTTCTTTTTCATCCTCTTCTTCTTCTTCTTAGCTTCCTGGTTACTGGAATCCATACTTTCATTAGGCGAAGAGGAAGAACGGGGTGAAGAAACATGTGAATAAGGTGAGGGGTCAACTTTAGGATCAACATGAAGTTGACACTATTTAGGTGGAGGAAAACTTGGTTGAGAAGCATCTTGGAAATTTGCAACCATGGGGGATGAAAATAACAAAACTGGAAAACCAATGGTTAATCCCGGGAGGGACAACGTTTCCATATAGGGAGCACCAACATTACCAAAAGAAGGAAAAGGACCAGGATTCCCATTTGAGGGGATTCCTTGATTGGTAAACTCAGGAACTGTTGTCATTAGTCCCAACCTAAGATATTCTAAGCAGTTGTGCATGGGTAAAATGTTATTTCGTGGGCAGTAAATTTTAGAAATTAAACATAAAATAAATAAAAAAGGGTGAACTAGGCACAAAGGATTACTAGGTATCCGTGAACTGCAATATACACCTTAGAAAGTAAATTTACCAAGGACTTAACGTACGACATCCAATCTCTCTGAATGTTGTGTTCGGTGTATCACGTCTACAAGGCAGCCAACTTAGTTACCTATGGTAGGTTTGCAACCTAGTGGGGTCTCCAAATATATACTCGACAGTCATGGGATTCCAGTCCATAGTAGCGTTGTCTAATGTGTAACCGTACGATGAGAAGGTCCCCTTATACTTTTCATACGTGGAGAATAGTCCTATATACTTCCATACGTGGGACGAGATATCACCCCCGGAATGTAACACAGAATCTTAGTGACAAATGCCATGCTTAATGATTCCAAAACACGTCTCTAGCTGAGACCTCTAAATGTTTGCGTTAATTTCAAATTCTCCTTAAGATTAATTGAATAAATTTTAAAGTTGATCTTGATTATGTTTCAGTTTTAGGCTCAACAACGATTTCACCTGAATCCTATAATGCATCTAAATGAAAAAAAGAATCCATTTCGTTTTGATGAACCTATAAACTCATGAGGGAATAAATGCAAACAAGAGTGCAAAATGCAAGAAACACAATAAGCAATGATGACCCCCAACTAGTTGAAAATCACTAAAATGCAACTTTTTATTATTATTTAAAATAAAATAAAATAGAATTCGCTTTCACGATCCCCCAAACGCAAACTTACTGAAAAATGAAATCACTTCACTTTCACTAAGATGCATTACTTTGATACAATAAAAAATCAAAGTAAAACTAACCAAACGAATAAATAATTTGCAAAAAAATCACACTTTTCACTTTTTCTTTCACGAATGGAAGACAAATCGTTTCAAAAATACTTAAAATGAAAAATTACTTTCACTCTTCTTTTCAAAATGAAAACAAACCAATTCAAAAGTTCGAAACAAAAAGGACTTTCAATCTAATATTTTAAAATGGGAAATCAGATCAAAAAACACACTTTAAAACTTGCGAATCAAACAATTGTAATATATGTTTGAAAATTAATCGAATGTGATTCCAAAGTGCGGTGATCGCATAGGGAAAAGGGGAAAAACCTCAAACACAAGCCAAAAGTAACGTGGAATGGTGTTTGGAATGATTGAAACAAAACTTTGAAACATACACAGTGGTAACAAATCATTCAGACTTGAATGACACTGCAGAGGCCAAGACACACTGGAAAGCTAAATGGAAACCCTATATTTTTTCCTATCTTTGGGATCGACGTGTCTATGGGAAAACAAAATAGTGTTGAAAGGAATATCATTGTGGCTGTGTTACAGAAAACAACATTATCAACGCTACTGTAAGAGAAAAAAAGGCGTTGAGCGAAAAATACAAGGAAAAAAAAAAATCCACACTCAGACCAGACTTGACACCCTAAAGAAATGACTAAATCCTATGCAGACCTACAAAGAATTAAACAGACGCAGGTCTCAATGACCGGTCAAACTGATCAAAAACCAAAATGGAAAAGGGAATGCAAAGAAGCTAAATCTTCCCAACATAGTCGCCAATTTTGTTGTGAAGACAATCCCCTCTGTGGACAAAGGCAATCTCTCTAGCCCTAGAGTGGGTCTAGCAACTTACGAGACTATCTAATGAGAACTTTCTTAATTAACATTCAAAGCAGGATGAGAAAGGGAAAAGGTACTACCTCTTCTTGATGCTATGCTCAACCCTTTGACGAAGACCTTGATCCATGATCCTTCAAGCTTGATCCTCACTCCTAGTGGCATTTGAATGCTTGCAAGTGATCAAGAGACAACGACAAATGTGATCTAATAAAAAGCATACATTGAACATTAACTACCTAACAGATCAAGGAGAATTAGGTTACTCATATGGATATCAAAACAAATATAGAAAGTGAAACACCAGATGTATTATTGATAATAGAAAACATGAAGCTTACAATCGTGGCTTTGATGTTGAAAGCCTCCCTTTGGTGTAATCAGAGTCCCAACCGAGGCTCTTAAGCGATCCTTCTCCTGAATGGCAGATTAGGAATTGACACAACATAGGGATGCAAAGTATGAATGATCGGACCAGCCCAAAAATGACCAACTGGTAGTGGAGGGATGGGGATCAATTTATAGGAAGGGAGAGGGAGTTAGGAGCCTGTGAAAGGAAGAAGGCCCACTTCTCAAGGGATAACCCCCTATATATAATATCAAGAGCTCCAAATGAGAGAGCTCGACCATATCTCCACCGAAGTGTCCCCTATGGCTTTGATCTTTTGCCTAGGGAAAAGTGTCCACTCTATTTTACTTCTTCTCCTAAAGTGACTTTATAAGTGGTAAAGTTAGTCTAATTTAAAAGTGACTTTCTAAGTGATAAAGTTACATTATAATTTTAAAGTGACTTTATTAAAGTCAATGAAGAATTAGAAAGTGAAAAGTGACTATGGAAATAAAAGGCTAAGTGGGTCTTTATTTAAGTGGGTGAGTTAAAAAATAGAATGTGAGAATTAAATGCACATTTATTCTCATCCCTTGATCTAAATGAATCTAAGCCATTAGATCTTAGGGTTGCCCAAAAATTAATTTAGGGTAAAAGGAGAGAAAAAGAAGAAGAGATCACATTCATTCTTTCATGAGCATTTGAGAGAAGGCACAACAATATCCAACTCACCATCCTCGAAGCTTCTAGAGCTCGAAGCTTCTCCTCCATTTGAGGAAACACTGCCAGAAAGGGTTCAACACAGTTTTTCCAGTCAGAAGAGCGCTGACAATGCTAGGCTAGAATGGGCAACTTGCCATCAGCACAGACAGGTAACTTGAGAAAAGCGCTGACAAATAAATTTAGGGTTTGAGCTAGGATTCTTCAAGGAAAATTTATTTTAGTCTTTAAAGGATATCTTGATGTATTTTTCCAAGGTGGATATACTGCACAATATTCATCACAGGGCACTTCAGGAGCAGGTACGGGAAGTGAACAAGGTGAAAAATTACTGTGTAACACCTAGTGAATTCCTCTGCTCATCAGGAAAGAGGACTATGAAATGATATCCTCAAAAATCCATCTTGGCATATCAAAAGTGAAGCACCTTTACTGGTGAGCTCTACCAACACTCTAAGAACTTTGGAGTAAAAGTAGCCCCTATCCAAACTTGCACAATCATCTCCCGCCACTTATGTATAACCAAACGATAAAAACTTTTGCGATGTGCGGTATCGACAAAGGTGGTGGTAAGAGGTCAATAGGTTTGACTAGAAAATGATATTTGAATTTTTTTCCTATTGGGAGATCTCAATATTTCACCGCCCTAAATGTTGATATATTGTATATGGGCCAAGCCCACCCTTTTATCTGGGCTAGGCCCAACTTTTGTACATGATTCATTATTTTTTTGATGTGGTTGTAGTGAGGGCCAATTGAATGTACCATTGATTTTGATGACATGTATATATTTGATACTGATTTTTGGAATGGTTTTAAAGAGGGCCAACCCAATGTACAATTGATTTTGACGAGATGTATATTTTTTATTGTTTTCTTGGTATGACCATAGTGAGCGATAACTAGATGTATCATTGCATTTGATGAGATGTATATTTGATACCAATTGTTTGGCATGACAACAGTGAGGGTCGATTAGATGTACCATTTATTTCGATGATATATATATATATATTTATATATATATATTTCGATGATAATTGTATGATAATTAAATCTAAAAAAAAAACTATTCCTCCAACTATAGATAATAATCTATTATGTATTGAATCATGAAAACAATCCTAAAAAAATTATGACTATATAAGGATAACATGTAGTGAAGAATAATGGACAAATTGGAATAGTTAGAAGAACTTAATAAAAGAGAAATTCTTCTAGTAATGGCATTAAAAGATGGAAAAATTATGATGATAAGAAAAAGACAAACTTAACTATAATAATATTTTTTTATGGAAAATAAGTGACTTCTAAGTAAAACTATTTTCCAAACCACGTGCAAATCCAAAGATGGATATTGTAATGTTTTCATAGTATTAATAGAATAGAGAACACTTGATAGCGCCACAGGCCATATGCATGCAAATTAGAAAATAAACACACAAATAAAACTTAAATCAAATGCACACCCAATTTAAGAGATGATTAATCAATAAAATAAAATATTTACAAAGAACTACGCCTCATGCTTGGCCTCTCATCACACTCACACACACTCTTCTACCTCTACCTACATGCCTTAAGAGCTCACATATTTATACAAATCGATTAGAACCCAAGGAGGTTCTAGATCCTAAGCTAACTCACAAAATATCTCTCCTAATCCCTATCAGCTCTCATCCATCTCTAAAATCTCTCATTCAATCCCTCATCCCTAGATAAGAGCTAACTATCCATAATCCTCTCAATCCTTCTTCAATCCTCTCGAATCTTCTCTATTTCAAATTATTCCAATTTTCTCCTAAAAACAACAGGAAAATACATTAATTAATTAAATCATAACTTACAAACTAACTCATTTAGTAAATGGCTAACCTAGGGTAGATGCTCCTGCATCAACATCGCAGTTTTAGAAGACTCGGTGAGAAACTAAGGTCGATATGATAAAAAGCATCTAGGTATGCAATGCAGACATCAATAATAATGGTTCAAGAAGTAGTGTGACATATTTGTGATAAATCAATGTTTGTTAACTTTAATTAACATTCTAGAGTATCTAGATAAGGTTCTGTGTGGTATCATTTTAATGGATTCCTTCCATATATTGTTGGATAATTCAAGGCAATAATATATACATGAGATGCATGATGGAAAGAAATTTTGAATTGTTATCCGTTATATACGAAAATCCCAAATAAGCTTTTTGTATTTGGGTTGTGTTCCTAGTATTGTTAGTTGGCATAGTTATTTATATTTATATAACTTATCTTGCATATTTGTGAAGGGTTTATGTTTTGTTTTTATAAAGTTTAAATTTTATTTGAATGTTATCTCTAAATTAAGATATGTTGAATCCTTGATATCTACTTAAAAAAATACCACCTACAACAATGTGTTTGGTCTTGACGTTTGTTATATTAATTCCAATTTTCTTTAAAATTCCAATGTATCTTATATATTTGAGTGATTAAGCTATATATAATAAGATACAATCGAACATTACTTGGGATATTATTCTGGGTATAATATTGCATTGTAAATATAACAAATATGTTTGTTGAACAACTTTAAATTTATGCAAAATATAAATTATACATTATACCTAACTAAAGTAATACATACCATTTATAAAATAACAAAATGATAAATATTCAATATGCATACTTTGTATCCATTCTCTTCACATCAATAATTATTCCTTGTTTCTAATAACTCTGCAAATTCTATTATGGACACTTTGTGTATAAAAAAAATAAAATAACAAATACATTAAAATAAAAAGGTCCAACATCATAGATTGCACAAGAAATAATATTATTGATAGTAAATGCTTAAAAGCATAGGATGATTTTTTCATAGAAATTCTTTAATCAATGGCTAATTTTTTCATAGACTACCAAGAAATCTTGTGTCCACATTATTTTTTACAAATCTTACTATGAACCATTTATATAAAAATAAAAAAAATATTTAAAAAATTAAAATATAAAAGTACATTATGGTTCACAAAATATTATACCTAATCCTAATGATATGATTAATCCAAAAATTCTTTTATCTACATTATGGATCACAAAAGTCTTAGATCTAACAATATAAAAGTATTCAATATCATAGATTAAATAAGAAATAATATATCAATGTAATTGTTTAAAATCATCACAATCAATAAAACATTTTAACATTGATGTGAGAGCTTATGCTGCACTGCCTACCACCTCTGAAACCCTAGTTGTGCTCTAGCCTTCCCATGGCGACAGGCTCAAGGAGGCCATTCCCCACGTTGCTCCCATCATCCCCAAAGTCAATGCCTTCAATGTGCTAATCACATGACACCCTCAAGCTCCTAAGATCAAGCCTTTGTGATTTATTTAAAAACTGGAGAAAATGCCGAAGGTAGCAGTTCATGCTACTCAATCGAGAAAAATGGCTTTGAAACTGGATAATAAAGCATTAGTGGGGAAATTTAAAGGTATCTGACCCTCTCATAGATCCCTCCATGTATGGATTGATAAATTGGAAAACCCCTTATAGAAGAGCATATCTCTGTTCGATTTTGTGGGAGAGGTTTTTTACCTTTCTCTTTGAAAACAAATATGACCGAGACTTGATCTTTCGATGCATACCCTATTTTATGGGAGCAAATGGATTATATCTGAACCAATGAAACCCATAAAATGATGTTTCATCAATGGTCCTAGTGTGGGTCAAACTTTTGTTCCTCCTTCTATACTGTTGGAATGAGGAAACCTTCAAATATATTTTTAATGCATTGGGAAAGTATATTGATCGAGTTTTGTTGTGAGAAGGAACACGAGCATGTGCAAGGATTTGTCTAAAAGGCGTTATAGTGAATATTCCAATATGATTTTTGAGATTAACTTTGGTCTATAGACCCTGTAATCCATGGACTATATCTATGAAAACATAGTGAAATGAAACTTAAGATCTTAATTTCTTGTACTATGGTATTTAATCTCTATCTCCACAAAATTTCAATATATGAAACTTTTGAGAAAAAAAAGTTATAGTGAAATTTTCTTGGCGATATATCTAAACTATAATGAACTAGAATTTGAAATTTTTACCATCTACACCTTGAGTTTTCATCTTTATATCCTCCAAATGTCAGTCTTAAATATCTTAGGAAAAAAATTATGACAAAAAATTCATGACTTGATCGAAGGAGTAAAACCCTACGATCAACTTGAAAATGATAAAATGTTGATGAATACATTTCACTTTGAGGAGGAAACATCATTTTACAATGAATATGATGTACACTATAAGATGAGATTATTCTAAGACTAGGTCTCCCTAGTATGTGTCCATGTGTCTGTAAGGGGGAGGGGACATACAATTATTAGGAATTGCTACAACTAAAGGTTTTAAGAAAAATATACAATTATAATGAAAGGATATAATCAAAGGTTCCGGTTGACCTAATTTAGTACTAAAAATGTAATAACTCAATATCTAGGGCTTCATAAGTGGTTTTATGCTTCACAATATATAGTAAGGGATGCCATTTTCCTCTGAGTCTCTTATGCTATTGTTCCAGAAATCTCAATGATAGAAGCTCTAAAGAGTCTTATCCATGTACAATTTCATCAGTAACGAGTTAATGGTCCAAAATGACCCCACCAACAAAATATAGGAATATCACCCAATCAAGTTCCTAATTAGACCTATACTCATTTGATGTAGTGATATTCACCAGTATGTAGACTTAATTGCCTAAGATTTTGAATTGCTAATTGTCAATCCAAAGGTAAAATATATGACTTAACACTAATATAAGTTAACTATATTGACTATATATTTATATATTCTAAATAATATATAGTATTATGTATTCGTAAATAGTTAGGAGGAGCTTATGGAGGAGGTTATGAATACTTTCAAACACCTAAGGAAGAATAATTACAAAATTTAAGAAATAGTTAACCAAATCATGTAACCAATAAACTAACATACAATAAATTAAATATTTCAAATAAATAGTTATTTGAAACAATAAATAATGTATTTTGTACCTTATCATTTGGTAAAACTCTTTTATGTTTTAGCTTTTTTTGTGGATATTTAGCAATAATTTTTTTTCTCAAAATTGTGGTTATGTGTTGTTTTAAATATGTTTTTAAATGCATAAATGGATTTAGCACTATGAAAAACCCTTGAAACTCTTAAATTATGTAGATTTCACAACTTAAATTTGTGATTCCAATAAATCTGTGCCAATTACAAGTAAAATTGATTAGAATATATGCCAAAAAAAACCAAACATAGAAAATTTAAACTACTATAATTTAATAAAGTCTAATTTTAATTATCATTTATCCTCAAAAAAATAAATTTTAATTATCATTTATCCTAGATTTTTTTTTTTTAAATTATCATTTAAATTAGAATGACAATGTGGAAAACATAATCATTAATTAATTATATATATATATAGAATTTGAAGTTTAGGATAATTTGGGGTTGCATCCTTGCCATTAGCAATACCCAATGCACACACTTAAAAAGATAGGGTTAGAGTTTTGGCTTGGGTTAGAGTTTTGGCTTAATTATCCTAGAATAAATCATTGATTTAAAATCTTATGTGTTTGCGAGAGAATCAAATTGAAATACTCAATAAAAACTGTAATGGAAATATTCAATAAAAATTGTAATGACAGGTGTTTTATTTTATTAATTTTAATCTTATTTTTCACTTTGTGAAAGTTATTTTTAATACAATAAGGGTTAGGTTGATTATTCAAAATCATAAAAATTAGGTTAGGTTGATTATTCAAAATCATAAAAATTAATTCATTATAGTTAATAATTATAAATATAAATCATAAATTAATATTTTAATTTATATACATAATCTCGAAAATAAAAATTTTATATAAAAAATAATAAAGTCTTACATCTTTTAAAAATAATAATAATAACAATAAATTATATTAAAATAAATCAATAGTAAAATTTAAAACAAATACTTAAAAGAGAAATTTTTAAAGTTTGTAATATAAAAAAGATCTAAGATATTTCCTTCAATATACTTTACATTTATATTAACTTAACTTGTTGTGATAATTATAATGATTTTAATATATTATTTATTTGACTTGACTCATTTAAATTTGAATTTTTAGTAATATTTTATATAAATAATATTTAATTATAAAAACAATATTTTATAGAATATAAAAAATAATAATATTTATAAAAATAAGTAATATGGAAATTTGCAAAATTTGGAATGCCTTTTATGATGAAATTAATTAATTAAGTAAAAAATACGAAGATGTGAATTAAATTTAATTCCAATGGCTGGAAAGAATAAATTTATTCAACATGATAACTTAAATTCTTCGCTTACCAAAGCAAAGTATAATACTTGAAACTTTCATTTACGCTTTATTTTAATAATAAAAAATAATATTTATTTAGTTGAATCTTCGAGTTGTCACACGCTAATATTATCGTTTTGTTCGTTTATAATCATACTTTATCGCCTATAAATCTATCAAATATTCTATTTAAATCCCAATGAAATATTCTATTTTAAGAAACAAATAGCAAACAACAAAAATAAAGTTGATTTTCCATAAACATTTGGTACGTTACTAAATGAAGTGACCGTCCAGATCAATATTCATCATCTCATCCTTTATCCATCACAGTCCAGATCTTTAACCTCTGCATCTTCTCTGCCAAGATAGGAAGATACATGGCCACGGCTATCGCTGCAACTCGCATCCAGAGATTCAAGACCTGCTCCGCAAAACTCCCAAATTTGGTGATTTGGCCCACGGATATTTCTGTTGCCGCTAAAGAAAAAGAGGGCGATGCCACGGAGCCACTCTGCTGCTATTTTCCGGTCACAAAGAGGGCTAATTTTGATTTCAAAAGCAACAGGCCAGGGATTCTACCGTGGATCTGTGCTTCCATCTCAACGAATACAGTAACGGGAATACTCCAGGTAAGATATTCTCTACCCTTCAATTTAAAGAATGAAATTTAAGATATTCGCTTTGGTTTCGTTTTATATATATATATTTTGCTATTTTGATATATATCTTTCTTCAGATGCAAATTCCTTTATTTTTCCGACGCAAATTCTTATAATGATTTTGATCTTTGGCTTTAAAGATACGTCTAATTATTTTGTGCAATCGTTATAATTTTATAATTTGGTCACTAAATCTAAAGGCCATATATAAACATTTTGTTAAAGTCTGATGAACGTTAGAAAGTGTGATGGAAGAAATTCGGCGAGTGAAGCAGATCTGACTGCTGTTACGTAAATTAATTAACTGTCCTTTGTTATGTGTATGGAAAATACACTCTAGAGTTTTTGCTGTGAATCGATCTCGCGCCACTGGAATCATCCGACAATATTGGATTGGATTTTGTTCCAATACCTTGGTTGCAAAGTATATTTACGTCGAGTTTCAACCAACCATACAATTGTTATTCCACTCCAGGGTGGCAATCCCATTTATCTATCACGATTTGAAACTAGAGTCTTACATTTTAATTTCTACAAATTTAATTATTTAATTATTTTAATTAATTTTGGTTTAAAATGAAGTTAATTTTGTCAAGTCTTACTAGCTCAACCTATTAAGAATGGGCCCACAACCGGGTGAGAATGTGTTTCCTAAACAAGACGACCTAGTATGTGGTTGTGCTAGTCAACTAAAGGCTAATGTGGGCCAGGTCTAGTGAGATTCCCAAAAAATTAACTAAGAGCTAATAGAATCCCAAAAAATCACTTAAGAGCTAATGTGGCCCAAAGCTAATGAGATCCCCAGAACTTTGACAATTTAGCCTCCGTCCAAAAAAAATAAAAATAATTTTAATGTTATTGGAAAAAAAATAGATTAATTTTAATGTTATTGGAAAATCTTAATTAAAAGAAAAATCCAATTCAATTCACGAGAAGCCAAGGATGGGATTCACTTTTACTTATAAAATATTTTAGAAAACTAAAAATTCATCTATCTATCTCTATCATTAGTTATATTAATATTTTAGAATAATTAAAAATTCATGCCCCTCTCTTGTCAATTATATTAAGAAGATAAAAAGTAGTATTATTTTAATAGAATTTTAAAATGAAAAATATTAAATATTAAATTATTATTATTATTATTATTATTATTTTTTAATTAAATAATTTATATTATTATTAAAATCATGAATTTATAGTATGATTGTTACTATTTATTTGTCACTTGGGAAATCAAACTAGTAACATGAATATAAAAGTTTAAGATTGTTTATATACAAAATAAAAATAAAAATATCTACAATGAAATCAATGCACGAACTGAAAAACATTGTTGCATTGCTACACATTTTACTCTTGACATTAGCATTAGCATTCATTTCTTTGAGCTTTTCTCCAAATTTAGTGGTTGGGGTTCTTTGTATGTGTCTGATGTGGAAGGATCCATGCATGTGATTCTCTTGGTTATGAGCATGATTTTTTTGCTAATGTTGTCCATTTTCTCCATTAGCTCATCCATGCAAGTCATGATTTCCTATTGAGTGTTAGCCATGTCTGTGAGGACTCTCCCCATTAGAGTTTTTGTATGTCAGGGTAGGTTGACAATCTAGATATAGGCAAAAGCTCAAACTTTGGTGGAGTTCCCTACATTTGGTTTGACGTCATTCATTTTAAGGATGACCACAAACCAAATCATGTTCATGGAACATGACTCTCGCTCTAACTACAACTCTGAATTTGGCTCTAGGCTGTAGAAATCCTCTCCACAAGATAAAAGAATTCAAAGGAATGTATTGCAAGGCTGAGAAAAATCATATCTACATCTAATGTGTAACCAACTATCACTCGAAAATAATTTAACGATAGAAACTTGACTAAAATTGCTACTAAAATGAACTTGGTATATTTATACAAATTGCATACAAATCCTTTGTTGGGAAAGGAGGAGCTCAATCCTAGTATGTCCATATTATTGATGGCACTAGAGTTTTTTTTTAGGAATGCTCTTTTCCATACGAGACATAGAGTCGGGAGTTATTATAGGAGAAGCAAGGGAAATGACAATATCATTGCATTCATTGACGGGTAGGGTGGTGCCTTTGCAAGTGCTTGATAGGGATAGGATTATTTTTGGTCCATGGATTGTCCTAATGAATTATTACTAGAAAAAAATATCACACAAACATACCATATCATTAATGTGAAGGATTTGAGGGAAATATATAATCATTTCCTTGTTTCTTGTTGGTTCTGGTGAAAAAATTAAGAATGGTGATAAAATAAGAAGCGTATTTGAACAAGATCAAAGTGATAGAGCCACAATTGAAGCCATCGCCATAGCTAGAGCATCGACAAGGTTTTTTATGATAAAAAATGTTAGTAACATGCTTATCATGGATATTTATAGAGTTCTTGTTTCTATCATTTCTAATGTGGTAGCTACGAGTACACAAAAAGGTGAAGCATTCTTTCAAGAGAAAAGTGATGGCCTTTAAGGAAATTTTTGAGATGAGATGAAGATCAATAATATATGCATAGACAAAGAATCAATCATAAGTTTCATGACTTCTCAAAGCGACAGATATGACAAACTCAAAATAGTAGATCTAATTGGTTTTTCAGTGAAACATGCTTTGATACCATGTATGAAAGGTGCTTCAACACACATAAAGAGAAGCAAGAACATATACCACACAGACAAAAACCTTAGGTGAGTGAAAGGTTTTTACTAATGTGACAGTTTTAGAAATGGCCACAAAGTTGTGGCTCTCACACAATCAAGCAAGTTAGGACTTAGTACATGCTCTGATACTAATATTAGACAACCAAGAATGGAGACTAGATTTAGATAATCACATGATGCATTATCATTAGAATGATTATATATAAATATATTAGTTTATGACCTTTGGTTTCATCTTCCAAGAAGTCTCTTGGACTCCTGATGTCTCTTCAAAATCTCTTTAGAATCTTCATGTGAATAATAGATTCACCATAATCCTTATGGATTAGTTTCTAACATTCTTATATATGATTGAATTGGTAAAAAAATTTAAAGTTGTTAATTGGATATAACTTAGGTGGTTAAAAGGATAAGTTATATCCTCCTTGTTTGAGTTCAAATATTGCTTATAACATGTTTTCCCCCCATAGGTCAATAGGGGCTCAAAAGATACCAATAATCTCACCCTCATTTAGTGCTTGAGGATGCAATTGGATGTTCTAGAAAAAAATCTTGATGGTTTAGCTTGAATGGTTGAATTCTTTAAGATTCATGTAAGAGATCTCAAGGTCAAATCCTTGTATTAGTTACCTCTTTTTTGTGCATTACTCGATCTTCTTATTAACTTAGGCACTTGAGTCAATGTATAAGATTATACTAGGTAATATCAATGAAATGCCAAAATTTTTCATATATATATATATATTTTTTCATAATATTTATAAATAAATTGATATTATGATTGAAAACATTCATTTTTATCAAATTTACTATATACATATAATTATAAAACTTAAAACTTACTAGGATCAAGCCCTACCTTACTCTAATATTTTTTACCAGAACATTTGGTTAAAATAACATTAAGTTAAAATACTACTTTTGGAAATACTTCACACACTTTACACTATGTACATAAACTAGAATATTATTTGGTAAGTTAATTTAGTGTAATAAAATAATTATGTTTAAATTTTTTTTAAATATTATATATATATATATATATATATTAGGAAATCTGGTACGAGCGAAAAGGAGTCTACTAGGGTTTCATGCCTTCGCGCCTTTGAATCTCTCGACGTAGCCGCCCTGAAACCTGAAACCAACATTCAGATATGCAGCCATTGCCAAAGACACCTACTCCCTCGAACTGCAACGACTGGATACTCTTGCAACCACAAGCGACATGGGTTGTCCTTTCACAGCCTCGAGATCCCTGCAACATCATATCAAAACTCAATCTTTGCAATGACGGACACTGCTGTGGGGAGATCAAATCAAACATGCCTGGGATCGCAGAGCACTATGGTCAAGATGTGCACAACCCACATCCTCTGCGACAAGAGACTCATAGAATCAGATCCGACACTTATCAACTCTGAGCTTCCTGTCTTGGGCCCGGAAGCATAGATCTGGACACGCGAAGCTGCTCATAGACAAGGGGGAAAACTCGCGTCTGAAAGGGTCTCCATCTGCGGCTACACAACCCCTCCTACTGCCAACATGCATAGCGATAATGACAGGGACAAAATGCAGACGGTGATTTCCAGAGCTTCTGCATTCTAGATCGCAGTCCCAGGATCTATGAGCAATGGCTGTCCTCCCACAAAGGAGCACACAGATCCCCGCCAGAGATCCCCATAGCTCTTATCCCCGGCTTTCCAGATTCAGATCTCTCTTCTCACTGGCAAAACCATGACTATTTGGGCTCGATCCACGAATCTGGTGAGGGACCTTTCGCTGGCACTAAAATACAGGCTGGGGATTTCTTCTGCCTTCCAGCATCTATTGTATCGAGGTAAACAATTAGAGGACTCTCTCTAGCTTTCATTCTACAATATTGTGAAAGATGCTTCTATTGTTTCAACCCTTTCGGCCGCGAGGAGGGGCAGTCGGGCAGCCCTCCTCAGCTCAAGCTTTCTCCTACAAGGATGTTGTCCATGCATAGTCTCCCAAGAAAGATGCTCTACCCTCTGAGGTTTCGAAGCCATTTCTGGTCGATAAAAAGGAGGAGGTGCCCTCTATTGAAATTTCCCATCCGACACTTGAAGAACAGTTTCAAACATTTGCAGAAAAGGCCATCATTTGCAGATTCAATGGACTATGGCCCCGCTCAATAGATCTCTACTAATGGATTCAATCCACTTGGGCTAATAACAGTAGGGTCTTCTTCTACTTCAAAGGTTTCTTCACAGTTTTGTTTGCATTCGATGAAGACTACCAAAAAGCCTTAACACGAGGCCCATGGTTTTGGGGTAAAGCAGGGCTATTCCTCACACCTTGGTTCCCAGACTTCGACCCTTCCTCGACAGTCATCACCAAACTCCCCATTTGGGTCAGGCTTCCAAATTTACAAGCTCCTCTATGGCACTACTCTATCTTTCAAAGTATTGGAGACACCCTCGGACACTTTCTGGTAATGGATACCTCCAGAGGGGAGTCTGGCATATATACCTATGGCAGAATATGTGCCGAAAAAGATATAAGTAAAGGTCTGCCTTATCAAATCAACCTCAAAGTTGGATATTTCCACTGGACACAGGCCTTTGACTATGAGAATACTGCCTTCCGATGCCGTCACTGCCATCAAATAGGGCATCTTCAGAATTCCTGCCCGACGTTCATCACCCAAATGAAGGGAAGTATACACAAACCAAAATCCAAAAGCTAGAAACCTTGTGAACCTCCTCCCATGGACGATATTGACTCATTCAACTCGGATGAGGAGGAGATCGAAGCAGATGAGGAAGTTACCAAGCAAGAAAAAGATACGTCAGCTGCGGATCTAGGAGGACCCAATGCTTTTGCAGTCACCCAGAAACGATCTCATGATTCCTCCTCCTTAGATCCAGATAAGGATTCCACTGCTTCAGCCAACAATAGTCTTCAAGTGGTTTTAGTCCATCACCATGAAGAATGGGTCAAAGTTAAAAAAAAAAAGGAAATAAATGTCGTATTGAGGACTCTTCCCACCATGGGTAGATCCCCGTTTCAGTCTCTTACGGATCTCTTGTTTATCTTCTAAGTTAATATTTTTAAATTTATATATATAAAAAAAAATTATAATTTTCATAAAATACAAAATTACTAAATGCCATAAGTGGTCTGGTCCACTCAATTTAATGAATCTAAAAATTATCTTATCAATCCCAAATTATATCCATTCTTTTATAAAATAGTAGAATTATCTTGAACAATTACATTCAACAGTAACAAAAACCTTAGACAGTCCATTCGTTCAAATGTGAATGTTGAATAATTACGATAGCACGAAGATCTTAAAGTTCTTTTTTGGGGTCATCCCATACACTTAATTTAGAGTGATAGATTGTCGTTAATCCTAACATATTAGAATGAGAATTTTCATAATTTTTTTCTTATTAATCACATCATAAGATATTGATCTACATTTCTAATCATTTAATGTGATTTAATTTTAGGACAAAAGCAAAAAATCAATTAATCAAAATGTTTAAAATCATGTTCCAAAATTAGCTATTAACTATTAAAAATTAATTATGGAATACATTTATATATTTATATATATATTTTCATTATATGATATTTTATTTAGTAGAGACAAAATTAGCTATTAACTATTAAAAATTAATTATGGAATACATTTATATATTTATTATTGTCATTTTGTTTTATTTTATTTTTATTTATTATTTTTTAATTAAAATAATATAAAATTCAAATCAATTAAATTAAATTAATAATAATAAAATAAGTCTAAAATCACACATTAAAATAAGATGGTTAATATCTTGCTTTAAAAAATTAAAAATGGTATTAACCCCATACCATTATTAATAACCCTATGACGACAATAAAACCTATGAGCTCTTTAGGCATTGCCCCTTAATGAGAATGGTATAATTAATATTTTTGGAAATTAAATAAATAAAAGTGATCAATGAGAAATCCTCTTACTAAACTTAAAGATATGAAAAAAAAATTGATTGCATTTATCTATATATATAAAGAGTAAACATATGGATATGTGGAATCATTTATAAACATAAGATATTATTTTTCAATATTATTTATATAGAGTAATTCATTGATTTATGACTTATATACATGAGCATTAGTTACAATTGGCTCATTTCTTATAATTTTGAATATAGTTCACTTAACACTCATTGCATCGAATGACATTCATAAGGGTGAATAAGTGGAATTGAAAATAGAAAAATGAAACACATAGCATTAATTATCACTATCAAGGCTTACATATGATAACCAAGACTTCTTAAGAGATCACCCATCCCAAGACCCTTGTGGCTCAAGTGTGTTTAACTATGAACTTTCTCCTATAATCAAGCACACTTAGCTTGCTACCCCATTTGAAAAATATTATCAAGTAGTGTGCCTTATGGACTATTCAATTAAAGATCCCTTCACTCTTTTATTTAGGAATTGAGGGGCTTCCATACTAAGATATGAGATGTTATTTTCAAGATTATGTCACATCTATTCATGTTAGTCCTAACATTTATGTTAAGTGAACATCTTGGTTTATGTCATATCATATATCTATCTAAATATCAGTTTTCATATCCTAGTGTTTCCTTTCGCTCAATTTTTTTTGTATATTTTAAAGAGAGTGTGTGTGTTGTTGTTAGTGTGTTTGTTTCTTTCTTGTCTCGCCTGTGGTGTAAGAAATTGTGATCTTTGGGCACCAAAGCCATCAAAATGACCAAATAATTGCACCTAATCTAAGTCGCGCCCACTCTTAACATGATTGGATATTTTTGGTGTCTCCTCTTGAATACCATGGGTTTCAAACCTTGGCTTACTTACAAAATGAAACCCTTGAAATCCAATTTCATTAAAAGGATTTGACATTTTTATATATTTTAAATTAAATTAATATTATATTTATTTCAATTAAAATAAATTGTTATTGGTAAGTAAACCAATTTTATCAATGAATAAGGCCTTTGACTTCCTTATATTTGTTTGACATTTGATATCTAAGAGCATCATTGATCAAGTTCATTATCAACCTTTTGACCCAAGCATATAAATCTATTGATTTGAACATATCATATGGAGCACAAAGGTCTATTCAAGTAGATTTAAGGGAAATATCAGGGAGATCCATCATAGATACACTCACATCCCTCTTATTCTAATAAATTTGAGGGATTTTTAGACAAATTGTCAAGATTTGTGGGTTTAATCAAGTCGTGGTATTAGGGGATTTGATCTAAAATATTAACAATTGTTAATTTCTGGAAAGAAAAGTCTATTAGGGCTTGTGAATTCACTCATTTTACATCAAGAGAACCTTTCTTTCTTCCACCCGATTCAATTGATATCTATTGGTTAAAATGATTCACATGGTTTAAAGTTGAAATTCAAAGGTTGAGAGATTTAATCCACAATTGTTTAGTACAAAGCAAATCAAAACTCACATGAACATCTTAGACTTCAAATATTTGACGCATATGGCTAAAGGATTTGAGTGAAGCATTCCAATGGTTTATGAGTGGATCCACTTATGATCAAATAGGGCACTTTCAAGCATAGATGTTCAAAAACATTTGAGTTGTGTACAAATTTATTCAGAGGAATAGAGCTTGACCTGATCAAGAGATTTTCAGTGAGTTGTTTTTTTCATTAAGAGATTTTCATGGAGAAATTCTCACTAAGGCATACCTCTACAACCTAAAAAATGAATATGTTCCTTCTCTTACTCTCATTTATAACTTACTTCCTCTCTATCATTTTAGTCTAATATGAAAAATTTACCACATTTACAAAAACATCTCAAGGGGAGACATAGCAAAGTAATATTAGATAGTATTTACAAATATGTAGAATAGTTAGATAAATGTAGATAAGAAAAAGAAGAAAAACTTCAAATAGAGTTAGAGGTAATGATTGATACAAAGTTTAGATCCTTGGAAGAAGAGATTAAAAAACAAATAGGCAATTAAATATTGGGGTTGGAGACTTAGTTCTAGAAAATGGAGATTATATTACAAGAAATAAAAAATAAAAGAAATAATCAACCCAAGGAGAAGAGTAGATGGTATAGAGAATATTAATAATGAAGAACAATAAAGAGCTAGAAGAAAAACTAAATAACAATTTGGCTCTAAATAGTTGGGAAGGTAAAATGGATGTCAAACCCATCAATGAGGAAATGAATAATCTCATAGAGTTAGACAATGACGGTAACAAAATAGCCTTAAATCTCATAATTTTTGCTTAAAACAGAAGAAAGATGAGGACACACTAGCAATAACTAAATTGAAATAATTTGTCTCCTAGAAGAAAAGAAGTTTGGCAAAATTTTGAGCATAGAGATAGATTAATCCATGCTAAGGTAAGTTTTTATAACCATAAATATCAGACACCTAGTAATACTCTTTAAAGGTTCACGAATATTTATAAATGAATACCTCATTCCAAAGGACTAAGCTAAATCAAAGAAGGAATTTGGCAAGGTAAAAGAAGTCGAGAATTTGGGAAAAAGGGAAATAAGTATGAATAGAAAAGATATTATAAGAGATGGAGACCAAAAAGATAATAATAAATAGTAATTTGGAACAATATGGATCCTCTCTTGGAATTCTTATGGCTTTCCACTGATATTGTATTTCCTATTGAAACTTGGGAGCATGAAGAATTTAAGGTACCTAACACGAAGGACCTGCCTTGTGTATAACACCATTATAATGTCTAAAATTATTAATGTGTATTGTAAATATAATGTATGGCCACATGACAAGCAATATGTAAATTATGTTTGAAAATAATAAATAAAATACATCACTAGGTATAGATAGAAAAAGTTATGGGGGATATGTTTTCATAAGAGAAAGGAATCCAAGGGGAATATATATATATATATATATATATATATATATATATATATATATATATATATATATATATATATATATATATATATGCTTAATAATCCTAAATCACCTTTCCAAATTTATTTTTGTGACGGACCTTCTATTTTCCCCTTTTAATTATTTCAAAACCCCAAATCATTAAATGCATGTGAGATGTATGGTGGGAAAATGCACCTCACATAGTTATTGAAAGCATGGGTTGAGTACAAAATTTGGGAAATGTAACAGTTAACATGCATGGGTGAAAATGATATTTGAATAGGAATGAGAGTAACTTGTATAGTTTAGTAGAGGGGAGGAATGGCATGGAATGTTAGCAGATAGTTGGTAGCCATAGTGGGTATTTAGGATAGCCTATTGGAGATATAAATGCATGAAGAAGTATATTTTTAGGCCTATAAGCTATATTTATATGGAGGAAATTACAAAAGGATCATTAGTATTAGTGTTGTGATAAATTTTATGTAGCTAGAACTAATAGAGTCCTCAATTAAGAGATTTCATGGACAACCTATGTTGGAGCCATAGAGGGAAGTGGGAGAGCCTAAGGGACCATGTGGTAGAGACGGGGATCCCATTGCTTGGTTGTGTAGATTGAGAAAAAAACAAAATAGGTTGATTTAAATTGTTATATAAGTTATTTTACTAGGAATGGTTTGCGATTGGATAACAGGCATCCATAGGAGACATTATTTTTTGTGCATTTATAGCTCTATCCCAAGCCTGTGATTTACTATTGGGAGAAGTAGAGTAGCAAGTCTATGGTTGCATGTAATGTCCATCATCTATAACCAATTACATATTTTTTATAAGATAAGTGTTCTCATCTTAGTGTTTGGTGTGGGGGTATGTAGTTCAAACCCTATGATCCATTTTGATAGTCGAGGGCATGTATATAGGTGAGTTCATTTACTACTCCAAGAAGGTCGAGTGAGACATCGAGATCGAAGCCAACAGATAGAAGTCCAATTGGGCTTTGATCATAGGGAATAAGATTTATGAGGGTTAGAAACTTTTAGCAACACTAAATATTGGAAGGGAATTATAAAAATGGAATCTTTGACAATGAAAGTAAAGTAGATGGTGATATGAATTTACATACTCAAATCGAAAACATGCAGACTTCAATTAGAATGGATTTCTTTTGAGTTAGCAATGAGCATAAGCGACTATTAAGGGAAGTAAACCAATATAGCACTGAAACTATGGAAAATGCCTCTAGTTTAAAGAAATCGCGATAAATTCAAGTTAAAAAGAATTGAGATAAATTACAGTAAGAATTTTTTAAGAAACAAATTGTGAGAATTGGAGACGTAGAACATATGCAGGCATAAAGGTAATTAAAGGCTTTGAAGAATGAGCATAAATGCAATAGCATCCCCAATAAAAGAATTGGGTCATTGGCATGGCTAACAAAGTCAAGGGTGATGCCTAAGAAATAGAAGGCCATATAAGGGGTGGCCCGTGTCTTTGTTGTTATAATAGAGGGCTCAACTCTAAAGAACCTAGGAGGAAGCCAAGTGTAATAAGGATGTCACCCCTAATAGTATTTTCATCATGCAAAGAAGAGGAACAATACCCCTCATAATATATTCTTCAAAAATAACTTTGATGTTGAAGATGCTCATAGAGATAAACTTCAACTAAAAGTTGAGAATTATGGATTAGTTAGATATGCAACATTGAAGAAGAAACTAGCACTTTATATAAAACTTGTGGATGGAAAGCTTCCAAATGATGACGAAAATGAGAAATATTGTGGTATTTCCTTTGGAAGGGTACTTTAGATGATGAGATGGAGGGGTTGAAAGGTTAATATTTGAGGGTTTTAGAAGTTGTCTATGAAGATCAATTCACATTGGTTGATTGCAGATGACAACGATGACAACCATGGTAGTGAACAAGAATTGCTAAAGATTTAAAAAATTAAAATATAAAAGTATTCAATATCATAGATTACATAAGAAATAATATATTAATGTAATTGTTTAAAATCATCACTATCAATAAAACACTTTAACATTGATGTGAGAGCTTACGCTACACTGCCTACCACCTCTGAAACCCTAGTTGTGCTCTAGCCTTCCCATGGCGACAGGCTCAAGGAGGCCATTCCCCGCGTTGCTCCCATCATCCCCAAAGTCAATGCCTTTAATGTGCTAATCACATGACACCCTCAAGCTCCCAAGATCAAGTTGTTGTGATTTATTTAAAAACTGGAGAAAATGCCTAAGGTAGTAGTTCATGCTACTCAATCGAGAAAAATGGCTTTGAAAATGGATAATAAAGCATTAGTGGGAAAATTTAAAGGTATCTGACCCTCTCATAGATCCCTCCATGTATGGATCAATAAACTGGAAAACCCCTTATAAAAGGGCATATATCTGTTCGATTTTATGGGAGAGGTTTTTTTACCTTTCTCTTTGAAAATAAATATGATCGAGACTTGATATTTCGAAGAATACCCTATTTTATGGGAGCAAATGGATTATATCTGAACCAATGAAACCCATAAAATGATGTTTCATCAATGGTCCTAGTGTGGGTCAAACTTTTGTTCCTCCTTCTATAATGTTGGAATGAGGAAACCTTCAAATATATTTGTAATGCATTGGGAAAGTATATTGATCGAGTTTTGTTGCGAGAAGGAACATAAGCATGTGCAAGGATTTGTCTAAAATGCATTATAGTGAATATTCCAATATGAATTTTGAGATTAATTTTGGAATTAGTCATAGACCCTGTAATCCATGGACTATATCTATGAAAACATAGTGAACTGAATCCTAAGATCTTAATTTCTTGTACTATGGTATTTAACCTCTATCTCCACAAAATTTCAATATATGAAACTTCTGAGAAAAAAAAGTTATAGTGAAATTTTCAAATGACTCATTAAAAATTGTATTCAAGATTAGTGCAAACTCTATCTTACACAGGCTATATATCTAAACTATAATGAACCAGAAGTTGAAATTTTTACCATCTACACCTTGAGTTTTCATCTTTATATACTCCAAATGTCATAGTCTTAAATATCCTAGGAAAAAAATCATGACAAAAAATTCATGACTTGATCGAAGGAGTAAAACCCTACGATCAACTTGAAAATGATAAAATGTTGATGAATACATTTCACTTTGAGGAGGAAACCTCATTTTACAATGAATATGATGTACAATACAAGATGAGATTATTCTAAGACTAGGTCTCCTTAGTATGTGTCTGCGTGTCTGTAAGGGGGAGGGGACATACAATTATTAGGAATTGCTACAACTAAAGGTTCTAATAAAAATATACAATTATAATGAAAGGTTATAATTAAAGGTTCCAGTTGACCTAATTTAGCACTAAAAATTTAATAACTCAATATCTAGGGCTTCATAAGTGGTTTTATGTTTCAAAATATACAGTAAGGGATACCATTTTTCTCTGAGTCTCTTATGCTATTGTTCCAGAAATCTCAATGATAGAAGCTCTAAAGAGTCTTATCCATGTACAATTTCATCAGTAATGAGTTGATGGTCCAAAATGACCCCACCAACAAAATATAGGAATATCACCCAATCAAGGTCCTAATTAGACCTATACTCATTTGATGGAGTGATATTCACCAATATGTAGACTTAATTGCCTAGGATTTTGAAGTGCTAATTGCCGATCCAAAGGTAAAATATATGACTTAACACTAATATAAGTTAACTATATTGACTATATATTTATATATTCTAACTAATGTATAGTATTATATATTCGTGGATAGTTAGGAGGAGGTTATGAACACTTTCAAACACGTAAGGAAGAATAATTACAAAATTTAAGAAATAGTGTAACCAATAAACTAACATACAATAAATTAAATATTTCAAATAAATAGTGATTTGAAACAATAAATAATGAATTTTGTACCTTATCACTTGGTAAAACTCTTTTATGTTTTAGCTCTTTTTGTGGATATTTAGCAATAAAGTTTTTCTCAAAACTGTGGTTATGTGTTGTTTAAAATATGTTTTTAAATGTATAAATGAATTTAGCACCATGAAAAACCCTTGAAACTCGTGAATTATGTAGATTTCAGAACTTAAACTTATGATTCCAACAAATTTGTACCAATAACAAGTAAAATTGATTAGAATATATGCCCAGAAAAAAAATAAAAAATAGAAAATTTAAACTACTATGATTTGGTAAAGTCTAATTTTAATTATTATTTATCCTTGGGAAAAATAAATTTTAATTATCGTTTAAATTAAAATTACAATATATATAATTAATAGTTAAAAAATTTAATAAATTTTGAAATTAAAAAAATGATATTATATATATATTCTTTAAAAATTTGAAATTAAGATAATTTGGGGTTGCATCCTTCCCATTAGCAATAGCCAATGCACACACTTAAAAAGGTTGGGTTAGAGTTTTGGCTTAATTATCCTAGAATAAATCATTGATTTAAAATCTTATGTGTTTGCGAAGAGTCAAATTGAATGATTTAAAATCTTCTGTGTTGGCTAGAGTCAAATTGAAATACTCAATAAAAATAGGAGGTAATAATTATAAATATAAATCATAAATTAATATTTGCGACAGAGTCAAATTGAATGATTTAAAATCTTATGTGTTTGCTAGAGTCAAATTGAAATACTCAATAAAAATAGGAGGTAATAATTATAAATATAAATCATAAATTAATATTTTAGTTACATACATAATCTCAAAATAAAATTTTATATGAAAATCGGTGAGCTTACATCTTTTGAAAATAATAATAATAATAATAATAATAATAAATTATATTAAAATAAATCATTCATAAAATTTAAAACAAATATTTAAAAAGATAAATTTTTGAAGTTTGTAATATAAAAAAGATCTAAGATATTTCCTTCAATATACTTTACATTTATGATTAACTTAAGTTGTTGTGCTAATTACAATGATTTTAATATATTTTTTTATTTGGCTTGACCAATCTAGATTTGAATTTTTATTAATATTTTATATAAATAATATTTAATTATAAAAAATATATTTTAAAGAATATAAAAATTATAATATTTATAAAAATAAGTAATACGGAAATTTACCAAATTTGGAATGCCTTTTATAATGAAATTAATTAATTAAATAAAAAAGTCGAAGATGTGAATTAATTTTAATTCCAATAGCTGGAAAGAATAAATTTATTCAACATGAAAACTTAAATTCTTCGCTTACGAAAACAAATTATAATACTTGAAACTTTCATTTACGCTTTATTTTAATAATAAAAAATAAGATTTAGTTGAATCTTCGAGTTGTCACACGCTAATATAATCGTTTTGCTCGTTTATAGTCATACTTTATCCCTATAAATCTATCAAATATTCTATTTAAATCTCAATGAAATATTCTATTTTAAGAAACAAATAGCAAACAACAAAAATAAAGTTGATTTTCCATAAACATGGTTGAAATATTAAAATCCCCTGCAAACTCTGTGCAAGTGAAAGAGGAGTACAACAGGGGGAGAATGGTTGAGTGCACATCATCGTGCATTTAACAACGAGATAAATGAAACTATAAGGATGTT
The DNA here is from genome assembly GCA_034641835.2 of Pinus albicaulis. Classification (NCBI taxonomy): domain Eukaryota; kingdom Viridiplantae; phylum Streptophyta; class Pinopsida; order Pinales; family Pinaceae; genus Pinus; species Pinus albicaulis. The sequence continues at coordinate 568,599,007 of CM076578.1, forward strand.
TTTTGCTTATGGGCCGCAGCCACCTTTGCAGAAGCATTGAAGTTTTTCGTGTTTCAAACCACACAACAATCGGGCTTTTAAGTCCTCACCAACCAACAAACGAGAGTTGTGTGTTTATGCGGAAATTTTTGATTTGAATGGGCCACGTCATGGTGGACGCCATTTCTCGATCTCACACATCGCAACTTTTGAAGTTAACCAACCGCAACCGCAATGCTATGTTATTTAGCTTGCGATGCGATATCACCGATATCGCATATTGCAAGCGCAATGTGTTAAGTTTACTTCTCATCGCAGCCGCAAAGTCTTGTTGCTCCACATGCGATGCGATATCTCCGCCATCGCATATCGCATATCGCATGCGCAAAAGTTATGATTGTTTCACTTGCAATGCGATATCGCCGCTATCGCATATCGCATATCACATGCTCAAAGTGTTTAGCTTACCACCCGCAGACCAAGTTATAGTTTGCGATGCGATATGGGCTCCACTAGCGACCAATGAAATTGCAATCGCGCATAATGCTTTTTTTTTGTTATGTAGCATATGATATAAGGTTTTAAAACCTTATTGTAATGTTTTGTTATATTTTAAATGTTGCGCCATATAAAAAGAATAGCCCGTAGGCTTATTTGTGAGCAGAGCATAGAAATGCAAAAAGACAGAGTTTTGTTCAACTGTGCGTGTGCATTTTTTTTGTGAGAGACAAAGAGGAAGATTGGTTGGACACGGCGTGTGAAGTAGTTCCACATATTTTGTAAATCCCTCTGATAGAGGAAGAACTACATTTTGTAAAAGCTTTTCATGTTAATGAAATAGTTTCAGTTTGCCATCTCTGTCCAGCAAGAAATTTTTTAATTGAATCTCTGTGTTGAAGTTGAGGAATTTTTATTCCTCTATATGTGTTTAGGAATACTCAGAAATTCCAACATGGTATCAGAGCTAGTCCAGGCTCTTTGAAGGATAGTCAAAGAAGTTGGCTCTTTGAAGGATAGTCAAAGAAGCTGAAGGAAGGAGTTTGTTGCAGCAATTCTCCAGTAGTGTGAAGGCTCAACAAAAGTCCAAGGTATTTCTCAGAAACATAATTTTGTTTTGTTGTGTTTAAAAAAAAGGAGTGTAGTCCAGAGAAGTCTCTTTGAAGACAGAGTTTGTCTCTTAGGCAGAGAGACAGTTTATTTAAAAACACAGTCAAGTTATTTGAGCATAGTTCAGTGTGCTAGCCATGGCAGGAGGTAGCACAAGCATGAGTATTGGAAATAATCAGCTCCCACAGTTCAATGGGAAGAACTATGATTATTGGGCAATCACCATGAGAGCCCTGTTTGCCTCTCAAGACTTATGGGAGCTTGTCGAAGATGGTTTTGAAGAACCAAGAGATGAAAATGCTTTTAATGCCTTAACACAGGCAGAGAAGGATTTTTTGAAGAGCGATAGGAAGGAGGACTCAAAAGCCCTCTTCTATATCTATCAAGAAATACATGAGAGTGTGTTTCCAAGGATGCATGGGATACCCTCCAGATTTCCTATCAAGGTATGGAGAAGGTGAAGACATCAAAGCTACAATTGCTGAGGAGAGATTTTGAAACTCTCTGTATGAAAGAGTCTGATATCATAGACTCATTCTTCACACATGTGATTGGGTTGGTTACCCAGATAAGGTCTCATGGAGAGACACTTGAAGAAATAAGGATAGTGGAGAAAGTGTTGAGGAGCTTACTCTCAAGGTTTGATGTGATAGTCACAACCCTTGAAGAGACAAAGGATCTCTCAAAATTTTCAGTTGATGAAATTCATGCATCACTGATGACACATGAACAAAGATTGGGTAGAAATGCACACTCATATTTGGAGCATGTTTTAAAGACCCAAATGTACTTTGGAAGAGGAAAATGTCAAGGTAGAGGAAGCTACAGAGGAAAAGGAAGAGGCAGAAGCCAAAACAGAGGAGGAAGAAACAACCCTGCAAGTGGAAGGGGCTGCAATCAAAATCAGAACCAAGGCCAAGGCAAAAACCAACAAGGTGGACAAAATCAAGCACATGGACAAAGGTATGACAAATCCTAAGTCCAATGTCATTACTGTAAGAATTATGGCCATTATGCCAATGAATGTAGGGAGAAACATAGTGACATGGGTAATAGACTGAGTGCTAATTTTACTAAAGAAAATATCAGCCAAGATAAGTTGTTTTTAGCATGTAATATGGCTGAGGAAAAGAATGAAGGTATATGGTTTCTAGATTCAGGATGTAGTAACCATATGATTGGAAACATTGCCATGTTTTCCATGTGATGAAAATGTAAAGTCTCAAGTTACATTGGGGACAGATAGTAAGGTCTCTATCATGGGAAAAGGCAGAGTAGGTGTCTTGACAAAGAAAGGAGAAAAGAAGAGAATATCTGATGTATATTATGTACCAGGTATGAAATTTAATTTGTTAAGCATTGGATAGCTCATCCAAAAGGGCTACAATGTTTTCTTTGAAGATGATGTATGTACCATCATGGATAAACCACCAATCAAACAATGTATTGCACAAGTGAAGGTGAAAAGGAACATAATGTTCCCTCTCAAAATGAGAGCAGATTTGAAGAAAGGAGATGAAATGGCAGTAATGACACAAGAGACATTCCAAAGAGAAGCAAAAGATAAAAATTGGTTATGGCAATTGAGATTTGGACATCTCAAATTTGGAGGTTTGAATTTGTTGCATAGGAAAGGATTGGTAAAGGGATTACCATTGATTGAGAAACCAGACAACCTTTGTGAATGTTGCATCTTGGGCAAACAACACAGAGAAAAATTTCCATCAGGAAAGAACATAAGGGCAAAGACACCCTTAGAAATTGTCCATTCAGATTTGTGTGGACCAATGCAAACACCATCACTAGCAAGCAACCATTATATGCTGATTTTTATTGATGAATTCACAAGGAAAGCATGGATTTATTTTTTGAAATATAAAAGTGAAGTGTTTGAAAAATTCTGCCACTTTAAGGCTCTGTTGAGAATCAAAGTGGGTAGCATATTAAAGTTTTAAGGACTGATAGAGGAGGTGAGTATAACTAAAAATAATTTCTGTGTTTTTGCAGAGAAAATGACATACATAAGTAATTTACAACAAGGTACACACCGCAACAAAATGGAGTTGCTGAAAGGAAAAATAGAACAATCATGGACATGGTGAGAAGTATGCTGAAGGAAAAAAAAATGCCAAATGAGTATTGGGCTGAAGTTGTACATTGTGCAGCATACATCTTGAATAGATGCCCAACCAAAGTAGTAATGAATAGAGTTCCTGAAGAAGCATCGAGTGGCATAAAACAAGGTGTCACCCACATGAGAGTTTTTGTTTGTGTGGCTTATGCACACATTCCAGATCAGCTAAGGAAGAAGTTGGACAATAAGGGGGAGAAGTGCATTTTTATTGGATATAGTGAAGAATCCAAGACGTATAGATTGTATAACCCATCCACCAAGAAATTTATTATAAGTAGAGATGTTCAATTCATTGAGGAAGAAGCTTGGGATGGAAGCATTGAGAAAACAGTCAATGTGAAGAACTGTTTGTCTCATGATGAGAATGAGGATGAGATGGCTGAAATACATCCCTCATTAGCAGCACCACCTCCACCAACACAAGGACAGCAAGGGACACCACAAGCAGGAATGAGGACACCCTTGAGAAGTAATAATAGTGCTTCTTCAAGCACACCACAAGGAGCAGATTTGAGTGCTTCTTCAAGCACAAGTACACCAAATGAAAGAGGAACCAGATTCAGAAATTTGAATGATATTTATGAGCAAGAGGCGGCAAATGAAGGATTGCAAGGCAGCAATTATTCCCACAGTGATGGGATTGAAACTCAGCAAAGAGGACATCAACAAGGATTTTGATCCTAGTTTGTACAAGAGCATAGTTGGCAGCCTCATGTATTTGACTGCAACTAGGCCTGATATTATGCATGTTGTGAGTTTAATTTCCAGATTTATGGAAAGGCCAAAGGAGGCACATTCATAAGCAGAAAAAATAATTCTGAGGTATGTGAAAGGAACTAAAAGGTATGGAATTCTACATACCATTTCAGAAAATTCCGAATTGATTGGATATACTAACAGTGATTGGGCTGGAAGTATAGATGACCGGAAAAATACATCTGGTTATGTTTTTCATATGGGTTTAGGAGCCATTTCATGGGCTTCTAAGAAAAAGCCAATTGTGGCATTATCTACAACAGAAGCAGAATATGTGGCAGCTACAACAGCAACATGTCAAGCAATTTGGATGAGGAGAATGTTGAGAAGTTTATGTCAGGAACAGGTAAAGGGCACAGTAATTTATTGTGACAATAGCTCAACTATAGCATTGTCAAAGAATTCTGTGTTTCACAAGAGAACGAAACACATAGATGCCAAGTTTCACTACATCAGGGAGCTAGTGAACAATGGAGAAATTGTTCTAAAACATTGCAGAACAGAGGAGCAGTTTGCAGACATTCTGACAAAGCCATTGGGAAAAAAGAGTTTTGATTATTTGAGGAAATGCATGGGTATGACAGAAAACCCAGCAGCTAACTTTAAGGGGGAGTGTTGAAATATTAAACTCACCTGCAAACCCTGTGCAGGAGAAAGAGGAGTACAACAGGAGCAGAATGGTTGAGTGCACAACATCATGCATTTAACAACGAGATAAATGAAATTGTAAGGATATTTTTTGCTTATGGGCCGCAGCCACCTTTGCAGAATCATTGAAGTTTTTCGTGGTTCAAATCACGCAACAACAGATTTTTTGAAACACAGTCAAATCAGGCTTTTAAGCCCTCACCAACCAACAAATGGGAGTTTTGTGTTTATGCGGAAATTTTTGATTTGAAGGAGCCACGTCATTGTGGACCCCATTTCTCTATCTCACACATCGCAACTTTTGAAGTTACCCAACCGCAGTCGCAATGCTATGTTATTTAGTTTGCGATGCGATATCACAGATATCACATATCGCATATCGCAAGCACAATGTGTTAAGTTTACTTCCCATTGCAGCGGCAAAGTCATGCTGTTCCACATGCGATGCAATATCTTCGCCATCGCATATCACATATCGCATGCGCAAAATCATGTTGTTCCACTTGCGATGCGATATCGCCGCCATTGCATATCGCATATCGCATGCGCAAAAGTTATGATTGTTTCACTTGCAATGCGATATCGCCGCCATCGCATATCGCATATCGCATGCTCAAAGTGTTTAGCTTACCGCCCACAGAACAAGTTATAGTTTGCGATGCGATATGGGCTCCACAAGCGACCAATGAAATTGCAATCGCGCGGAATGCTTTTTTTTTGTTATGCGGCATATGATATAAGGTTTTAAAATCTGATTGTAATGTTTTGTTATATATATATATATATATATATATATATATATATATATATATATATATATATATATTTATTTATTTTAAACGATGCGCCACATAAAAAGAATAGCCCGTAGGCTTATTTGTGAGAAGAGAATAGAAATGCAAAAAGACAGAGTTTTGTTCAACTGTGCGTGTGCATTTTTTTTGTGAGAGATAGAAAGGAAGATTGGTTGGACACTGCGTATGAAGCAGTTCCACATATTTTGTAAATCCCTCTAATAGAGGAAGAACTACATTTTGTAAAATATTTTCATGTTAATGAAATAGTTTCAGTTTGCCATCTCTGTCTAGTAAGAAATTTTTTAAGTAAATCTCTATGTTGAAGTTGGGAAATTTTTATTCTTATATATGTTTAGGAATACTCAGAAATTCCACCAAACATTTGGTACGTTAATAAATGAAGTGACTGTCGTGAGCAAGTTCCGTATAAAATTATCCCTCACGATCAGAAGAAAGTGATACTTCCCAACCCATGCAATTAATATTTTTGGTGTTATTTCACGACACGGATAATAGTCAAGGAAAGCTGCCTGACATTCTTGCGGAACTCTCTCCATTGAAAGCTCAATATTAATCATCTCATCCTTTATCCATCACAGTCCAGATCTTTATTCTCTGCATCTTCTCTGCCAAGATAGGAAGATACATGGCCATGGCTATCGCTACAACTCACATCCAGAGATTCAAGACCTGCTCCGCAAAACTCCCAAATTTGGTGATTTGGCCCACGGATATTTCTGTTGTCGCTAAAGAAAAAGAGGGCGATGCCACAGAGCCACTCGACTGCTATTTTCCGGATACAAAGAGGGCTAATTTTGATTTCAAAAGCAACAGGCCAGGGATTCTACCGTGGATGTGTGCTTCCATCTCAACCAATACAGCAATGGGAATGCTCCAGGTAAGATATTCTCTACCCTTTAATTTAAAGAATGAAATTTAAGATATTCACTTTGGTTTCGTTATATATATATATTTTTCTATTTTGATATATATCTTTCTTCAGATGCAAATTCCTTTATTTTTCCGACGCAAATTCTTATAATGATTTTGATCTTTGGCTTTAAAGATACGTCTAATTATTTTGTGCAACCATTATAATTTGGTCACTAAATCGAAAGGCCATATATAAACATTTTGTTAAAGTCTGATGAACGTTAGAAAGTGTGATGGAAGAAATTCGGCGAGTGAAGAAGATCTGACTGTTGTTACGTAAATTAATTAACTGTCCTTTGTTATGTGTATGGAAAATACACTAGAATTTTTGCTGTGATTCGATCTCGCGCCACTGGAATCATCCGACAATATTGGATTGGATTTTGTTCCAATACCTTGGTTGCAAAGTATATTTACGTCGAGTTTCAACCAACCATACAATTGTTATTCCACTCGAGGGTGGCAATCCTATTTATCTATCACGATTTGAAACTAGAGTCTTACATTTTATTTACTATCAAAATTAATTATTTTATTATTTAGTTAATTTTAGTTTAAAATGAGGTTAATTTTGTCAAGTTTTACTAGTACAATCTATTGAGAATGGGCCCATAACTGGGTGAGAATGTGCTTCCTAAAAAAGAAGACCTAATATGTGGTTGTGCTAGTCAACTAAGGGCTAATGTAGCCCAGGTCTAGTGAGATTCCCAAAAAATCAACTAAGAGCTAATGTGACCCAAGTCTAATGAAATCCCAAAAAATCACTTAAGAACTAATGTGGCCCAGAACTAGTAAGATGCCCAAAACTTTGACGATTTAGCCTCTGTTCTCCAAAAAAAAAATTGAGATTAATTTTAATATTATTGGAAAATCTTAATTAAAAGAAAAATCCAATTCAATTCACGAGAAGCCAAGGATGAGATTCACTTTTACTTATAAAATATTTTAGAAAACTGAAAATTCATCTATCTATCTCTATCATTAGTTATATTAATATTTTAGAATAATTAAAAATTCATGCCCCTCCCTTGTCAATTATATTAAGAAGATAAATAGTAGTATTATTTTAACAAAATTTTAAAATGAAAAATATTAAATTATTATTATTATTATTATTATTTTTTAATTAAATAATTTATATTATTATTAAAATCATGAATTTATAGTATGATTGTTACTATTTATTTGTTACTTGGGAAATCAAACTAGTAATATGAATATAAAAGTTTAAGATTATTCATATACAAAAAAAAGTAAAAATATCTACAATGAAATTAATGCACGAACTGAAAAACATTGTTGCATTGCTACACATTTTACTCTTGACATTAGCATTAGCATTCATTCCTTTGAGCTTTTCTCCAAACCTAGTGGTTGGGGTTCTTTGTATGTGTCTGATGTGGAAGGATCCATGCATGTGATTCTCTTGGTTAGGAGCATGATTTTTGTGCTAATGTTGTCCATTTTCTCCATTAGCTCATCCATGCAAGTCATGATTTCCTATTGAGTGTTAGCCATGTCTGTGAGGACTTTCCCCATTAGAGTTTTTGTATGTCAGTATAGGTTGAAAATCTAGATATAGGCAAAAGCTCTAACGTTGGTGGAGTTCCCTACATTTGGTTTGACGTCATTCATTTTAAGGATGACCACAAACCAAATCATGTTCATGGAACAGGACTCTCGCTCTAACTACAACTCTAAATTTGGCTCTAGGCTCTAGAAATCCTCTCCACAAGATAAAATAATTCAAAGGAATGTATTGCAAGGCTGAGAAAAAGCATATCTACATCTAATGTGTAACCAACTATCACTCGAAATTAATTTAACGATAGAAACTTAACTAAAATTGCTACTAAAATGAGCTTGGTATATTTATAAAAATTGCATACAAATCCTTTGTATGGAAAGGAGGAGCTCAATCCTAGTATGTCCATATTATTGATAGCACTAGAGTTTTTTTTAGGAATGCTCTTTTCCATAGGAGACATAGAGTGGGGAGTTATTATAGGAGAAGCAAGGGAAATGCCGATATCATTGCATTCATTGACGAGTAGGGTGGTGCCTTTGCAAGTGCTTGATAGGGATAGGATTATTTTTGGTTCATGGATTTTCGTAATGAATTATTACTAGAAAAAAATATCACACAAACATACCATGTCATTAGTGTGAAGGATTTGAGGGAAATATATAATCATTTCCTTGTTCTTGTTGGTTCTGGTGAAAAAATTAAGAATGGTGATTGATCCGGATTTATGCAGGAACGCAACAGAATACGGAAATAACCATAAACATAGAGATGCAGCGGAAATAATGCGTTATTTCATTAATATCAAATAATAGAAATATGCTTACAGACATAATGGAAAAACAATAGCTAGGGTGCTGGTAGTGAATCTCTGAGAAGAGATGTGGTGGCTACAGACCTCTGAACTGTGTTACAATGAGACTCGACGGCCTATTTATTATTGAGAAACAATGGAGAACTCTAAACGTCCAAAAACCAAACCCTAGGAGATGAAGCGCCAAAACTATGGGCCCCGTTTGGGTAAGTTGGTGGTTCAACTTCCTAGGGACGTAACTTTGGCATACGATCTCCGTTTGACGCGCTCAATATCTCGTTAGAAAGATCTATCCGAGGACTACAACTTTTGGCATGAATATCATTCCAGAATGGAATGATATTCGCTAGAGGCGCGATGCCCAAAAAACGTCGTTTAGGGCCTCAAAACGGCTCCGGAAGTTCAGGACCCGAAAAACTGCTAAAAATAGTAAGTTTTGTTGAAACTTTAAAACTGAAAGAACTGATGATGGGGGTTCAAATGGAATATGTGGGTGGCCACCAATATCCACCTGGATCATTAAGCCCCCAAAACGACCTCGAGAGTGGAGGACCCGAAAACCTGCTAAAAATAGTAAGTTGTGCTGAATGTGAAAAGCTTCAAGAATTGATGGTGCTGGTCCAAATGGAATAGGTGGGTGGCCACCGATATCCACCTGGATCATTCCTCCCTCCTTAGGAAGCAATGGTCCCCATTGCGTTGAGATCCTCCATGAGATGAGGCAAATTCTACTGAACTAAGTATTAGATGTGTTGAAGATGTCATGGACCTGCGGGTGGACATGCTGGATGCATTTAGTAAATTTGGTTTCTTTATCAGCCTCAGAAAATACATGTTTGGATTCTGTATGTGTAGTTGCAGGATTTATGGCAACATCAGGCGGTGGTGCGTTGGGAGTCAGATCAATGGAGTGCTTGTCCTGACAGTGTAGAGGAACCTCTGGGAGTGAGGAGAAAATGTCCTTGTATTCCTCCATGAATTTGTCCATTTGCTGCAGTCGTACAGGGGAGCCCTGTTTCAAGGTTGTGGCCTCAATATTCTTCTTTCCCTGTGAGCGAGTTGTAAGGAAAATGAATTTCCTCGTTTGTGTAACAATCTTACTGCGTTGTTTTGCAGTAGTCAAAGAGATGACAAGATGCAGTACTACCTCTGGTATCCTGTACAAGTTATTTCCCAAAGTAATAATAACAACACGAGGCCTAGACTCATACACAGCATGTCGCCTCCACAAGAATGGTTGGCCCAATAATACATCAGCTACATCAAGAGGAGCAACATCACATAATACCTCATCCGTGAATGGCTTGATACTGTACGGAAGACGGCACTGCTGGCGGATGCGGAGATCTCTCCCTGGGTGGAGCCACCCAATGGTATACGACTACGGGTGTGCTATGGTCGGTAGGCCGAGCCGCTTCATGATCTCTGCTGAAATGAGGTTCTTTTGGCTTCCGCTATCGACGAGAAATTGCAGCGGAGAACCCTTTACCCACATCTGCGATTGGAAGAGGCGCTCCCCCTCCTCTGGATCCTCTGGACCCTCCTTCTGGATCTTGGTGGTGGCAACAATGGCACTGGGATCCGCATCAATGATCTGCTTCCCTTTGTCATTGCCTTTGTCTGGTTCTAACTCGGGATCAAAAAATGCATCTGATTCGGGTGCCTTTAGTTCAGCCACCAAAGACTGTTTGGCCCGACACTCGTTTGTGCTGTGAGTGGGGCTGTTATGAAATTCACACCACTTCCCTGTGTCCTTCTTTGGATTTGTGGTGTTGTTCTGAGTCACATTGCTTTGGCCTTGCCCCTTGTTCTTCGGTTCGGGGGCACCTTTCGGATTTGCAGATCCAAAGTCTTGCTTCTTACCTTTAGGTATTCTTATCGATCTTGGCATGTGATATCTGGGTATAGCGATATATCAGGAGCTCCATTTCCTCTGTAGATTTGCCCATCTGGAACAGCATAGTGCCCGAGCTGTCTCAGATCTTTGTACAACTTTGTGCGCAGGGTATGGAACAGATTCGTCAGTTCGTGCACATCTTGATCCTTTTGTTGCCGTAGCGTGGTCCATTGGACATATTTGTCCTCATAGCTCCCCACAAGGTAATATTGTTCCTTGATGCCGTCTCGGAACAAATTCCAAGTAGGTGTGGCCGAGAATAGAGAGGGTTCCCCTTCACCCTCTTGCTCACGGTAGGTTTCCCACCAGTCTTTGACATGGGGGGCGACTTTGAGGAGTGAAAAAATAATCTTTTCTCGGTCAGAGAAGTCATGGGCTGAGAAATACCCTTCCAACAAATTTAACCATCTGTCTACAGCGTTTGCATCTATTTTTCCTTCAAATATAGGAATGTCAAAGTTTACTTGTACCTTGAAGGGAGTGACGCCTGCAGAGTGGCTGTTGGATGCAGATGCGCCATATGTGGGCAGTCGTTGAAGATTTAGACAATTATCCTCTGTACGTTCCTTTGTTTTGAGGGCCTCTGGCTTGAGGTATTTTGATAGGATCCTCCTGCTCCCTCATATTTCTTTTCTTCATACCGAGGAGGTCGTCGGGGTTTGCGGGCCGATCTTGCAAAGGGTTCAACCCAGATCGGGCCTAACTCCTTATTCTGACGCGTTGAGGCATGCGAAAAAAACAAAGGCAGACCCGCTACGTGACAGCCCGATCCCAGTTGCTGCGGGGAACGCAGCAGGGCTCAAGCTAACCAACAACACCAGGATGAAGTGGAAACTTATTAGATATTTCATTAATATCAAATAACAGAAATATGCTTACAGACATAATGGAAATACAATAGCTAGGGTGCTGGTAGCGAATCTCTGAGAAGAGATGTGGTGGCTACAGACCTATGAACTGCGTTACAATGAGGCTCGAGGGCCTATTTATTATTGAAAAACAATGGAGAACTCTAAACGTCCAAAAAACAAACCCTAGGAGATGAAGCGCCAAAACTATGGGCCCCGTTTGCAGTCATTGGATTCCTTCCCTAGGAGGACATCTTTTGACATCACGATCTCAGATTGATGTACTCAAATATGCAAATTAAAATATTATCAAGGGACTACAACTGGCACAAATATCGTTTGGACGAATGATGACATTCCTTTGGGCGCGATGCCCAAAAAATCGTTTGGGCCTCAACGCTCAGGAAGTTGGACAAGAAAAAGCCTTTTCAAATGTCTGGATTTGAAACTTTAAAACTGAAAGAACTGATGATGGGGGTTCAAATGGAATAGGTGGGTGGCCACCAATATCCACCTGGATCATTAAGCCCCCAAAACGGCCTCGAGAGTGGAGGACCCGAAAACCTACTAAAAATAGTAAGTTGTGCTGAATGTGAAAAGCTTCAAGAATTGATGGTGCTGGTCCAAATGGAATAGGTGGGTGGCCACCGATATCCACCTGGATCAGTGATAAAATAAGAAGAGTATTTGAACAAGATCGAAGAGATGGAGCCACAATTGAAGCCATCGCCATAGCTAGAGCATCAACAAGGTTTTTTATGATAAAAAATGTTAGTAACATGCTCATCATGACAATTTATAGAGTTCTTGTTTCTATCATTTCTTATGTGGTAGCTATGAGTACACAAAAAGGTGAAGCATTTTTTAAAGAGAAAAGTGATGGCCTTTAAGGAAATTTGTGAGATGAGATGAAGATCAATAATATATGCATAGACAAATAATCAATCATAAGTTTCATGACTTCTCAAAGTGACAAATATGACAAACTCAAAACAGTAGATCTAATTGGTTTTTCAATGAAACATGCTTTGATACCATGTATGAAAGGTGCTTCAACACACTTAAAGAGAAGCATGATCATATACCACACAGACAAAAACCTTAGGTGAGTGAAAGGTTTTTACTAATGTGACAGTTTTAGAAATGGCCACAAAATTGTGGCTCTCACACAATCAAGCAAGTTAGGACTTGGTACATGCTCTTATACTAATATTAAACAACCAAGAATGGAGACTAGATTTAAATAATCATGTGATGCATTATCATTAGAATGATTATATATAAATATGTTAGTTTATGACCTTTGGTTTCATCTTCCAAGAGGTCTCTTGGACTCCTGATGTCTCTTCAAAATCTCTTTAGAATCTTCATTTTCTTTCTCAAGAGAATAATGCATTCACCATAATCCTTATGGATTAGGTTTCTAACATTCTTATATATGATTGAATTGGTCAAAAAATTTAAAGTTGTTAATTGGATATAACTTGGGTGGTTAAAACGATAAGTTATATCCTCCTTGTTTGAGTTCAAATATTGCTTATGACATGTTTTCCCCCCATAGGTCAATAGGGGCTCAAAAGATACCAATAATCTCACCCTCATTTAGTGCTTGAGGATGCAATGAGATGTTCTAGAAAAAAATCTCGATGGTTTAGCTCGAATGGTTGAATTCTTTAAGGTTCATGTAGGAGATCTCAAGGTCAAATCCTTGTATTAGTTACCTCTTTTTTTGTGCATCACTCATAATATTTATAAATCAATTGATATTATGATTGAAAACATTCAATTTTATCAAATTTACTATATGCATATAATTATAAAACTTAAAAATTACTAGGCTCAAGCCCTACCTTACTCTAATATTTTTTACGAGAACATTTGGTTAAAATAACATTAAGTTAAAATACTACTTTTGGAAATACTTCACACTAATTACTATAATAAATAAACTAGGATATTATTTTGGTAATCGATTTAGTGTATAAATAATTATGTTTAAAAAAAAATTTAAATATATATATATATATATATATATATATATATATATATATATATATATATATATATATATATATATATATATATTAGGAAAATCTGGTAGGAGCGAAATGGAGTCTACTAGGGTTTCATGCCTTCACGCCTCTGAATCTCTCGACGTAGCCGCCCTGAAACCTGAAACCGAAATTTGGTTGTGCAGCCATTTCCAAAGACACCTGCTCCCTCGAACTACGACGGTTGGATACTCTTGCAACGACAAGTGACATGGGTTGTCCAGGCACGGCCCTCGAGATCCACCAACATCTTATAGCAGCTGATCTGCGCAATGACGGAATGCAACGTGGAGATCAACTCAAATACGCCTGGGATCGCAGAGCACTATGGTTGCAAAGTGCACAACCCACATCCTCTGTGACAAGAGACTCATAGAATCGGATCCGACACTTATCAACTTTGAGCCTCCTGTCTTGGGCCCGGAAGCACAGATCTGGACATGCAAAGCTGCTCACAGACATGGGGAAAAAATCGCGTCTGAAAGGGTCTCCATCTGCAGCTGCGCAACCCCTCCTACTTCCAACATGCATAGCGAGAATGATGGGGACGAATGCGAGCGGTGATTTCACCGAGCCACATAAAATTAGGTCTCGGGATCTATGAGCAATCGTGTCCTCCCACAAAGGGCACACGGACCCCCATGGATATCCCTAGAGCTCTTATCCCCGGCTTTCCGGATTCAGATCTCTCTTCTCACTGGAAAAACCATGACTCTCTGGTCTCGATCCACGAATTTGGCGAGGGACCTTTTGTTGGCACTAGAATACAAGCTGGGGATTTCTTCTGCTTTCCAACATCTATTGTATCGAGGTAAACAATTAGAGGACTCTCTCTAGCTTTCATTCTACAATATTGAAAAAGATGCTTCTATTGTTTTAACCCTTTCGGCCGCGAGGAGGGTCAGTCGGGCAACCCTCCCCTTAGCTCAAACTTTCTCCTACAAAGGATGTTGTCCATGCACGAGTCACCCAAAAAATGTGCTCTACCACCAAAGGTTCGAAGCCATTTCTCGTCGATAAAAAGGAGGGAGGTGCCCTCTATTGAGAATTTGTCAGAGCACTTGAAGACTAGTTTCAAACATTTGCAGAAAAGGCCATCATTTGCAGATTCAATGGACTATGGCCCCGCTCAACAGATCTCTACTAATGGATTCACTCCACTTGGACTAATAATAGCAGGGTCTTCTTCTGCTCCAAAGGTTTCTTCATAGTTTTGTTTGCATTCGATGAAGACTACCAAAAAGCCTTAACACGAGGCCCATGGTTTTGGGGTAAAGCAGGGCTATTCCTCACACCCTGGTTCCCAAACTTCGACCCTTCTCAGCCGGTCACCACACCAAACTCCCCATTTGGGTCAGGCTTCCAAATTTACAAGCTCCTCTATGGCACTACTCTATCTTTCAAAGTATTGGAGACACCCTCGGACGCTTTCTGGCAATGGATACCTCAAGAAGGGAGTCGGGCATATATACCTATGGCAAAATATGTGTTGAAATAGATATAAGTAAAGGTCTGCCTTATCAAATCAACCTCAAAGTTGGAGATTTCCACTGAACACAGGCCTTGGACTATGAGAATACTGCCTTCTGATGCCGTCACTGCCATCAAATAGGCCATCTTCAGAATTCTTGCCCAACGTTCATCACCCAAATGAAGGGAAGTATACACAAACCAAAATACAAAAGCTGGAAACCTTGTGAACCCCCTCCCATGGACGAAATTGACTCATTCAACTCAGATGAGGAGGAGATCGAAGCAGATGAGGAAGTTACCAAGCAAGAAAAAGATACGCCAGTCGCGGATCCAGGAGGACCCAATGCTTCTACAATCGCCTAGAAACGATATCATGAGTCCTCCTCCTTAGATTTGGATAAGGATTCCACTCCTTCTGCCAACAATAGTCTTCAAGTGGTTTTAGCCCATCAGCCCCATGAAGAATGGGTCAAAGTTAAAAAAAAGGAAATAAATATCGTATTGAGGACTCTTCCCACTATGGATAGATCCCCGTGTCAGTGTCTTACGAATCTCTTGTTTATCTTCTAATCTCTCTCTGTCTCTCTCTTGGTTACTTAAAGAGACCGAGATTGATCCTTCATCACTTCTAGATTCCATGCTTCTCAACCTCTCTTAACTGTAACTCCATATTATACCATATGATTTTTAATAGAATTAATCTAATTTATCAAAAAAAAAATTTAATATTTTTATTAATATTTTTAATTTTTATATATATAAAAAAACATTATAATTTTCATAAAATACAAAATTACTAAATTCCATAAGTGGTCCGGTCCACTCAATTTAATGAATCTAAAAATTATCTTATCAATCCCAAATTATATCCATTCTTTTCTAAAATAGTAGAATTATCTTTCAATTACATTCAACAGTAACAAAAACCTTAGACAGTTCATTCGTTCAAATGTGAATGTTGAATAATTATGATAGCACGAAGATCTTAATGTTCTTTTTTGGGGTCATCCCATACACTTAATTTAGAGTGATAGATTATCGTTAATCCTAATATATTAAAATGAGAA
>CM076578.1:568620035-568627535 GCA_034641835.2 Pinus albicaulis
GATTAATGAAGGAAGTGGTCTTGGGAGAAAGGTCTAGTTCTTCAGGTGGGTAGGTCTATTCCTTGCAGTAGGTTTTAATGGATGAAGATTATCGACAAGGCTCTTCGGTGGGAACAATAGGTCATAGGTACCCTGAAGGTCGGTACCCCGCAGTATCCTTAAGCAAGTGTGATTACAGGCCTGGCTTTGAATGCTGCTGTATGTATGGAAGGCGGTCCAACCAAAAGCTCTATGGGGAGCCGGTGTAAGGCTGTCTGTAAGTGTGGGGCATTATTCGTTCCCCCTCCTAAGTGGGTTAATTGAGGCAGGCAGTATTTCTAAGTTGGTGCAGATGGGTCCCTTTAAATGGTAGCAGGGACTAAAAGGTAAAGGTCTCTGAGGTCTCATCCTAGGACTGCAGTAGTTTATAATTCCTCCTCACTAGTATCCGTATCCGGCCGGGACAATATTAATAGTGGTAGCATATAAATTAAGTAAGTGTTCTGTACGCTGTTGAATGCTGTATCCGAAGCCCGCGTGCACCATTGAACTGCCACTGGTCTATGTGGAAGTCGGTGCAAGACTTGTAAGTGTGGGGCATAAGTACTAATATGTGATCTTCTCGAACGCCCGTGCGTGCAACAAGGCTCTCCTAATTGACTATCATATAATCCATCCATGTTTCTTAAGTTCTGGCTTCTTTATTGAATCAATCCGGGGCAGTTCTGAAGATCCCACCCACGGTTGTTCTTTCCTATGCGATCCGCTGAAATGAATCCATCCAATGTAGTAAGCGCTTCTAAAGTAAATACCAATGCCGACCCAAGCTCGCTCGTCCAATCTCTGGAGTCTTCTGGTAGTAATGAATCCATAGGACAGTTCCGACAAGATTGAGGCGATCCATCCCCAGAGAGTTTGAACCTACCCATCGAATGTTCGAAGAGCACAGGCAAACCCAATCTCATTTTTGGGGAAGAGAGACAGACCCGTACCCTGACAGGAAGGTTAGGTGCTTCCATCCTCAAACAACATCATCACATGCCCTTATTTTAAGAAGGAAGGAAGTCGGAAGAGAAGTTAGATTGGCCTAGTGCCTAACCCTCACGTTTGGCTGGATAGTACTACACCCCCGGTAGGATGGGAAGCCAGGCACTCTATATCGTCCGTCGTTATAAGGTTCGCCCCCCATGCATGTCGTCGAAGGTAAATCACGTAAGTAATAGAAGCGTTAAGTCAGGTAAGCTCCATCCTCCGGACCGTCCGCTCGTGTCAAGGCTGTGGGGAAGGGGCCCGACTCCACACTGTATCAAGTAAGCAAGCTGTGGGGTAGTATCATCCTAACAGAAAACGGTAGGCGTTGTAGGAAAGGTAACCGGGGCTTCAACTGATGACCATCCACGGATGATTGGTCCTTTCAACTGATGACCATCCTTCCATCCACAGATGATTGGGCCTTCGACTGGATAAAAATCCACTGAGTATTTCCGGGCCTTCCTCCTTCCTATATCCGAACCCTATTACGATACCCAGTTCTCTTTCTTGTTGGCACTTTCCGTTAAGGCCAGATAGAACCTTCCCTTTACGTCACTGGTTACTACCTGTTGTTCGTTCGATTTACCAACCTCACTTCGTCCCTAACTTCACCCACTTTTTCCGTGATGCCCAAACCTACTGCTTTAGCCAATAATCTTAGTAGGTGCGGCACTATTGCTTGCTATTAACCTTATGCCTATTTGCCTTTACTTCACTGTTACCACCAATCACCTTCTTTACCAACCTCTTGCTACGCCCCTCACCCAACTTACTTATTTATGCCCCAACCTCTTGCTTCAGGCAGGAAGGTAGGAAGGAAGAAGGAAGTAAGCCAGGTTGGGAAAGTGCTTAAGGGTGAGGGTGAGCTTGCTGAACTCTCGACAACAGGCCCGGAGGGACTCGGCCGAGGTTACGAGGTCGAGGGAAAGGACCGCTAGGGCGAGCTTGCCGAACTCTCGACTTCAGGCCCGGTAGGACCTGTTAGGGGGCTCACTATTCATATGGTGAGAGTGAGCTTGCCGAACTCTCGACAAAGGCTGCCATCGACTCACTATTCATATGGTGAGGAGAGGCCCGGTAGGGTGAGGGACGAATTCTCGACTACAAGGCCGCCATCGACTCACTATTCCGATGGTGAGGGTGAGCTTGCCGAAATCTCGACTTCAGGAGAGGTAGTCACTATGGCGGCGGTTTAGGACTTTCTCCCTACGAGATTGGCCCTTTTACCGTGGGCAGAGGTTTTGGAATATTGAGCAACGAATGAATGCATAATCACATATATAATGAATGCATTCATTGCTCTCTTTTCATATATGCACTGTGTCTGTGCTTCTTCCAGTAGTGTCGAAATGACGCGTAGATATCATAAGAGCGACAATGACGTAATTACGTATATAATATATGCATGATCTGCTAAAGCGTCTCTAATTGCACGAATCGAATATGAAGCAGAATCGGCTGCTCGGCAGACATATATCGAATTACCCAAGTCATTACGTAATTACGTATATAATGAATGATTGGAATCACGGACAAGCTTCAGTCCTTCGTGATTGATCGATTGATGGGACCACGCCAGCGGTGTGAAGCAGGTTCAATGTTGTATCAGACAGAATTTCTTTTCTCAAAAGGGTGTGGCACATCTGCGCATCTGTTGTGGGTACAGAGAGTCATAGGTTCAAATCCTGTCACCTTTATGCGGTACCGACAGAGCACCATCATGTTACACCCCACTTTCTTCAAAGTCCTCTCCTTATCAGTTGAGCCCCCTACCGGGTCCTCACCATATGAATAGTGAGCCCCCTCACCATATGAATAGTGAGTCCCTACCGGGTCTCGACCTCGTAACCTCAGTCAAGTCCCTCGACCTCATAACCTCAGTCGAGTCCCTCCGAGCCTAACCTTTTTAGGGAAGGTGAGCGATAAATCCCTCCGGGCCTCACCATATGAATAGTGAGCCCCCTAACGGGTCCTCTTTTATGGCATTAAGCGGTCAATATGCGGGGAAGTATACTATTTCGTGACAGGAAAGCTTTTCCAGGTCCCATTCTCTTTTCTTTCTCATTTTTTCCAAAAGTAGATTTCTCCCTATCCATTCGTTCCTGAAGTATGAAATTAGATCCTGGAGCTGTGGAACTCACTACTCTATTAGAAAAGAGAATTACCAACTATTGCACCAATCTACAAGTTGATGAGATAGGTCGAGTGGTATCAGTTGGAGATGGTCTTGCACGTGTCTATGGATTGAACGAGATTCAAGCTGGGGAAATGGTCGAATTTGCCAGCGGTGTGAAAGGAATAGCGTTGAATCTTGAGAATGAGAATGTAGGTATCGTGGTATTTGGTAGTGATACCGCCATCAAAGAAGGATCTCTCGTCAAGCGCACTGGATCTATTGTGTCTGTTCCTGTGGGAAAGGCCATGTTAGGTCGTGTGGTCGATGCGTTGGGAGTACCTATTGATGGTAAAGGGGCTTTAAGCGAGCACTTACTCAGACGTGTCGAAGCGAAAGCCCCAGGTATTATTGAACGTAAATCTGTGCACGAACCTATGCAAACAGGGTTAAAAGCGGTGGATAGCCTGGTCCCTATAGGCCGTGGTCAACGAGAACTGATAATCGGGGACCGACAAACTGGAAAAACCGCTATAGCTATTGATATCATATTGAACCAGAAGCGAATGAACTCAAAGTCAAAGGCTGATAGTGAGAAATTGTATTGCGTCTATGTAGCGATTGGACAGAAATGCTCGACCGTGGCACAATTGGTTCAAATTATATCGGAAGCAGATGCTTTGGAATATTCCATTGTCGTAGCCGCCACCGCTTCGGATCCTGCTCCTCTGCAATTTCTGGCCCCATATTCCGGGTGTGCTATGGGAGAATATTTCCGCGATAATGGAATGCACGCATTGATAATCTATGATGATCTTAGTAAACAGGCGGTGGCATATCGACAAATGTCATTATTGCTACGCCGACCACCAGGCCGTGAGGCTTTCCCAGGGGATGTTTTCTATTTACATTCCCGTCTATTAGAAAGAGCCGCTAAACGATCGGACCAGATTGGTGCGGGTAGCTTGACCGCGTTACCCGTCATTGAAACACAAGCTGGAGACGTGTCGGCCTATATCCCTACCAATGTTATCTCCATTACAGATGGACAGATCTGTCTGGAAACAGAGCTATTCTATCGCGGAATTAGACCTGCTATTAACGTCGGCTTATCTGTCAGTCGCGTCGGGTCTGCCGCTCAGTTGAAAGCTATGAAACAAGTATGTGGTAGTTTAAAACTAGAATTGGCACAATACCGTGAAGTGGCCGCCTTTGCTCAATTTGGGTCAGACCTTGATGCTGCTACTCAGGCACTATTAAATAGAGGTGCTAGGCTCACTGAAGTTATGAAACAACCGCAATATTCACCACTTCCTATTGAGAAACAAATTCTAGTTATTCATGCAGCTGTAAAAGGGTTTTGTGATCGAATGCCACTAGACAGAATTTCCCAATATGAGAGAGCCATTTTAAGTAGTATAGATCCTGAATTACTACAATCCATTCTAGAAAAAGGTGAGTTAACCCACAAAATAGAGATGGAACCGGATGATTTTTTAAAAAGCGTAACCCTCTGCTGAGTCGGAGTGGCCAGACGAGCGAAGGAGCACTTTTGATATTATTTTAGCCGCGGCTGCCTTGCCTATAGAAGGGAAAAACATTAGTGACCTGACCAGAAGCCAGCAAGAGAAGCCTTCACCCAGCCCCCACCCAAAACCAAAAGGTAGGGAAATTGAAATGCATAATTACATATATAATGAAATATCTATTTGGATATTGTTCGTACAAGCATTCAACCTTCCGCTTTCATCACCAGCCATGCCAAGTCCAACAGAAGCTAGATGCCTTGAACCTTCAACCAACCTTCAGCCATAAGCCTAGCACATACTTGAACTTGTGGCCCCAAAATAGAGTTGTTCGTCTGATGGCGGCCCTCACCTTTTTAGGGAAGGTGAGCGATAAATCCGTTGTCGAGAGTTCAGCAAGCTCACCCTCACACGTTACCTCTCCTCGACCTCGTAACGTCGGTCGAGTCCCTCGACCTCGTAACCTCAGTCGAGTCCCTCACCTTTTTAGGGAAGGTGAGCGATAAATCCCTCACCATATGAATAGTGAGTGACTCCGTCCCTCCAAGCCTCACCTTTTTAAAGAAGGTGAGAAAGAAATCCCTACGGGCCTTTAGTCGAGAGTTCGGCAGGCTCACCCTCACCCTACCGGGCCTCACCTTTTTAGAGAAGGTGAGCAAGAAATCGGGCCTGAAGTCGAGAGTTCGGAAAGCTCACCCTTCGGGCCTATTGTCGAGAGTTCGGCTGGCTCACCCTCACCCTCACCATATGAATAGTGAGTGACTCCGTCCATTCTTTGGTCAGGAGAGTGGGTTCCTCTCCGATTGTCGAGAGTTCGGCAGGCTCACCCTCACCCCCTACCCCAAAAGAGAGTTGTTCGTCTGATGGCGGCCCTCACCTTTTTAGGGAAGGTGAGCGATAAATCCGTTGTCGAGAGTTCGGCAAGCTCACCCTCACACGTTACCTCTCCTCGACCGAGTCCCTTCGGGCCTTTAGTCGAGAGTTCGACAAGCTCACCCTCACCCTAACAGGCCTTTGGTCGAGCCCGATGGCGGCCTTTTAGTCGAGCCCCCTACCGGGTCCTACCGGGTCCTCTCCTCACACGACAGGCTCACCCTTGGCGGAGGTTTCAGCAGGCTTCCCTACGAGATTGTCCATTTGATCGTGGCGGAGGTTTTGGAATATTGATAGATTAGCCGCTCAGTCTAGCGAGGCTCACCCATAGTACTTTGCAGGCCGATTAGCCCTCGCCCTGCTACTAACCCATGATTAAGAGCGCCTCATCCAATGAAATGAACCCTTGTCCTATCAGAATAGATCCTTGTCCTATCAGAGGAGATAAGGTCACATTCACAACCCTGCCCTACCTATCCCAGATTCGTTAAGTCATGGTAATAAGTTGACCCGAAATCCCCGGCTCGACCAATAATTTTCTTGATTGCTTGCACCTCAATCGGGAAGCTCGACCATAGCCTATAGGTACTTGCCCGAGCGTAGCGTAGCGTAGTTCATTGTCAGTGCAGCCACTTACCCAATAATCTTACCCGCTTACCTGAAACGATAATCTTACCCGAGCCCGAGAATAGCATTGAATATATTCATTGTCACAACATACAAGATATGAATCATCAACGTAGAAGATGTTAATAAGAAACTCACTGGACCAAACCCATAGGCCTAACTAGATTGTTATTAAGGAAACTACAGGCAGGTGATAGTCAGCTTTCAACACGCTATCTCTATAACTACGAGAGTTCGAACATCACTATTAGTGTATATAACTATGATGTTTTAATTAGGTTAATACTGTGTTCTATTCAACATGCTTGATTAGATGTAAGTACAGGTTTCATCATTGAGCTGCGTTTTCTGCATAACATCTTATAGCTTCTATTACACTTAGTTGGAACAATAAGCTCGTATATACTAGTAACTCTTATTACACCATGCCATGGATTTAGTTCACATGTTATAAGCATTCAATCTACTAGTATCTCTATAAGTAAACCCATATACTAGTGCTCTTTATTAAGATACTTAATCATATCAAATACTCTTGTTCCATACTCATCAAACAACCTGGAAGACTTATGGAACTATATCAGGTTCATGAAAGCATAGTGATTACGACATAGAGCTAGAACACTCGAATCATATTAGATATGTGATATAACTAGCCAATAACAGAGCTCGGATTGGATAGAGATGGTGGTAAAGCCATGTAATGATTACGTATCGTATTGACCTAATATATGATGCAGAGTGAATAGACATTACTTGTAGAGAACAAGCAATACTCACAACATAACAACAAGTTTGGTTACTCATCTTCTACATGCATTGTTTCCATAATAGTTACAGCTTAGTATAAATGTGAGTTCATTGGTTCGATCTGCTTGGGTACTGTGATTACGGAAAGAGCTCATACTCTTCTCATAGAGACTTCTATTCCCATAGCTATTAAGTGTTGTGCTAATTAAGAGCAGCTTATAGATAGTTATGTAATTAGAATGAATGAAAGCAGTCATATTTTATAAGTGTGATGTGTAATGTTATAGATGGTAATCATACTATAACTAAGGAGACTAGAATCCTAAGTATTAACATGATAACCACTAGTATTGAGCTTCCTATTAGGTCTATTAGTAACCAGTATGTACATAAGATATGGGAATACAAGACCTTTATTATATGTAAAACATATACAACAAGCTTATCATAGCTGTGATAAAGTGGAAGCTATCTATACCTCATGTAATCTCTTACAAGTCATGGACACAGTATAACTATGATCATACACGTTGATTATGTTAAATACGTGACTCATAAGAGCTGTGAATACTAGTAGATCATAAGCTTTCATTAGTATAA